>CM038682.1:615713413-616220470 GCA_021605205.1 Aegilops longissima | reverse complement strand
TATCTTGAGCTTGAGATAAGCATAATGTGGCACCGCATTGAATCGAGCAAATGCGGTCCGTCCGAGCAGTGCATGGTAGCCGCTGCGAAAAGGGACAATATCGAAGATTAACTCTTCGCTTCGGAAGTTGTCCGGAGATCCGAAGAAGACCTCTAGCGTGATTGAGCCCGTACAACGAGCCTGTACACCTGGTATGACTCCTTTAAAGGTAGTGTTTGTGGGCTTGATCTGTGATGGTTTAATGCCCATTTTGCGCATTGTATCCTGATAGAGCAGATTGAGGCTGCTGTTGTCGGCGTTCTGGGAATGGGGGTGTCGGTGTCAAAACCGGCGGATCTCGGGTAGGGGTCTTGAACTGTGCGTCTAGGCGGATGGTAACAGGAGACAAGGGACACGATGTTTTTACCCAGGTTCGGGCCCTCTCGATGGAGGTAAAACCCTACTCCTGCTTGATTAATATTGATGATATGGGTAGTACAAGAGTAGATCTACCACGAGATCGAGAGGCTAAACCCTAGAAGCTAGCCTATGGTATGATTGTTGTTAGTCCTCGGACTAAAACCCTCGGTTTATATAGACACGGAGAGGTTAGGGTTACAGAGTCGGTTACAATGGGAGGAGATCTACATATCCGTATCGCCAAGCTTGCCTTCCACGCCAAGGAAAGTCCCATCCGGACACGGGGCGAAGTCTTCAATCTTGTATCTTCATAGTCCGAGTCCGGCCAAAGGTTATAGTCGCCATCCGGACACCCCTAATCGAGGACTCCTCGGTAGCCCAGACCAGGCTTCAATGACGGCGAGTCGGTAGCGCATGATTGTCTTGGCATTGCAAGCGGGTTCCTCCTCGAATACTTCATAGAAGATTTTGAACACAAGGATAGTGTCCGGCTCTGCAAAATAAGTTCCACATACCACCATAGAGAATAATATTTACACAAATCAATCTGGCGTATTCGCGTGACATCACCTGCCAGCCAAGCCTTTATTGAATCGTTTTCTTGTCCCACCTCGGTAGCGTTTAGCGGTTTCCTTGCACGTCTTGTCAGCGGAGATCGTGTCCCCTTATTCAGGATTCTCATCAATACGGGCGTGGGTAACCCAATCGTGCCCGTTGGCACGTCTCCTCTATCGAAGGCGAGTCCCAAACGGTCACGGGGAGGGCTCTTGGTATTCAACCTCTTTATAAAGAGACCAAGGCTCTACTCCTTTCTTTCAATCTCAATCGAATCCGCCTCTCGCCTCGAGTTCCAACACCCAAAGCTCCAGATTCAGGCGCTTCGGACCTTCGATGATGTCGGCTCCGACCTTCAAGGCGGTGGATGCCTTCCTCCGTTCTGGGAAGAAGGCGTGCTAAAGCTAAGAGATGCGGTATCTAACGGCGAAATTCGCATAGGCTGCCTGCTCAAGGGCAGGTTATTCCCACTCCCAAGCCTGGTGAGGCGTGGTGTTCGCGTCTCACTTCCTTGAGGGCTAGGCTTCCCGCGGACCCCTTTGTGAGGGCTCATGTTTTATTATGGGTTGGAATTTCACGACTTGGATCCGAGTCCATCCTCCACATCTCATCGTTCATTGTCGTGTGCGAAGCCTTCCTCCGCATTACCCCTCACTTGGATTGTGGCTTAAGACCTTCAAAGTGGAGCGAAGATGATCAGGGGCAGCATGCTGGAGTCGGAGGGGCTGTTATAAGCAAGAATCTTGGCGCTCCATGGCCGAGGGCTCTTTTCAAGAGGAGTTCAGCTTATGGGAGCGAGTGGTTTTATATCACAGCTCCCGGGGCACCAAGTGGGTGGCGCCACCTACCTTCTCGGGTCCTCCCCCGGGCTGGCGTCATGGGTCAATAAAGGGCTCGTGGGGGCCGTCAGGGCGTGCCCTTGTTGCGAGGCCGCATTCAAGATCTCTGGAAAGAGACATCAACCTGGCGTGGTGGCGCGGGTCATGTTGATTCGCCGCTGCTGCCGCAAGCGCGCCCCCTCCGCATGTGGGAGTTTAATCCGGAGGGACCACGAGCTCTCCAACACTTCTGGCGCGGCGCCCATGGAGATGTACAAATTGTTCTTGGATCACAAGCAATGTGTCGGACTCGACCGAGGGCGCGGAGTCTGAGCTGCTGTCGCTTGGGATACTCAAGTAAGTAGCCACATGCCGGACCACGCTATCCAGTATATTCATCATAAAATTGCCCTTAAAGAGTTGTCCCTTAGCAGAGAGTGGATAAGCAAAAAGCTAATCAGGTGTCGGCCCCCTCCCGAGACCACGCGGATCCCATGTTAACCGAGGATCTTTGGAGGTTGCGCCTTTGGAAGAAAGCGAAGGGGAACAAAGGCTACCGTCTCTCCTCGAAGGAGGCTCTCGGGAAAGGAGGAATCGAGAATCCCTCCATCCAGGGAAAAGAGGACCGCCTCTGAAGACCGGAGACCATGGTCTCAAAGCGGGGAAGAAATCTTCGTCGGAGGGTCCTGCGCCGGGAGTGCCTCGGCCGCAATGTGCCCTCAAGGGATCAGCCCTCCAGTGAGCCGTAAGTAGAGAGGGAGTTTTAAAATAAGAGACATCCTATTCTATTCACGAGAAAGATAACTGAATTTTTACCTTGTAGCTCGGATCTCAGCCCTTCTCGTGAGCTCATCTTGAGGATCTTCGTGGGAGATGATGGAGGCGGGCGCCTCCCCCTGCCGTACCGCCTTGCGGCAGGCGACCACTGAGTTCGTCCTGAGGGGTTTCTCGAATCCGGCGGGGCGGAAATCAGCCGTATGGCTCCCCAATGCCCTCCGTGTCCGGCCTTGAAAAAGGCCATCGAGCAGAGTCCGGCACCGTCCGGTGCAGCGGTCGGAGGAAGCTGAAGGATCTGCTTTCAGGCGGCGTCTATCTCGAGAAGAACACCGTGCATTGATGGGCACGGTGATTGAAAGATTTCATCGGCGGAGGCGGGTTGCGAGGCCGTCGGGAGTTCTTGACAGGTTTTGAGTCTGCGAAATGATGTACCTTTTGACGATTCTGCATATAAAGATCGCCTGTATAGATAGTAGCCCTGAGACTCGGTGCATTGTCAAAAATGACGGCGCGCGAGGATCGTAATCAGTATAATATGTCGCTCTTCCTATGTAGGTGGCGAAGTGTCGGTGGCTAGCGGATGATGAATTGCCGAGCTAAAGCGGCAACTTGGCGTGGCGGATGCCGACATCGCTTGTCAACAAGCGGCGGCGAGTCACAAGGTATGCAATTTCTCCGCGGACACTGGTAAGGGGCTTGATGCCGTGCCTTACAACATGTATGCTTGATGCGAGATGGTGCCGCTACCATGGAGAACCTTGCGAACTTCGCCCGAGCAAGGGCGAGCAAGAAAAAGTGATCGGCTTCCTTCAAAGGCGGCGAAGAGCTGAAAGCTGAACAGGCTGCTCCTTGCCCGAAGCAGGAAGGAAATGGCGAGATGGCTGTGAAGTTGAAGGATGTTGCCGACCGCTGCAAGCTTTTGAAAAAAACAAGATCGGCGGAGCGAAGGACTGGAGAAGGCCACTACGAGGCCAAGTATGCTCGCTCGCAATGAGAGCCATGAAGCGAGGAGCTCGTCGGGCGGAATATCGCGGTGAAAGCCCTTTATGCTGCGGATGAAGTTCGGGATCCTAAATATGCTCGATTGGACCGGCTGTGGAGTGCGGCGGATACTTATCGGACTTGGCGGCAAGTGCTGCGGACCGCGACGAACACTTCCGAGATCAACGGGATCACGAAGTGGAAAAGCTTTGGTCGCGGTTTCCACAATCCAGGCACCCACTTTCATTAACGGCGTTTGGCGAATGGGCGGAGCTGAATAGGTTATCCGGACTCGCCATGAAGGATGCCGTGAGTCATCTGTGGCGGAAAGGCCCGGCGAAGAGTTATTTTAGTTTGGTGCAGCGGTTCCTTGATGCGGTGCATATTAATGCAATGAAGAGGTCAGCATGCATAGAGGGTGCGGATGGCTCTTGCCGTGTCAAGACATCTTGGCGGAGATGAAGGCCACCGACGTTGCATCCCAAGATTGAGACGGGGCAGTACTGCGAGCACTATTTTCGAGGAAGTTCTGCGAGCTCGTTTAATAGAACCGCGATGCTCGAAGGATATCATGTTCGAATAACATGTATTATTGTAAAACAATGTTTGATGGAATATAAAAGCTTTTTATACTTGTGCTGCAAGAATTAAAATACCTCTTGTGCGGCCGTTAATGTATATGTATATAAACTTTGAAAGATGGCAGTCTTGACATTTACGCATATAATGCGGGGTGTTATGAAAGCATTTTCACATAATCAACGTCTTGGTCCTATAAAGGAGGTGATAGCGCAACAAACTAGGCAACGGACTATAATGCTTTATCACTTTCACTTAGCCATAGGAGTTTGATAGTGGGGCTACTATATAGCCCTAGGGCACCGCCGCTGGTCCGAATTCAGGCGCGCGTGTGCTGACCGGAAGCGACCCTTCGTTAATCGGAGGAATCCTAAAGATTCCGGTGGGTCATCAGTGGTTGACCAGTCTCACACTATATCATGATAGTCAGTTTTCGCTTTCTCTCTTGAGGTGCTACTTTGGCGAACAGGGCACAATCATGATAGTTCTCTGGTGCCGCCTTAGCCGATAGAAGCGGGCGTAAGGCAGCAAAACACAGGGCGGGCAAACCCAACATTTGACCAAAGACATGATTCGAGCTGATGCATATAAGGCCAAACTTCATGACGCGAACACTCCCTAAGGTATTCGGTCTTTATGAAAGCGGGCTGAAAAGCGCCCTTAGTAATAAGCCCACAATGTCGGTATCATAAAATCTGGCGTGGCCAATGCCAAGGCGCCAGCCTCCACCTTGGTTATAGCAAGAAACCGGGGATGTGTATCAACAAGAGACAATAAAAATGTTTACGCAGGTCTTAATCTGAAAAGAATCCTTGGAGCGGGTCCCTCTTGCGTCTGCGCTGTGTCTCCGTTGTGTCGTATCACAGGACGGATGTAGCACGGTGTTCATATCTTGTGAGCCCCTTGAGCGAGGGTATGCAGCTAGTAAGCCCTTGTATGTTTCTGCCGGACTCGTCTAGCCATGTCCGAGAGTGCTGAACAACCTGTTTAGGTGCTTTGATTAGTGAAGCGGTTTAGTGTGTGGCTGTTAAGGCAGCCGCACGATCTTCCGCTTTCGATGAACACTCGATATTTCCCTTTAATGAGATGATGCCTCGTGGACGGGCATTTTAACTATAAGGGATGCATAATGCGGTATTGCGTTAAAGCGGTAGCTTGGCGTCCCAGTAGTCTTGATAGCTACTTGTAAATGGGGCGATGTGGAAGGTTAGCTTTTAGCGGCGAAGTTGTCGGGTGAGCGAACATAACTTCTAGCGGAGGAGAGCTCGTACAATGGGCATCTGGGCTGGCGTTACCCTTGAAAGGAAGTGTTGCTATGGAGAATTTTGTTGGGTCTATCCCATTTTGCGGATTGTGTCACGATATAGTAGGTTTAAATCACTGCCGCCGTCCATTAGGACTTGTGTAAAGTGGAGTCCGTTAATTATCAGATCTAATACCAAGGCAGTCCAGCCTGCATTCTGGATACTTCTAGAGTAATCCTAATGGTCGAAGGTGATTGGTTTTAACAACCAGTGGCGGGACTCCTCTGGGATAGGCCGTATGGCGCATATCTCTATGGGCACCGCTCTGTTCTCCCCTTTTGTCACGTGAAGTGAATTTACTATTTTGACTTCTTGTGGGAAATTCTTTTGTTTTCCGGTGCTCTGCTTGTGGTGTTCGTCATCGTCCTCGCTTGGTGTGTCGAGCCCCTTGTGTTCAGCGTTGAGTTTGCGGATTGCTTGAAGACCAACAATCTCTGTGGGTATGGTTTGCGAGCTTCCAGAAGTCTTGTGTATTTGACATATCTTGTCCAAGATTTTGTTTAGGTTAGATAGCTTGTCCTGTTATCCTTGAGGGCAGCTTTTTACGATTCTGCGAGCTTTTGAATCCGGCGTTGGTAGCGTGCTCTTGGGCTGTTTCCCTTGGTCGGCGCTGGTCCTTGCTGCGTCGCGGTTTCCGTTCCATCCCTAACCCGGATGTACTTGGGTCGCTGATGCGCATCTTGCCAACCAGCTATCCTCTCCTAAAAAAGCGGGTCATGAGGCTTGTTAATCGGCCATTGTTCTTGGATTTTCTTGGCGAGTGTCTGGCGAGCCATTCGTCTCGGATGTTGTGTTTGAAAGCTGCTAAGGCTTGGCGTCCGGACGGTCGACTATTTGGTTCTTTTAGTAAGAATCTGTTCCAGAATTTCGGGCTGACTCTCGGGTTGTTGAGTTATGTGACTTAAATCATCGCATCGGAGGTCGGACATAGGTCCCTTGAAAATTTGCCCGAAAAGCATCCTCGAGCTCTTCCCAACTTCCAATGGTGTTTTCGGGAAGGCTTTTAAGCCAATGCCGGGCTGGCCCTTTGAGCTTGAGGGGTAAGTATTTTATGGCATGGAGGTCATCTCCTCTAGCCATGTGTATGTCGAGGATGTAATCCTCAATCCAGACTCAAGGGTATGTTGTTCCGTCGTATGCCTCTATGTTTACGGGCTTGAATCCCGCTGAAATTCATGATCCGGCACCTCATCGGTGAAACATAGGGGTGTGCGGCACCCCTATATCTGGTGTCGCCCGTGATGTTCGGATGTTTGATGTGTTGCATTGCTTACTAGAGCTTGCTTTCTTGGCCCATAGATAGATCTGGCTGGGCCATCTTTTATGTGAATCCTTGTGCGGATCGCGTGCGGCTTGTGTGCGGCATCCTTTGCCGCCTTTGTGTTGCCATGGGGTCGTTTTCCGACGGTGGCTTCCTTATTTTTGATTGCGGAGGCTCTCGGCCTCGTCATCAAATTCAGCGATAATTTTAAACCCGGATAGCTCTTTGTGTGGCGTATCGCCGTATTTGTCTGCGGTGTTAAGTACTTTGCTCCATCTAATTCTGAGTGCATCTTCCGCTGTTTTGAGCTTCGCTTACCTTTTTCGAGGCTACTGGCGATGGCGGCGAGCCTTTTTGGAGATTCTTCTTCTCCGACAACTTGTCGGCGTGAGTCGTCCGGATTGTTGTCTTCGCCGAGATGGGTTGTTTATCAAGTTGCCCTGTTGGACGGTTGCTCGATGGCATGTTAGATAATCCGTCCGGGTTCGCCTGCTCTATGGCTGGAGTGCTGTATGGCTGATGTCTCTGTGAGGTGGGGTTTGGGCGGTGCTACGCTGCCGCTTTGACTACTTTTCGAGGAGCGATCCTCGTTCGCCTTTGTTCCTCTTCGTCGTTTCTTTTAGGTGTGTCCACCATGTATACATCGTGGGATGAGGTGGTTGTCCGGTGCCCTATAAGCGCTGATTCCATTAAGTCTCCTACATCGTCGTCCATACGATTCGATGTCTTGAATCAGTCGAGCATGTCGGTTAAATCATCGGCGGTTAGCTCTGAAGTGGGTGGTGGGTGGGCTTTGAATTTCTTACGTCGTCCATCCCAACCTTGCTAACCATAGTCCGGCCAGGGCTCTCTGATAGAGAGAGACTTTAGTGAATTCAGAATATCGCCGAAGAGCGAGTCTTTGAATGTCATGCGGTGAACTCCATGATCAGCGCCCAATCGGATTCGATGGGCAGGGCGGCGGAAGGTTGAGTCGAAGAGGACTCCGGCACCTTGGAGTCACGAGCTTCGCAAAGGACAGGTATGGTGTTCGACTCGATCGCCGTAGAGATTGCAGCCCGGCGGTGTCCAGCCACCGTCCTCGATTGGCGCGATCGGCTCCGAGCTAATGGTCGGGCGGACACTGTCTGACCTCGGGACCTGTTGATTGGTAGAGCTAGATCATGCCCATCGTGGCGGTGTGGTGGCGCTTGGCTGTGGCTCGAACCGTCGAAGATCAAGTCTCCGCGGACGTCGGCCGTGTAGTTCAAACTTCAAATCTGACACGATGGCGGGCGTAGCTTTCGATCTGCTCTAGATGGCCAGCGAATTGGCCCGCAGTGCAAAGCCGCCCGAATCTGAAGATCTACCGGGAGGAAAGTGTCGCCCTGGACCGCATCGTTGTTGATGATCGGAGGAGCCATCGGGCTGAAGGTGGCGACACGGGAACTCTCAATGAAAGCACCAATGTCGGTTTCAAAACCGGCGGATCTCGAGTAAGGGTCCCGAACTGTGCGTCTAGGCGGATGGTAACGGGAGACAAGGGACGATGTTTTACCCAGGTTGGGCCCTCTTGATGGAGGTAAAACCCTACTCCTGCTTGATTAATATTGATGATATGGGTAGTACAAGAGTAGATCTACCACGAGATCGAGAGGCTAAACCCTAGAAGCTAGCCTATGGTATGATTGTTGTTAGTCCTCTGGACTAAAACCCTCTGGTTTATATAGACAGCGGAGAGGGTTATGGTTACAGAGTCGGTTACAATGGGAGGATCTACATATCCGTGTCGCCAAGCTTGCCTTCCACGTAAGGAAAGTCCCATCCGGACATGGGACGAAGTCTTCAATCTTGTATCTTCATAGTCCAGGAGTCCAGCCAAAGGTTATAGTCCGGCCATCCAGACACCCCCTAATCCAGGACTCCCTTAGGGGGTCCCCAGACATGCCTGCCTGCGGCCCACGACATGGCTCTGCGAGCGGGCCCGTACGACCCATCTTCACCAACAAGCACTCAAGACCCTCGCGGGGGGCCAAGCCTCGGAGGGCGGACAACACAAGACCTCCTTAGGAGCGGCCTCACCAGGCTGGCTCGCGAGGGGCGGAGAGTTCAAGGTAAGGCAAATCTCGCGAGGTTCCAATGACGTGAGCCATGACGATCGAGACCAGGCAGCGCCCGTGACATAGTGTACTTGTTTCCTCTTTGGTGCTAAGGAGGCAAGCCTTGTTGTGAGTACCGAGCGTCAAGCAAGGTTTCCATATCGAACAGCGAGACCAAGACCAACAGACGGGCGGGGCCGAAGGTAGCAAATGGAGCCCAAGCGGCGTCTCCACGAGCCTTTGCGGTGAAGACTGCTTTTGTCGAGATAAGCTTGTACTAGCTATCCCTTTCAAATTGCCGTTGTTGGCTCCCTTCCGCTCAATATTTGGGGGAGAGGACCAGGGCCTCTATAAATAGGGCTAGCCACCATAGTAGGAGGCATCTGATCTTTAGCCGATCCTCAGACCCACCAAGCACAAGAACACCTCGCCTCAGGAGGCTGTTCTTACCCTTGTACTGTTCATCCTTAGCCCAGAGGAAATCCACCACCACGAGTGGGTAGGGTATTAAACCTAGCAGTGGCCCGAACGATATAAATCTTGTGTCCCTTGTGTTGCGAGTTAGTAGAGTTAGCCCTTGAGATCTTAGCGAAGCTGGGGCGTGGATTGGTAGGGGAGATCTTAAATCGCGCAGTGTTGAACCTTGAGGTTTTTGCCGGAACTAGTGATCCGACATTTGGCGCGCCAGTGGGGTGTGCGAAGCTTCCCTTCGTAAGCTCCGTGTCCCGTCGCTTCGCCGTCTACATAAGCGGGCCTTACGCCGTGCTTCGTCGTGGGCGCTGGCTGCCCTCGCCACCCAAGTTGCTCAGACGGCTCCCGTCGGTGGGCCACCCCGTCGTTCTCCGTCGCCTGCCGCCAACGCCGCCACCGGCCCGGCAGGGAACGAACAGCAAGCATCCTCGTTGCACCCCTCGGTGCGGCAGGACGGCCGCACCGCCACTCTGTTGCTGACTCCCGCTGGTTCGTCCTCCCACGCTCGTCACGCTCCCGCAGACGCCTTGCAGGCGTGCTCCTCATAGCCCCGAGCTCTGCGCTACCGCCATGATCGGCGACCTCTCGAGGACTGGCTGGACCACATCGCCGAGCTTCGTCGGCGCGAGAAGCTCCCTGCACCGTCCCTCGTTGCCTGCGTCCATGCAGCTTCACGGGCGGCGTGGCTCCACGAACACCTCCACCACCTCTGTGCCTAGATGGTGCCACAGGCGCCAAAGCGCCTTGGCTCCTGGTGGCGACCCACCGCGCCCAGCGCCCGCGCATGAAGAAAGAAGTTGTCACGAAGTCCCTCGACCGCAAGAGAATGCTCCACCACATCCGCGCCACCACGCCAGGATCGCTTGTTGCAGCAGGGCCCCATGCCGCTTGCCGTGGCGGTGCGCGGACGCCAAGACCAAGCCCCACCTCCAAGACGGGCCCCGGTGACCACGGCCGGCTGCCGCGCCTTCACCCCCGAGCTGTGTAGCGTCGCCTTGCCGGGCAAGTTCAAGCCGGACCTGCCTCCTTGCTACGACGGCACCCCCGACCCCACGGAGTTCCTACAGCTCTACGAGCTGAGCATCAGCTGACAGCAGCGGCAGAAAGTCATGTGAACTGGTTCCCCCATGGCTCTCAGGGATGGTTCCCGCTCCTGGCTCCTGAACCTGCCTCCAGGCTCGATCTCCTCCAGGAACGAGATGCGCGACCGTTTAGTTGCCAACTTCCAGGGTACTCGCGACCGCCCACCGGCCGCGGGTGACCTGCTTCGCGTCAAGCAACAACCGGGAGAGACCCTCTAGAAGTACATCCAGCGCTTCAACAACGTTCGCCTCAAGATTCCCAAGGTGACGGACGAGGCCATCATCTCCGCGTTCTCTGATGGCGTCTGCGACTTCAAGATGAAGGAGGAGCTCGCCATCCACGAGGAGCTGTGCACGTCACTGGAGCTGTTCAACCTAGCGACCAAGTGTACAAGGGCTGAAGAGGGGCGCCTCTCCCTCCTCGAGCTCCCGGCTGCGGACTCGGAGGAGAAGAAGGCCAAGGCCAAGGACGTGAAGCGCAAGGGAGCAGCCGTGCTGTGTGAGCCAGACACCAGCCTTGGCGAGACCAGCCGAGTCATCTAAGAGCAACCCGACCATTCTGCGCCTTCCATAACCTGCATAGCCACAACACAGTGGTGTCAAGAGCTCGAGCCATCAGAAGGGCGGCGATTCGGCCTTGCGCCTTGACCGGGGCTCGATCGAGGAGGGAGGGCGTGGTGGCGGATCTTTGGGATGACAGCGGCCAGCTAGGAGTGGCGCGACCGGCCTCGTGAGGACGGCTGGCGGGATCGCCTCGCGAGGCGCCCTAGAGGCATCAGCCTCGTGAAGATTGTCCTCGAACAACGCTGTCTTCCTCCACTACGCCACCACCAGAAGGAATGATGACCACCATCAAGGCGAGGGGCTGGGGCTTCGAGGAGCGCGTGCTATCACATGCATCTTAGGCGAACTCAGGCCCCGACCTCGGCGTATCTTCAAACAGTTTGCTCGTGAAGTGAATGCAGTCCTCCCCAAGATCGAGGCCACACGCCCGCTCAGGTGGTCCAAGTGCGCCATCACTTTCAGCTCGGCAGATCAGCTCAAGTGCGCGGCTACCGCTGGCGCCCTCCTGATGCTTTGTTCACCAGTCATCAGCAACGTGCAAGTCACCAATACCCTCATCGATGGTGGTGCGGGGGTCAACGTCCTGTCCGTCGACATGTTCGACAACCTCCTAGTGCCGTATGACCAGCTTCAGCCCACCAAGCCTTTCTCAGGAGTGACCGACGACTCCACTACCCCGATCGGGCAAGTCCGCCTTCTTGTCACCTTCGGAGAACGCAACAACTACTCCACCGAGCTCATCGACTTTGACGTTGCACACATCCGTCTGCCGTACAATGCCATCCTCGGGTACCCAGCCCTGGCCAAGTTCATGGCGGTGACCCATCACGGCTACAATGTCCTCAAGATGCCAGGAAGCGGCGGAATCATCACAGTCCACGTCTGCGAAGAAAGAGGCGGTGTGCTCCTCGGCGTGCCTTCAAGCTGCGACAATCGGCGACCCGACAGCAAGGCGGAGTGCCCTCCTGAGGCCACCCAAGAAGAAGAAGCAGCTGCTCCATGCAGGAACTCAGGAGGGTGGCGTCGTGAGTGGAACCACGTCAGGATCAGTGCCCGCGCCAGGGGTGCCTCCCTCCCTCGCATAGGAAAGTGCGCCCAGCGCCCTTCTCGGGCAGGGCTCGGGGGCTCTCTTGCGGAGGCCTCGAGACCTTGCCAACATCACGAGGGGCTCGGGCACCACTTGGGCGTGCTTCACGACACGTTTCCCTCGGGAAAACAGGCGAGGAGTGCCTTGCTGCTCGAGAGTTCATCACGGGACCACTCGAGGCTGCAAGATGCAAGGGCCATGCATGGCGACCGCCGCTCACCAGGCACAGCTCCTCATCAGGCGAGGATGTCGGGCTGAGCGTCTGCATCGACGTCCCAGGGCTTAACAGGGCCGCATATCTGGAGCTCTTCTGGCCTTCGTGCGTGGGACGCTGCGAGGGTTCACCGCACAGCTACATTGGCATGCCTTTTGGCCTACCGAGCATGGCGTCCGCCTATCAGCGCAACTTGCGGCGCGCCCTGGTGACTCAGGAGGCCAGACACCACGCCGTCCTGACGGAGATGGAGACGGTCCTCAAGGAACGCTGGACCCCAGAGCCTCCAGGGCTCGGGGCTGATGGCTCATGAGGAGTGACCGCTTCACCGCGTACCTTCAGCTGCCCCAACATCCCTTCATCAACAGAACCAGTTGACATCTTCCAAGTTTATTTAGCTGGGAGTGCCCCCCGGGCTGCATCATTCCCAGGCCACATGGGTCCGTCCCTGTGGCATGTATCCCTTTTCATGTCTTTAGCTTACCTTGCTGGGGGCGCCCCTCGGGCTGCATCATCCTCAAGCCGCTCGGGCCTGACCTAGTGGCATGTATCTTCCCTGCATTTACTTAAGCTAGTATGCTTTCCATGCTTAATCTACCTATGACTAACACCTGCCCGATTCTCACCCGCCACGGGGGCTACTCACGCTGGCACGACGCTTGTGCACGGGTCCGTCCCTGCAATGTCGACAAATCTAAGCGGTCGAGCTCTGACTCGCGGCACGCCCCGCACACATCACCTCACTAGGCCCTCAGTGCCTTCATCTCTTCGCGGAGCAACCGGCGGCAGACTGGCAACCATAATGGAAAACTGTGTCTCCCCTTGTGCTGGCTCGAAGGAATCTCCTGAAGATGCCGGCAGGCGGAACTACGAGCTCCCTCTTCTCCCATGCAATCCGCTTGCGTGTCAAAAGTGGGGCTCCTGAGCATCGCGACTCAGGAGCTCTTACTGGCTCTCCAGCCCTCACCCCCTGGCCTTGACCACGGCCGCGCTACAGCATACCGGCCCGGTGAGCTCGCTTGAGGGGCGGGACCTGAGGACGTAGAGCACAAAGGAGAGCGCAGAGGAGAGGGAGGGGCTCGTATGGGCCTGGCCTAGCTATGCAATGGACACATATGCCCGAATCTGGTGCATCATGAGGAACCGACTACGGACCATCAAGATAAGTCTCGTGCTCGGGTTGGCTAAACCGCTAAGGACTAGGAACCACTCTAGCCGCAGCCCTGCTGCGGCGACGTCACCGCCCTTTCCTACCTCTCAACGGCTGCTTGAGCGCTAAAGGGGACCTCCTGAGCATCACGCCTCAGGGGCTCGTACTGGACCTCGGGCCGCTCACCTCCTGGCCTTGACCACGGCCGTGACCTGGCATACCAGCGACGGCTGCAGCTTGCCTGGGGACCGGGACCTGTTAGCGTAGAGCACCAAGTCGTCGCGAGGTCGGAAAGGGAGACCGAGCTGAAGCAGGACTTGCGCTCGCGCAAGTTCATAATAAGGACAATATTGACAAGAGACATTACAAACCCTTTACACATCCCCACGGGGCACTTCTTGATTCCTCGTAGGGAACAAAAGGCAAGAACCTGGGGAATCACGCACCCCACGTGGGCAGCGCCATCATCAGCGATTGGGCCACGGAGGTCGGCGCCAACCTCATCCAGATCGGCGGCGGCGGCTAGACGCTGCAGCCCTGCTCCGGGCTCGGCGAGAGCTTGGGGGCACGTAGCTGTCGTCACTCGTCTCTGGGGTGTCGTAAAGCTCGGGAGAATCGTTGAACTCCCAAGTGTCGCTGCGGCTTCCAGAGGAGCCGCTAGCAACGCGGGCAGCAGACCGTGCCTCAGCCGCGGCACCAGCCTAATGACTCCACCTGGGGCAACACTCTAGACGACGACTTTCTGCGTCGAAGACCTTGAAGAATAGCGTGGAGGGACCATCGGACACGAAGTGGATCGCTAGGGCGCCCTCCGCGCGACACACTCGGGCGACCTCACCCCAGGCTCGGATCATGAAGATCTTCCCTGAATAGACGGCCTCAACTTCCGCTCCAGTTGTCGGCGTGTCGCAGTCGGCGTGCTGCAGCCAAAGGTCAAGAGGCCCCCTCGGTGCCATCTCAGCTAAGAAGAAGGAAGGGAAGAGGATCCAAGTGCTCGGGGGCATCGCCGCCCATTACGGCTGAGCTCTTGAGAGTCCGTGGCGTGGACTCCGGGGTGTGCAACGCGCCACGCCAACCACGGCGACCATAGCCGCAGCGCCTGCGTCGGCCTTTCGTCGCCTCTCCCTCCTGAGCCCCGGCTTGGCGTCTGAGGGGCGCGGATACCCACGAGGAGGACACTCGCACAAAGGCCTCGTCACCACCTGCATCATCACCGTGTCGCGGCGGTGGACCGGCCTCTTCTTCGGCGGGAGCGGTACCAGCCCGTCGAGGGGAGTCTTTCCTTTCTAGCGGAAAACCTTCGGATGGGCGCCATTAGTGTCGGCGATGGAGCAGAGGAGGAGAAGCAAGTGGAATGGGAAGAGATGGGCGATGGGGGCTCTGCCCCCCTCCCCATTTATAGCTAGAGAAGGCCAACCAGAGCCACCCATGATCACAAGTAATGATGGTTTTCCCTTGCATGTCACAGGGACTTGTCAAGTCGGGCAGTTGCCGAGGCAGCATGGGGAAGCGGAGATGCCCACGTCCAATCAACCACCATGTGTCGACCAAGGCCGCAGGCTATTGGGGCCCGCGGCGCTCCGCACTTGATCTTTGGCTTCGCCTCGAAGCCAAGCCCGAGCGTGTCTTGGGCACAGGGGAGCTCTTGTCGGTGATTACGGGAATGGGGGTCCCAGACTTGCACTGTGGCCCATGGCGTGGCTCTGCGGCCGGGCTGTCTGACCCATCTTCACCAACAAGCACTCAAGACCCTCGGGGGGCCAAGCCTCATGGCCAGACGACCTAAGACCTCCTCAGGAGCAGCCTCACCGGGCTGGCTCGCGAGGGGCGGAGTGCTCAAGGCAAGGCAAACCTGGCGAGGTTCCAATAACGTGAGCCATGACGACCGAGACCAGGCGGGCGCCAGGCGGGCGCCAACAAGCATAGTGTACTTGTTTCCTCTTTGGTGCTAAGGAGGCAAGCACAGGCGCGGAGTACCGAGGCGTCAAGCAAAGGTTTCCATATCAGTGCAATGAGACCAAGACCAGAAGGACGGTAGTACGGAGGTCACCGTGGAGCTCAAGGCGGCGTCACCACCAAAGCCTTTTGCAGGCGAAGACTGCTTTTGTCGGGATAAGTTGTACTAGTTGTCCCCTTTCAAATTGGCCGTTGTTGGCTCCCTTCGCGCTCAATATTTGGAGAGAGGACCAGGGCCTCTATAAATAGGGCTAGCCACCACAGTAGGAAGCATCTGATCTTTAGCCGATCCTCACACTCACCAAGCACAAGAACACCTCGCCTCAGGAGGCTGTTCTTACCCTTGTACTGTTCATCCTTAGCCCAAGAGGCAATCCACCACCACCACACTGGAGTAGGGTATTACACCACAACGGTGGCCCGAACCAGTATATATCTTGTGTCCCTTGTGTTACAAGTTCGTAGAGTTAGCCCTTGAGATCTTAGCAAAGCTAAGACGTGAATCGGTAGGGGGAGATCTTCGTGGCACCCTAGTGTTCGAACCTTGAGGGTTTTGCTGGAACCCGTGATCCGACAGCTGCCACCGTCCATGAGGACTCACGTCAGGTGGAATTCGTCATGATTGGATCGAGGACCAGTGCGGGTGAACCGCCATGACGGATACTGGTCGGATGATCCCGACGATCAAAAGTGATCAGGCATGACGACCATGGATTAAATTTTGGGGCGACTTGCTCTATCGCATAGACGTCCCTGAGAGCGCGCTTGCGCTCCCTCTTGGGGATGTGTGTGGCATATATCATGTTCACCGTCTTGACCTGAGGGGGAAATTTCTTTTGTCCCCCTGTGTTCGGTTGCCGGGGCTCCTCGTCAACGTCCTTGCTTTGCGATCCCTTTTCCTTGTTCTTGGCATTAAACTTGCTGGCCTGTTTAAAAACCCAACAATCTCTGTTGGTATGATTGCCTGGTTTATGCAGGGTGCCATGGATCGCAGCGCAGACGATCGATATCACGGTCCAAGCTGGATGGTCCCTCATTGTTTCTTTATATGGCTTCTTACTGCGGCCGGACTTGGAGCCACTGAATCGGCATTGGCCGTGTCATCGATGTTGTCACCATTACTTGGCGTTAGTATGCGCTGCGTCCGGAGCTTGCCGTTGCTATTTTGACCTTGGGTGCCCATTTCACTTGCTGTATTTTTGCTATGGGCCAGCCAACTATCCTCACCGCTGGCGGGTCATGAGTGCCGTGAGGGCTGCCATGGACTTCGGCTTTTCCAGGCCGAGGTGGCGGGCAAGCCATTCGTCACAGATGCTATGTTTAAAGACCGCTAGGGCTTCGGCATCCGGACAGTCGACGATCTGGATCTTTTTAGTTAGGAACCTAGTCCAAAATTTCCTGGCTGACTCTCCAGGCTGTTGAACTATGTGACTTAAGTCATCAGCATCTGGCGGCCGGACATATGTACCTTGGAAGTTGTCAAGGAAGGTCTCTTCCAAGTCCTCCCAGCTGCCAATAGAATTTTTAGGCGGACTGTTTAACCAGTGCCGAGCTGGCCCTTTGAGTTTCAGTGGGTGGTATTTGATGGCGTGAAGGTCGTCTCCGCGGGCCATATGGATATGGAGATTAAAATCCTCGATCCATACCGCGGGATCGGTTGTTCCATCGTATGATTCGATATTCTGGGTTTAAACCCTTACGAATTCATGATCCATTACTTCGTCGGTGAAGCAAAGAGGGTGTCGGCGCCTCTATATCGGGCGCGCATCGTTGTAGCTCGATGGAGTCCGTCTGCGGTTTTCGGCCCGGGCGTTACTAGGTTTGTCACATACGAATAGTTAGCAGTAAATGGCGTGTCGAGGCACGTCCTCGTGATCCGTAGATCGATCTTGTATGTCCTGCTCTACTATCCGAGTCTGCCGAAGGTCATATGTATAACCCGAGCCATTTTATCCCTGCCTTTATGGCGAGGTGGAAGTGATGCGATGTTAAACGAGTTGCGCTTTATCTCGACCACGTGGTGGTCGGTCAACCCGCATACCGCGATGATGGTACGGGCTCCAGTGCCTCGTCGTCGAACTGAGGTAGCAATTTGCGCTTCGGGTAACTTTTGGCTGGGCGCTTAAGGCCGTATTCTTCGGCTGCCAAGACGTCAGTCCACCTATCGTTGAGTAGATCCTGATCACCTTGAAGCTGCTGCTGCTTCTTTTTAAGGCTCCTTGTAGTGGCTTTTAGCTGACGCTTAAAGCGCTCCTGTTCGAGAGGCTCCTCAGGCACGATGAAATCCTCGTTGCCAAGGCTCGTCTCATCCTTGGAGGGTGGAAGATAAGTGCTGCCCTCTGAGTCACTGTTTATGGCCTGTTCATCAGGGCTAACTTGCCCACCTTCCCGATCGTCCTTTTCGGCCATTTGTTTGTTCGTCGGGATCTTCTCTGTCTTCGGCACCGTCCGGAGTGTGATTGTCTCCTATGCCGGTGTTGCTGTCCTTGCTGCGGCGGGATTTAGAGTGGCGCCGCTGACGCTGGCGCTTTGGTTGTGTCTTAGGAGGTTCATCCTCAGCTGGTTTTTCCTTGTTCTCGCCGTTATTCTCTTTGGGAGTATCCACCATGTATATGTTGTATGAAGAGGTGGCCGTCCATTGTCCGGTGGACAGCGGGTTGAGGGCCTCCTCTTCTCCTGCATCGTCGTCCATACCGTCGATGTCTTCGGAGTCATAATCGAGCGTGTCGGTTAGGTCTTCGACAGTGGCTATGAAGTGGGCGGTGGGTGGGAAACGAAATTCTCCATCATCAGCCTCTAGTTCAAACCGGATATAATTCAGATGAGGGTCCTCCGCTAAGGATAGATTTGTTAATGAGTTTAACACATCGCCTAAAGGCGAGTATCGGAAGATATCCACGACACTGAATTCGATGATCAATGACTGATCCAGCTCGACATGCGCGGACACACATGGTTCGGAACTTATGGCAGGAAACGAGTCCGAGGTTCCGGAGACACAGATATCACCCGAGGTTAGGTCTGTGTGCGGCTCCAACACCGTGGAATCTGCGGCCTCCGTGGCGGAGTTGAGCTTCCCGTCCTCGGATGGCGCGATTTGCTCCGGATCTAAGGCGGAGTAGTTACAGGTGCAATTTCCTAAGCATGGTCCGATGACAGATTTAGGTCATGTTCATCGTAGGGACAGGGAGCGGCTGCCACAGTCTCAAAGCCGTCGAAGATCAAGTCTCCACGGATATCCGCGACGTAGTTCAATCTCCCAAATCTGACCTGATGGCCAGGGGCGAAGCTGTTGATCTGCTCCAGATGACCAAGCGAGTTGGCCCGCAGTGCGAAGCCACCGAACCACGAAGATCTGTCCGGGGAGGAAGGTTTCCCCTTGGACAGCATCGCTGTTGACGATTGACGGAGCCATCAAACCTTTTGAGGACGGCACAGTGGAACTCTCAATGAAAGCACCAATGTCGGTGTCAAAACCGGCGGATCTCGTGTAGGGGGTCTCGAACTATGCGTCTAAGGTTGATGGTAACAGGGGACAGGGGACACAATGTTTACCCAGGTTTTGGCCCTCTCTATGGAGGTAATACCCTACTTCCTGCTTGATTGATCTTGATGAATATGAGTATTACAAGAGTTGATCTACCACGAGATCGTAATGGCTAAAACCCTAGAAGTCTAGCCTGTATGGCTGTATCTATTTCCGGACTAAGCCATCCGGTTTATATAGACACCGGAGGGGACTAGGATTGTACCAAGTCGGTTACAGAGAAAGGAATCTTCATATTTGGCCGCCAAGCTTGCCTTCCACACCAAGGAGAGTCCCATCTGGACACGGGAGAGAGTCTTCGGTCTTGTATCTTCACAACCCATTAGTCCGGCCCATGTCCAACAGGTCGGACGCCCGAGGACCCCTTAGTCCAGGACTCCGTCATACGTGCTCGAGACCCCTCCCGTATGTATGTGTGTGGCCGTATTTTTTGCCCTGTGAATGTACGTACGTGTACATGCCTTAGACGGGACTGCGTGAACTGCTATGACAGGTGCTCTACAACGACACGTGCCACTACTTACTTGGCCACGGTTCATACTTGCAGAGAGACCGATCGAGTAGTATGTACGTACATGTTTGCGACTAGAATAACAACGCTATGTACGCTTCGACCAGGCGGGAGGATAAGGACGCACTTCCTTGCGTCCGAAGATATAGCTGCCCGGTCCCAGCTGTCAGGGGGAGGAATCATTTTTATTTTGCGAGTAATAAGGAGGCACTTCCTTGTGTTCGAAGATGTAGCTGGTGGGTCCAGCTGTCAGCCTCACCACCTAAAGTCCTCTTCCGATGGTTGTCCTTCGTTGACCACGTTGACCACGCCGTGCCGAGAGCACCAAAGGCGTGGACGGCAGCGAGGCCTAGGAAGGGAGCGATCGCGAGCAGGGAAAACGGCGGTGGATGCCCACACGGAGAATGCGTGGGTTGGCTGCTTCGATTGCGGTGTGAGGCTGCCGTCGCGGAGAATAACAAGAGGTGTGGGTGAGTATAGAGGATGACATGGCCAGCGGTGGCAGCACAGCCGGACATGGGAGGCTGGAAGCGAGCGGCATTGCCGATCTGGTTTAGGTGGTGGAGCAAGAAGACCAAAGGTTGAGGAAGCACGAGAGCCGTTGGATGGACATCGTCACAGTCCTTTGCAGCTAGAATCATTTATATTGACTCGAGTTGACAAAGCCCTTGATGCGACAACTTAGTAGGCCTGAGTCAGCCTCCGAAGCGGTGTGCCCCATATGTCGGGGAGGAATCAGTTTTGGGCATTTGGAGCTAGAATATCAAGATTGAAGAAGAAGCCACGACATCCATTGGATGGGCATCCAACGACCCTCTTTGCTAGAACCGTGTGTTGACCATAACTTGACAAAGCCTTGCATCTGCGTCAACTTACTTTTTTTTGGAGGGACGCATCAACTTAGTAGGCCCACAAGTGTGTGGCAGAGAACATATAGCCCATTTGCAATTTGTAAGAATGTACAACCCATTTTTGAATTCTAACGGAATTTACTACAGCCCATTTACAGTTTGTTAAAAGTACAGCCCATTTTCTAGCTAGGACAACGATTAATAATTTCAATCAACCGCTCAAAATAGAATTCAATAAAATTTCCCACATTTTGATGGGATCCGAAATATTTTTATCCCGAAATTTCTAGTCAGATTAAATACAATTTCAATATAAATTTGTATTACATAAAAATCCAATGAAATATTGCCCCCGCAACAATTAATGAAATTAAAAATTTCAAAATCCAAAAATAATATTTTTAAAAACGAATTACCTGTTTGGTGCATTTTTTTATAGTTCTTGCCCAGTTTTTATAATTACATCCCATTTATTATTTCTTAAAGACAATTTTCTTGTTAAGCCTAATGCATCCCTCAGGAAAGATTTGCGACTTAGCGGGCGGAGAATAACAAGTTGACCTTTCTGGGTATTCCTCAAAAAAAGTATAGTTAGGCTAGCCATTTTCATCTTGAAAAAATTAATATCTGGGTTGGATATCGGGCTGGGCTAGGCAGGCCTAACCCGCCAGATTAATACCTGCTCTCCTCACGAACAACAACGAAAGCATCGCTCAAGAAAAACTCTGCGTGCTCACACCTCAAAAACACAAATCTGCTCGAGCTGCTTGGTCCCGGTATCGGCCGCTCCTTGTGCAATTTTTACGTTTATTGACTACATAGGTTGACAATGGTGTGGGATCGTGATGTCATGAAACCAAGAGGAAGCAAAAAAATATAGTTGTATATAATAAGGAGGCACTTGCGTATGTGCGGCTATGGCCCTAGTGGGTACCTTTGTCATCCTCTCAAGTAAAGTCATCTCCTCATTCCTCATGTCCGTTAACCATGTTAACAGCGAGAGGCAGTGGCGCCACGGAGGCGCAACAACTCGAAAGGCAGCGGAGAGGGCCTCATGAGTCCTACGGATGGTCGATCTGACGCCCTGCTCATTCGGGAAGCCAGGATCATGGGGCCACATTTCCGCGACGGCATTGTCGTTCGCTTGTCACCGGTGCTTGGTTAGGAGATGGAGGTTGCAGCACAGGTCCTCCTGCGCCGGTAGCTTTTCCGCCATTTGGGAGTCGAAGTGCGGGCGCACCTTCTCTATGGTGAACACGGCATGAACCGTCTTGGGCAGTGGCGCTGGCTCCTGGTCGGAAGCTACGTCCATCATCTGATTGTCGTCGCTCGGCTCGGCGAGCTCGCTGGCGAGCTAGCATGTCCGGCTGCTGGACCGACCCGCTGCCAAGCATGAGTCTGATTTCACTGGCCCACCCAGACCGCCTCCCTTGCCCGCGCGCGCTTTCTGCCCGAAATGATCAGCACCGCCCGCCCCGCTTCTCGGTGCAGGCGATTGCTCCACCTTCAAACGACACAAGTGCCGTTCGCCCGCCTGCCGCCCACGTTAATTATATGCGGTTGCCGGCTACTCCGGCGCCACACGTCCATCCCTCCATCGCCCACCATTGCTATATAATCTGCTGCGCAGGCCATAGCCGCAGTCATCTGCCTCCGTTCCTTTCTCCAGTCCACACCTCTGCTACCCACCATGGCTTCCTCGCGCTCCAGCGCTCTTCGGGACAGGCGGACGACGGACCACAAGGAGATGGCAGCCATTGCTGCCGACTGGCTGGCGGCGAGCAGCGGAGGATAACGGCGTTCAATGGACAACATGGTAGTCGGCGATCGGCGTAACCCCTCCTCCGCGACATCCTCGTCGGTGCATTGCACCATGACCATCGGCGAGCCCGTGCCCAATACATGGACATGGTGGGCGAGCGTCAAGAGCGGTCTCGGGAGGCATAGGCGATGCGCCTACAACCACCATCTCCTCGATAGCACCTGCGAGCGGAGGAAGCAGATCGCCACGGAGAGGCGGAGGCGAAGGCGCTGCTCGACTCGTACCGCTCCGCCCGCGAGGCCAACTCGGCGCTAAGCGGTACCGCATCTTGGTGGCGGAGCTCGCCCCCTACAAAGAGGGCAATGAAGCAGGCAAGGTGTTGTTTGGCGAGACCGAGGATGAGGCAGAGGACAATGCCGGCTCCGACGAGTCCCCGCTCCACTGGGGTGGATGAGGCCGTGCTCCGCCGAGGCGCCGTGGCGCCAACAACGACGCAGAGGACACCGCCGGCTCCGCCGATGCCCTACCCCGGTGGCACCGAGGCGAAGGATTTCACCGGCATCGGCGAGGCCCTGCTCCGCCGAGGACCCACCGCACCAACAATGAGGCAGAGGAAATCGTCGGCTCCGCCAAGGCCCCGCCCCACCGGCACCGAGGTGGAGGACCTCGCCGGCTTCGGCGAGGCCCTACTCCGCCGATGCCCCGCCCCGCCAACAACGAGGCAGAGGACATCGCTGGCTTACAGTAGATATATTACAAAAACAAAATATGAATTGGTTTGATACAACACTTATAGTAGTGGTTTTCTTTCTTATACTAACGGATCTCACAAAGGTTTTGTTGAGTTTTGTGTGATTGAAGTTTTCAAGTTTTGGGTTATCTTCCGATGGATGAAGGAAGGATACAAGAGCCTAAGCTTGGGGATGCCCCGGCATCCCAAGCTTTTATCCAAGAATGAGCAACCAACTATGCTTGGGGATGCCCCCGAGTGGCATCCCCGCTTTCTTCCAACAACTATCAGTATTTTTACTCGAAGATATATTCTTATTCCTCACATGATAAGTTTTTTGCTTGGAGCGTTTTGTATGATATGAGTCTTTGCTTCTTTTATTTGGTGTTTTAAGTCATAAATCTTTGCCGGACGCACCTTTTTTAGAGAGGCAAAATTATATCATGACTTGTTAGAATTTCTCTTTTTGCTTCACGTAAATTTTTTATGAGCTAGGACTTGCTCTAGTGGTTCACTTATATCTTTTTTAGCACGGTGTGCTTAGTATTTTTGAAGAAATACTCTCTTGCTTCACTTAGATTTATTTGAGAGTTAGTAAAATTTTGAAGAAATTCTCTCTTGCTTCACTTAAATTATTTTAAGAGAAAGAAAATTTGTTATGCTCATGATCTTCACTTATATTTGTTTGAGCTTACGAAAAGAAACACATGAAAATTAGTCCCAAAGTGATAGATATCCAAGAAGGATAAAGTAAAAGAATGTCATGAAGATCATTGGACAAAATAAACTTGATTCTTAGTAATAGTTTCGAGATATGATGATGTGATATGTGAGTTATGTTGATGAGTAATTGTGCTCTAGTAAGAATATTGGTGTTAAGGTTTGTGATTCCCTATGCATGCACGAAAGTCAATAATCATGCAATGAAAATTATATCCTACTTGTGGTGCATTATTCGGTGTTAATTATGCTTAATGCTTGCTTATGAGATTATTCGTTTCTTGGTTGGTCGCTTCTCAATCTTTTTGCTAGCCTTCATTTTGCACTATGTATGATCTATACTTGTGCATCCAAAATCCTTTAAACCAGTTTTGCCACATGAGTCCACTATATCTACCTATATGCGTTATTATTTTGCCGTTCTAAGCAAATTTGCATATGCCATCTCTAAATTTCAAAATAAACTTCTCTTTTGTGTGTTTGTTTCGCTCGCAGAATGGTAACGGGTGGCTAATATTTTCCATGCTGGATGTGTTATTCTCACGATGAGTGTTTATTCACTTGTCATTGCACGAGAGTAAGGCAAAGGTTTTAGGGATGCCCAGCCCCGAAATGCAAAAATGAATTTACTTTATGTTGTCAAATAATAAATTCCTTGGAAAGTGTTGGTATGGAAGGCACCCGTGTATACAGCTAGCCATGGAAAGTGAAAGAATGGTGGAAAAAGGAATAAACTTTATTTTTTGTTTGGGAACCGCCCATGGCATATCTAGCATGGAAAGTTTTCATAGCTCTACGTCGTTTTCGTTGGTGGGATGGATACACCTCCCAAAATGTTTTTATCTCTAATTTTTTGCTTTGAGCTCTGGCACCTCTACAAATCCCTACTTCCCTCTGCGAAGGGCATTTCTTTTACTTCATGCAATTTTTATTTTGAAATTTGAGTCTCCATCTTCTCTTATAAAAGCACCAACTAAGAGGCAATATGATCATGCTTAAGTATTGGGTGCAGTTAATATTTGAGTGTGTTTCTTGAATGGATCAATGTTTGAGCATGATGGGCTAGGGATAACTTGTTTTAGCATTGATATTTTGAAAGACACGGTTGCTTGTTGATATGCTTGAGTATCTAAATTATTATGTCAAAACTAGACCATTGCTTTGAATCACATAAAAGTCCAAATGTCCATGATATAAAGAAAATAATATGATATGACTTGACAAACAGCACTCCACATCAAAATTTCTGTTTTTATCCTTACCTACTAGAGGCGAGCAGGAGTTAAGCTTGGGGATCTTGATCGTCTCAACGCATCTATAATTTTTATTGTTCCATGCTGTTTTATTATCAATCTTGGATGTTTTATAATCATTTTATATCATTTTTTGGTACTAACCTATTGACATAGTGCCAAGTGCTAGTTGCTGTTTTCCCATGATTTTTTACATATGGAAATCAATATCGGACGGAGTCCAAATGCCTCGAAACTTCACGATGATTTTTTATGGGCCAGAAGGAAGAAGTTGGGCCCTGGTTTCACCTGGGGGAGTCCCGGGGAGGCGACAACCCACCAGGGTTGGTGGGTTGTGCCCACCTCGGGTGCCCCCCGGACCGCCTCTTTGCTCTATAAATACCCCAAAAATCCAGAAACACTAGGCACGTCAACGAAATATTCATCCAGCCGCCGCAGAGTCCAGAACCACCAGATCCAATCTACACACCATCACGGAGGGGTTCACCACTTCCATTGGTGCCTCTTCGATGATGCGTGAGTAGTTCTTTGTAGACCTTCGGGTGCGTAGTTATTAGCTAGTTGGCTTCCTCTTTCTCGCTGAATTCTCAATACAATGGTCTCTTGGAGATCCATTTGATGTAACTCTTTTGTGGTGTGTTTGTTGGGATCTGATGAACTTCGAGTTTATGATCAGTTATATCTTTTTATATCCATGAATGTTATTCGAGTTTCTTTGATATCTTATATGCATGATCTCTTATAGCCTCGTATTTCTTCTCCGATATTTGGGTTTTGTTTGGCCAACTTGATCTATTTATCTTCCAATGGGAAGAGGTGCCCGGTAGTGGGTTCGACCTTACGATGCTTGATCCCAGTGACAGAAAGAGAACCGACACGTATGTATTGTTGCTACTAAGGATAAAAAGATGAGATCTTAATCTACCACCATAAATAAACGGATCTTGTCTACATCATGGCATCATTCTTATCGCATTACTCTGTTTTTCCATGAACTTAATACACTAGATGCATGCTGGATAGCGGTCGATGTGTGGAGTAATAGTAGTAGATGCAAGCAGGAGTCGGTCTGCAAATCTTGGACATGATGCCTATGTAATGATCATTGCCTGGATATCGTCATAATTATTTGAAGTTCTATAAATTGCCCAACATTAATTTGTTTACCCACCGTTTGCTATTTTTCTCGAGAGAAGCCACTAGTGAAACCTACGGCCCCCGGGTCTTCTTTCTCATATATTTTCTTGCGATCTACTTTTCCTTTGCACTTTTATTCAGATCTATTAAAAAAAATTACAAAAATACTTTGCTGCACTTTATTTTATTTGCGATCTATTATTTCAATCTATTACAATTTTCTCCGATCCACATACCGTTTTAATGCCGTACCCGAAAGGATTGACAACCCTTGGGGTTGTGACTACAAAAAAACCTACACTTCCGTGATGATCATCGTGTTTGTCCACGTGATGATACGTGTTTGTCGCGTTTTTGTCATGCATGTACATCCATGACAAATTTATAGCGAGAATCAAGATAGTCATACACATTTGTCGTTGAAGTGTTCCATGACATTACCAAAATTATCATCACGAAGTGTCCACTTCCATGACGATAAATCGCGCGTCACGAAGTGCTTTCGTCAAGGGTGACCGACCGTGGCATCCACCGTAGCGGAACGCCGTTAAGCTATCGGGTCGGATTTTGGATCCGATAACCCGTTAACAACCCGACCAATTGGAAATTTCCGTGTAAAATTCTGATTGGCGTCGATGGGCGAGATGTCGCCCGTCCATTGGAGGAGACATGCCTATGAATGCGTCGACACGTGGCTGGGCCCAACGAAGGCCCATATAGGTTAAAAAGGCGGCCCGATCAAAGGCCGTAGAACTTAATCGGTACTAGTGGGCCATCCCAATAACGGCACTGCTTAATAAAGGCCCATTACGGCCGAAACCAGATCTGGCCCGTTAATTGTTAGCCCAATATTTGGGCCCATTTACGACGAAGCTAGATCTGGCCCGTTAATTGTTCACGAATATTGGGCCCAACTACAGCCAGTGACTTTCGGCTGTTAGAGGCTGATGTGAACATGGGCCCATTTCAGCCGGTGTGACTTTCGGCACAGGAATGGCCCGTCTTGCCCATGGGCCATATATGGTCCGACGGGACATCGGGCCCACTAACGGCCCGTGCTAAAGGTGGCAGATTAAGCCTAATGTGACTTTGGGCTGTTAAAGGCACATCGCGTAATTGACCCGTTGATGCACGTACTAAGCTTTCGGCCTCTTAAAGGCCCATGATATCGATGGGCCAACTAAGGCCGAGATATGTTTGGCACTGTAACGGCCCGTGAGCTAACTTGGGCCCATAACGGCCGGTCTACATTTGACTGCTTTGAAGGCCCGTCGACAACTAGTGAAAATTGAGGCCCAACATGCATTTGGCTGCTAAAGGCCGATGGTTTCATCTCGGCCGTAACGAGCCGATACAATATTCAGCTGTTAATGGCCCAGCGCTACAGGCCAAACTAAGCGTTGGGTCGACAAAAGGCCCAACTAAAATATAGGCGGTGTAAGTTTGGGCTGGCGCAATGTGTGAAGGCCCCAATCATTCGGGCCCAAGAA
The DNA here is from genome assembly GCA_021605205.1 of Aegilops longissima. Lineage (NCBI taxonomy): Eukaryota > Viridiplantae > Streptophyta > Magnoliopsida > Poales > Poaceae > Aegilops > Aegilops longissima. The sequence continues at coordinate 616,193,193 of CM038682.1, read as the reverse complement.
AGCGGCGCGGCATGGCCCAATTGTGGCCGCTAAAAACCTGCCCGTTATCGAATGTTTGGCCCGATCGACTACATCTGATTTTTTTCGAGATAGCGAATGATGGCGATAAAGAAATTACGGCATAGTAACTAAGAATAAACCTACACTATACAATAAAGGATTTAAGGTATATTACATCCCTTTGGGCATCGAAGTTAGCCACGGTGATCATAAAGCGCAATGAAGAAGCGATTACAAAAGCTGGGCACCATTGCGGCGTAACAAAATATCTTGAACGAGACCACTTCCAAGACAGTTCAAGAAAGGTTAGCCTTGCGAGGAACTGCTGCATAAGCTTCTTGAGCAAGGCTTTGAGACCGACCTAGCATGTCGGTCATAGCTTCAGTGTAGCTGTTTAGCGATGAGGTTCTCATTGGTGTTCTGCATAATCTTTCTTAGAATAGGACTTCAAGTCGAAGTTGAGTTGCAGAATGCCTTTACGCTAGAACTTGGGACTGAAGAAGTCGAACTGATTGAGACAACGAATTATGTGAGCTTGTCATTTGTTAGTCTCAAGTAACTTGAACACTTTGCATCAAGACAAGACTTTGGGGTTGTCTCGCTATCTTCAAGATGTTTTGCCTTCTTTGCTGCAATATATGTTGGGTTTGTCTCACAGCCTTGACAGACTTGTGCATGCCATCGGGCATATCACCTGAAACAAAGCGAGAGAGATGACAGGTTTTGCGTGTATAAACAAAGATGATAATTGTTACATCAATTCTATCAATTTCAAATTAGAAAATAAAGTAAGTTCAAAATATCAATAGCATAATTTGGCATTGTTCATAATGCGGGGAGCTTCACCACACTCTTTGGATTACCATGTCAACATAACAAGCATAGATGAAGGGCAAAGAAAATCATTGTATCTATTTTGGATAATGTGCATGGCATGTTGTTCATATCATCAACCACATCGGTAAGATAAAACAGGAGATGACAAGGTGCAAGCGTGGGCTGCTTCACCACACCTTTGGATTATAGATCCACAAAACCAAGCATACATATAGGGAGTATTAAGTAATGTGCATGGTATGAATAAGAAATTTGGTTTTACAAGTAAAACTTAGAACTTACAGTTCTTACGAACATGCATTTTGGTAGAAACAACAAACTAAACAGCGATAAGCGATAGGGAGTATGAGCAAATTAAACAGCAGTTGAGGATAAAGGCTTTAGAAGGACTGACTTACATTAACGATTAACACGGGCTTTATAATGCCCTTCTCCATGTCAAGGAAGGATAACTCAAGAATTTCAGCACAGAATCTTCTTCATAAGCATTGCATGTACTCTACATTTTGTAGAGAGTAATTATAGATATGATAATCTTTGGAAGGGATAGAGGATAATGAAGATAAGATGCAGATTGATGCTACATAATCAACTACCAATCCACGGAAGTACAAGCGTTACTGAGGACAAAATGTCTTGACAAGAGCAATGGGCTACACTACTTGCTTGGCATTATGCATGTATTCTACTTGTTGGTAAGATTAAATATAGATCTGATCTTTTTAGTAAATGGTGGGCGAGGAGATAAGATGCAGAATGCTACAAAATGAACCAATCCCTCTTCCCATAATACAAGAGTGTTTTGAACAACGGTGTCTTGTACAAAACGTTCTTATATTATGGGACGGAGGGAGTAGCTGTTAATGTAAATACGATGATAGACCACGTTCAGTCCTTACAAGAGGACTGCTGAGCTAAACCTCTTCAAAAGCATTGGGTTGATTCTAAATTTGTGTAAGAGTCCATACGGATCTTATAATGTCCACCAAATGGGCGATTCTGAGGCTAACATGTGCGGTGATGCTACATAATCAAACAACTATGAAAGTAAGTATGGTCATACAGGGCAAGAGGTACTCACAAGAGCAATGCGATTATGCGGTATAGTTGCGAGATTACATGGTCCCTTGAGAATGAATGTTCTTACGCTAACAGATTTTCGTACAAGTGAGACATTAAGGCAAATGCAGAAATGTAGTTCAAATTGTGATGTGATATCATAGACAGTACCTTACGCTGCAGCGAGACCAATGTGTAACAAGATTATTCCGATCACCGTCGGATAAATGTAGCAGGAGACTTTACTGAAATTTCGTTCGAGAGGCTTGCCATCGAAGTGCGCTTGCCTCGGTAGGAGCGATACTTCATCAACGAGTGCTTGAAAAGCGCAACCAACTCTTGCTCGTCATCACAATCCAGTTTGCTCCTCGCCTATTTAAAGAATGAAATCTTGTGTCTTACATCGTGAAACATATGCAGATAATGACCATGAATAACATTAGTACATTACTTACAGCGTAAGTTGCGGAGGAAGGCTGGAAATTGTTACGTATGCTGCGGTATAATCTTTCCATGAAGGAAAGATCGCACAAAGTTCGACAACAACATAAGCCGTCTTCTAAAGCTGGGAAGAAATGGAACAGGGGTCCTATTTGCTGCAATTGGGGCTCTCTCTGGTTCGAAAAGGTTTGGCAACTGGATTTGGTGTACTCTTTCTTTGGAATGGGGTTTTGCGTCGTACAGGTGGTGCTATGTCAATGGCATAATCATCTTGTTTGCTTTGCGGTTGGGGTCTGCTGAGTTGGGGCATCGAAATGACCGGTGTAGTAGGGCTAGAGTCTGCTAGAGTTGGGGTATTTTGTGGGTCGGTGATATTGCAACTACACCTAATGGGCTATTTGATTTATCGGTGCCACTACCTTTTCCAAATACTTTGCTTGTGCTCCTCCACGATCAGCAATCGCCCTCTTCCTTTTGAGCGTCGATACACAAGAACAACATTTGAATGGATAAATATGGTATGATGACGGATGGAATATGTCTTGAAAATGGATAGGCGGGCGTATTCACATACGATGTGTAAACTAAGCTAATGGCAGTTCAACAAAGTAGAAGCAATGCAAAGCATCGGTTGCAAGATATGTGCGAGCAATGTAACCTTGGAAAGTTAGAGCAAGTACCTTGATGGGTGAATAAGATAGGGCATCTTCCTCGACTCCTCCACTAGGGAGCTACATTGACTTAGGTCTCCCTCTAGCTCGGAATCCTTTATTAGGATCATATTACGAGCATGAATCTGTAGGTGGAGAGCGTTTGCATTGCATTGCATCGGACTTGATTTCAGTCCCTTAATGCCAAGTTTGACAGCCATGGCATTGTTACGCTTTATTCTTTTCATGCGCGCAAGCTCATAATCATTATGATGCTGTTAGAATCTGAGATTCATGAAAACATAAAAAGTAGTCAGATTATCTATGGAATGCATTGCAGATTCAACTCGGAGAGTGTCTCCTATAAACCCTGCATATGCAAAGTTCACCTCCCCAACCGTCTTGACGGACCACACACGAAATACAAACCCTTATGTCTCTATAACGAGGGGCACACATTTCAAAACTGAAGTAGGAACATTAGAATCATATGAAATTAGTATTTGAACAAATAAACTAAGCAATTATGAGTGGCGTAATGTTTAGCTTCAAGGGTGGAGTGTTGGTAGTGCGACACAAAGCAAGTAGGCAGATTGTATTCCATGTAAAAGATCGAAACCTATGTAAAAGCTGGAAATGACACTTTCTTTCTATACAATGCGGTGTTAGTTACCCACACATGATGGAAGAGATCACATAGAAATACTATTCACTCATGTCTCTGGTTCCGATATTTAGAAACAGGGTGGTCCACCCTAAAAGAATATTGACAACAAATATGACAAGGCAAGCATAGATGTAGTGAATCAATCATTTACTTGTGAGCTTATTAGGACAAGTATGCAGAATTGTAGCTGCGATGAGAGACCGTCAAAATCTGAATGAAGAAGTTTGTCTAGCACTTATTGTTTGCAACTAATCGGCGTGAATAATTGGATATTATATCGAATGAGTAAGAAAGACAAGTAAAATTGTCAACAAACCTGGCTTGCGGTAGTAATCAGGTCAATGTCACTCGACCAACAATCCAAAATGACTAGTTTACATTCCGAGGGCGAATTTTGAAAACCACATGAACTTTAGAGGTACTAAAGATTGCGAAATACATCTGAACCATTAAGTGTAGGTAGCACTGAGCACACAACAAACCCTAATGACAGTCCTGCCTAATGAGTAATGAATCAATTAGAAAATGGGTGATGAGGTGTGGCTGCTTTGAGTGTTGAGGGCGTATCTCGGGATAAATCGGGTTGGCTTGGTGGGTCTTTGCATGCTGAGCCTGAGCAATTTGGGAAGGTAGGCAGGCGGCGCGCCGGGCAGTGATGGCGCTGTTGGGCGGCGGCTCCTGGCCTCTGTTAGTCGGCGTCTCCTCCTAGAGTCATGCCGTCCGGGGACAACAAGTCGCCAGCGAGGCGGTAGGTGAGGCAGTAGAGATCGAGCGCAGAGCAGAGAGAATCGGGGCTGGGGCGACCCAAAATCCCAGGTGGGCGGCCCACCGTGGGCACCTGTGAGAGATACACACCGGCGGCGAACATGCATTTTGAAACTAATTTAGGAACATTTAGTGACCAATTAAACAACTCTGTTTTAATAATATCAGATTAGTATTTGAACATCTAAGCTTGTTTAGCTTGATGGGTGGAGCGATGTTATTATGACACGAAGCACGTATTCGATCGTATAGTGATCATAAAGGGAAACTCTAAGCATATTTTTTTAGCAAAGAGGTTTCCCTCCGATTTCTATTAAAGAAACCACCACGGAACCAACATGATCAATTAAACCCTAAGCATGATCAATTAAACCGTATTATGGCTGTGCCATGGCAGATTTGAAGCTGCAAACCGGAGAAATGATATTTAGCATCCATTGTTTGCTTGAACTAAGAACTAAATTCTAAGAGCTGAAAAGAAAGTAGAGTAACCAAGTTAAGATCTATTTTCTGGTTGAGATCAAAAGTTGAGGAGATATGAAGTACCACCTCTCTTGCGGCGCCGTGTAGGCATCGAAGTGCGATGGCTGTCGGTGGCGTTGAAGCAGATCTGCGACGGTGAGCGGGTGCATCGAGGATAAGTCCGTTGCGGTGGAAGAAAAGGTCGTGTGGCGGCCCGGCAAAGAAGGGCGATGGCGCCGATGAAGCGAAGGGCGATGCAAGGCTATTGGTCCGTCGCCGTGGATGAAAGCGTCCATCTCTAGCGATGGGCAGCAGCGGTCTTGGTAGGCGCTCCGGCATGGTGGAGGGCGGTGGCGATGGATGTGGTGGAGGGCGGCGGCGATGGATGGGGTGGCGGACGGAGGCTGGTGTGGGGATGGGGTGTTCTAGCGCGGACGGTGTATGAATGGGAAAATGGAGGGAGAGTGCGGGGAACCATGTTTTTGGGGCCTTTATGCGAAATATGGGAAAATTCTGAACTTAGCCCCGTTTAAAATTTGGGCGTCTCGTCGGTTGGGGATAGGACGGTAATCTCGCATCTCGCCAATATTTGCCCAGGCGATTTGAGGCGAGGAGAGGTGGTTGGCGCCCATGGTTGGCGCCCACGGTGTATGAGCAGGGCTGACAGGTAGAGGCGGTTGTGTCACGTCTGAGTGAAGTTACAAACCTGCCCTATTGAAAATATTTGCCTACATCGATTTGGCGAGTCGAGTTTGTTTTGCCGCCCACCGTGTATGAATGGGGAATGGAGGGAGAAAGCAGAGGTCTTTGGACGAGCTTGAATCAAATGTGTTTTGCCGCCCATGTTTGGCGCCCACCGTGTCGGAATGGGCTCGAGGCGATCGTGTCACGTCTAATTGAAGTTACTAACCTACCCTATTTAGAGCGGTGGAAATCGGGCGATGGATTGTCCGTGTAATGGGTGAGACAGTAATTTCCATCTCCCAAACACTTGGCCGGGCAGCCGGCGTGGGAGTGGACATTTTGCTGCTTCTTTGAATTTTGGGACAATAAGCATCCACGTTTACCACAGCAACTAAATTGAATCCATTTTGTATTCCTATATGAATCTTTATAAATCATTCTATGTGTTTTATATATCTTCAAAAGGCGACAAAGATGTATTCCTTGTCATATATGAATATGGTTTACAAATGCCGATACTCAAATTCAGAAACTAGAATCCAGTTTAAGGTGAATTCGAATATTTGGAACACTTCATGTCCAACTCAAATGTCACACGCAGCATAATGTGTACTCCCATTTAGATATGTACACAAGCGATGTATCAAGATTCAAATACCGAGTCAATCAACCAAGAATGTACAGAACTAACAGACATATAAACACTTATAGAGTATATGGATCAATAATATCAACTAACATACATAAGCCAGGCCGCTGTACTTTTTTTGGCTACAACAACATCCTTTTTTAGCCAGCATCTTGGCCCTTTACGATGTGTGCCACTTATGGTCCATCTATACTACTACTATTGCTGAATGCACATTCAGCCCGATTGGCATATTTGTAGGTCTAGCACAACAATCCAAATGAAATGTCTCCGAGTCTTATCAATTAATACAGACTTGTGCTCAAATAAAATTACAAACCAAAAAACAAAAAAAAATTATTACATGATCTCTAAAACAAATGGTTTGATTGATTACATGAACAGACAACACAAAGGTTATTCAACTATGGAAAGAACATTTCACCTATGATTTACCAAGTAGGAATTTAATTTCCTTTTTCCTTGAGGACCTTAACAATCTGGTCGGTCTCACTTGCTTCGTTTTGAAATCCACCAAATATTTAATGGTTGTCTTGAGTCTGCTTGTGATTGTGTTGTTTGCTTCCTCAACATGTCAACTTCATCTCTAAGTGCGAAGCGAATCTCTTTCTACCACTAGTTTAGCCTCTAGAGCATCAGCAGTTGGCAATTCATAATGCGATTGGGCGGTGCCCTTTGCTGTGGGATGATGCAACGTCCATGGGGACCTCGCTCTTTGATCTTGGGCTAACCTGTTTTGCCATTAAAGTTCGATTGGATTCAGAAAAGTTGAAGTTAGCAAAACATCTCAAGCTGGGAGTTATAACAGCAAACCAGTTAAACAAACAAGGAATTAAAGAGTTTCAATTGGATGCTGAAAAGTAGTTATTAACATCATTGTAACCCGTTGTTGCAGCAGCAAAGCGATTAAACAAACAAGTAGATATTTAAGTTAAGGCAAACAGGTAATTCTTAACGATAAGTATCAAACACATAGATAAGCGCATCTACAATATGATTAACAGGCTGTGCCATTATGTAATCATAGCAAACTAAATTAAGCCAAGCAACGTAATTGAACAATTTTGCAATAAGTGGCTAACTAAAATTCGAGAAGCGAGTAACGAACTTACGCTAGTTCTTTGTACAGGCACTGCTGCAACTTCTTTTTAAACACAAGGTTGTACAAAGGAGTCCATGGCATCAATTGCTTGGATCGCAGTCCCAATACTTCTTTCTTCCCACCTTTGCATGGGTAAGTCGAATGGTTAATCTGGTAAGATGGTGCGTCCTTGATATGTTATATGAGGGCGTGTAGTCGAACTAGTTGTAGCCAAACACATCACACTGGCTTTTCTTGTATATTTCATGCGATTACTTTTGGCATATCGAGATCTAAGCAATCTACAATAGGATGAAAAGGCGGCATCCTTCACATTATTGGCGAACTCAGTTCATAGAAACAAGCAATTCAACCATTACGTGGGTAAATCAAAAGCGCCCTGGAATATTTTCACTATCCAATCATACTGCATAAAAGGCGGCGCCACCATAGGGGCTGGTATGGGCGGCCGCCTCGGTGGCTGGAAAGTGTGCACCTAGTTTGAGTCGTCGAGGTTGGCCCATGCTAGTTTTGTTAGTCCCAGCATACGAGCGAGCAATGTAAAAATGAAGAAAAATGTTTCAATTTGGATGGGCCAATAACATAAGTGCAAGGCAGGCCCTATAGCAGGCTCATGGCCCAAGCAGCGCCTCCCATATCGATCGACAGCGGGAAAAATCCCAATTCATTCGCTCCGACCTCGATCTGGTTCGCTCCTAACCTAGCCGCCGCTGGACAGACCGACACAGCACTTCCTCGCGCCCTCGTTGGAGGCGGTCGCCGAGCTTCAAGCGAGCGGAAGGACAAGAAGATGAAGATCCAACCACAGGTGTAGCCTGCGTGGGAGGCAGCGGCGGCAACACGGGCATGGCATCGAGCTTGCATAAGCAGACGATCGCAGCTTGCAAGAGTAGCATGCATAGCGAGCAGGTACATCACATCCTGATTATATCTAATTCAACTCTTCAATTTCTGGCCAATAGTTAAACTGACGGTGTTGTAAAACTGCTTGTATGTAGGGAATCTATGAGAAAATGAAACCAATTTCTACTTATTTTATAACTCCCCAATCAATCTTGAGTATTTGAATCGATGTATCTAATCAAGTTTCGGTGCAAACATACAAGCTCATGTTGTTCTTGAGCACAAGTGTCTAATGAACAGGCTGCTAATGAAGGATTTGATGCAAACATTTTACATGCTCTGGTGATGAACATATAGTGTCTAATGAGGATCTAATGCAAGCATTTTGCAAGCTCATTGAAGGATTTAGTGTCTAATGATGATCTACTATGTTGAGAGAGAGAGAGATTTGCGGGCATTGATGACAAGCAAATTATAGTGCATTTTCATAGCTTGAGGAAGCGTCGAGGCCATCTACGAAAGTCCCGTATCATGACAACATAGCATAAATACTTTTCTAATCTGTTGTTTGAAACTATTGGCATACTTGTGCGGGATAGATATATTGATATGCAGTTTGCGCTTTGGTTATCGTGCAATTACACTTGATATTTTCAGCGGAAGAGCGAATAATTCAAGCAGGTACAGACCATGTTTGTAGTCCTTGTACACCATGTTGCATTTTGTGTTTTTGGTGCTTGCATCATTTAGTGTTTATAATCTGAACTACTTTGGATCATTAGCTGGTTTTCAAAGTGCATGTAGCTTCACATTTCTCAAGTTATGTTGATTTCGGTGCAAGTGCCTTCGTATTTTTAAGTTAAATGTTAGCCCCTGGTAACTTGAATTAGTGGATCAGCCACTTGCACACAAATCATACGAATGCGGTCTGAATTAAATGAAATGCAGGGACTTCGCTAGCTCGTTATGCAGGCTCACTGCAGCTCTGCTTGCGCTTGGGATGTTCCATGTACAAGTCCATGTTACCACTTGCTTGGATGTGCAGGCCTTGTGCTCCTTGCATCCCCTCTGCATTTTGACACGGCGAATGGTTGATCAAATAAGAGAATCGACCTTGATGTTGTCTGGGAGGACGAGATACTTACAAGGTTATCTGGTGTGCGGGATGTGTACGGATCCGTAGCCCGTCATGCTTCGCTAAAAATGGATTTGCTTGTTTGGATGATATCTCGGAAGAAATAAGAGTTAAAGTCGAGTTGCATAGGCGTGTAAGCTAAGAGAGCGGTGAAAGGATATCAAACATCGTCGGAACGATTGCACAAGGGGTGATGTGTGGATACCTAGTTCGGGCGGCGTTTGGGCATGCTCGCCTAGCTAGAGTCTGGGTCACTTGAGCCGTTGAGGTGATCTTGTTGGCGTTGGCTGGCAGCGCCGCGGATGCAGATCTTGAGTGGCAGCGGGCGCTTCTGATCACGATGGGCAGACCGTTGGTGAAGCCCCAGCGACCTCGAAGCGGAGAGTGCGACGATGTGCTCGGTGAAGTAGCCCGGTGAGCTGGGAGGCGGCGTCGGTGAAGCGCTTTTGATGCGGTGGAACTTCGGTGTCTGTGAGGCACGTCGGTTCGCGGCCGGCGTTGTCGATGGACCACCGGTGCGGTGGGCGAGGCGTAGATGAGGTAGCTCCGGTGCGGTGGTGAAGCGCGACCGTCGTCTTCGTCGTCGTCGTCCGGCACAGAGGTGGGAAACGGTGGGGAAAGAGACGAGGCGAGGCGATTCGAGGATGGCGGCGAATTAGGGATTTGAGCAATCTGGCGCGGAAGGGGCGGTGGAGAAGAGATTTTGCGGGGCTGGAATTGGGGCGCGGATATTTCAATCCGAAACGTGGAGCGAACTTATATTGTCGTCGTCCTTTTTTTGGGGGAGGGGGTGGGTGGCTGGGTGCTACTGCGTCCGTCAGACACGCGACCACCCGACAGGACTATGCTTGGTGCCTTAAGGCACCTGCCTTTGTGTCCATGACATGTGGGCCCAACAGGTGGCTGGCCCACATGTCGATCCTGAAAGGCGGTTGCCTTTAAGGCACCAAAGCAGCGTCCACCCGACACGACCACTGTGCACTGAGTGCGCCTACATTTGAGAATGCAAGCGAATCTTCTTTCATTTGCAAGCGAATCTGTATGTATTACCATGCCGTGTTTTCCTTGCAATAATTAGTCATTGAAGCGAGATACTCCATCCGTTCACTTTTGTAAGTCGTTTGAGACAACTTAAAATGAACTGTTTTGCACATTATGCGAAATGTCTTCAAGGTCTTATAAAAGTGAACAGAGGGAGTACTATAAATTAATTAATGAGGAGTGATTTGAAAAAAATCGAAACGGTACCCACGCTAACGTGGATTAGAGTGTGTCACATAATTAGTTATTTGAATTAGAGTGTGTGTCACGTAGTTAGTTATTTGAATTAGAGTGTGTGTCACGTGGCGATCTCCAATTCTAACGTGGATTTTGCATTTCACTGTATCCACGCTACTTTTTAATACAAATTCATATGTATATGATGAACACCATGGTAGTGAGAAAACTTTTGGATGGATTCAAACATATGACCTACAAAATAGCACAACAAATTGAGCCAATGTCAACTTTTCGAAACTTAGTATGGCACGAATTCGAAATAATTACCCATATGCCTGGTCCTCGGTTCAAATCTTACAATGTACACGAATTGAAACATCGATATTAAGTCTCGTACTATGTACATTCAAATGTTGTTTTTAGCCCCCCCCTCGCACAAACGCTACATACTTCCTGTATCGGTCAATCTTCCTCTCCTAACCACCTTAGCAAGCTATCGGTTTCCAACACACGTTCATTCTTTCTCTCCATGTTTGATCTCTAAGTCTCTCAACTACACAACCCTTTTCCACTCCTGTTACCAAATGTATTTACCTCACACACCCGCCATTGCACCCCATGCCGAGCTCTCTCTCTCCCCCCTCTCCCTCTCACCCTCTCGCGCTAAATACATGCATTGCCTATCTAGCCCCCCAACCTCTCGTGCGCCTGAGCATACGTTGTATATCTAGGTCACTCCCTCGAGGCTGTCTCACTCTTTCTTCCATTGCAGTGAGCCACACTCTCTCAATCTCGCTCTCTTTATCTGAGTCTCGTTTAACCTCGTTTTCTTTCACACACAAATGATATATCTCCCTGTTCGGGCCTCGATCGACACACTCTATACTCTCTCATGCAGATTGTCTATCTAGGTCAGTCCATCCAAGCCGCCGCCACTCTTTCGACCTCATGGTGGGCCACGCTCACTCAATCTCTCTCTCTCTCTCTCTCTCTCTCTCTCTCTCTCTCTCTCTGTGTGTGTGTGTGTGTGTGTGTATGTCTCGATTTACCTCGCTCTTTCTCGGACAAAAACGATATATCACCATGTTTGAGCCCAATTCGACCTATTCACATTGTATACTCTCTCACGCACATCGTCTATCTAGGTCACTCTCTCCAACCCGTCTCACTCTTTCGATCGCTGCAGCGACCCTATGTGATCGGTTGACCTTGCTTCCTCCACGCACAAAATATATCTACGTCTGTGACTGGATCATCTCTCAAGCTCTATCTTACAGCCCTCACCCTTACCAAAAGCTCAATCGGACAATATCTCTCGGAGCATATATATTTGTTCAATGAATGTCGGACCACACTCACTTTGTCTCTCTATCTATATGTCTCTCGATTGACCTCGCTTTCTCATACCGTATCTTCCACGCGTTGAAGCTACTACCTCTCCATCCCTCATAAAGCGGAGCTATTTACATTGCGAGGGCACTCCAACCTTGGATTAATTTGTGTAGGCATTTATTCGGTCGGTTTAGATTATATTTTAGTAGCATTACCCCCTAACTTCTCCAAACACCGTTGCAACCCATAACTCCCTAGTTGATTTCCCTCTGGCTCGGTCATCGCTCTCTCACCGTCCTTTCTCACCTTCAACGTCGCACCATGGTATTATTGAAAAAACTATGTTGTTCTCTTTAATTATTATAAATAAGCTACAAAACTACACACGATAGTCCACTTGGAATGGAACAAATTTCGACCCACAAATTAAAGTGCTACAAACTACACACAAAGGGCCCACATGTCATGAAACAAATTTGGACCCATATACAAATTAAAAAATAAGGGCGAGGATCGAACATGCGACCGGGCCTTCAAGCCGCACGTCAATAGGCAACATCGTAGAATAGCAATGTTTGTTGTACCCCTTTGTTCACATAATGTTTTATATTACCACAGCCTAATTAATGGATAACATGTAATATTATTTTTAGTACTATTAGCCTTCACTTCTGGTGGGTTCCATGTGTGCTCTCTCTCTCTCTCCCCTTCTGCGTTTAGGCCTTGCGGGCAAACAGGAAGAACTTCATGGGCGATGTTGCCGTTGACCATATCTGGGCGCGTTCACAACTCACAGTCACGGCACCAGTTTCACGTACTAGCAGCACTAGTCGGTGTGTGCGTGCAATGCCGTTAATTTGGAAGTATATTAAGTGCATGCGGATATTAACTAATAGGATATTATTTGCGTGTTGTCATGTGATTAGCACTATTTTGGCATGAAATTAACTGCACGCTAAGCGTGTTGGCGCTCGACATTGAAGCAGTCTAGGTCGTTGGATGACAAGGAATACATGTGGCTTGATGGCGTTTTATATTTAATTTGATCGGCTCTAGCGAGAACATTCAATCGATCAAACCATACATTTCGTTCAGTCGACTCCGACTTTAAATTATCTGACGATCGATATAAAATAAGCGGAAATGATAAGCGTTGGATTTTAAGCATGGCAATCGAGCGTTTTCATAACAAATTTAGATTACTGCGGCGGCGGCGGCGTCTCGCGGTGGGAAGCGGCTCCTCTGCCGTGCTCGTGTGTCGTCGGACCCTTGACCGGCGGCGGCAGCGGCGTCTTGCGCCGTTGTTGGCGTACTCTGGGCGTTGGCCTAGCTTCAAGGAAGGCCAAAATGTTACAGACTTGAGCGAAGTCAGCTGGCGGGAGGAAGCGGCGGCGTTGGTGCAAGGAAGCGGTCGGCGGCGGCCATCCATGCCGGTGAGAACCGCGGCACCAGCGAGAGACAAGCGCTGTCAATAGCAGCGGCGGAGACGTTCGTGTGCATGGGCACCGGCATGGCGCGCGTCGTCGATTACGCGCATAGCGCATGTCGTTGGCAGGTGCACGGACACCGGCTGCGCGTGCGTGTCGATGCGCAGCGCGCATGCATCTTGTTGGCAGTGTGCGCGCGCGTGAAAGTCGGCGAGGACCTCGTGGAACCCGTGGCATCAAGCTCGGCGACAATGTGCGGCTCCCAGCCCATCAATGCCCGCGGGGATGGTATTTGGCGCGATCCGGGCGACAGGGGCGGAGCAGGGGCGGGGACGGTAGCGCGTCTTCCCGCAAGGCGAGTTCAAGCTCGTCCCAAAGCGCCTTATGTTCTTGAGACTCCGGCTGGGTGTCTTCCTCATGAAGCTGGAACACTAAGGGCAGACCATCGTGATGCGGCATGGCGTCACGTTTAGGTAGGCTAGTTGGAGGTGAGGCAGCGGGAGAATCGGAGAGGAAGAGATTGTAGCGATACCGGGTAGTCGGGGTTGATTTTAAACTGCGGCGCGGCGACATTAAAAGTGGGAGCAGTTGGGGACGGCGGTGGGCGGCGAACTGGTCAAAGGCTCGCCTCCGGTGAGTGCACTGGCCAGATCTACTCGCCGCGCCTCCCGACAGCCCGGCGCAGCGATGCGCTCGCCACGCCTCCCATCGACTCACCACGCTTCTTTGGGGCAGAACACTGCCGATGAAGCGGGGACTCGTGGCGGCACGTAAGCATACGGTTTCAATAGTAAGCGTTAAGCCTTAACGTGTGAGGTCTTTTCCCTCAAAAAAAAGCGTGTGTGGTCTTTGTTCCAAAATACCTTGGCTCTTCATTTGTGAAACTTGTCATAAGCAGCTTGTCTCGAATTGAAGAAAAAGGAGTAAAAGGATAATCCCTCCGTACCACTGCATTGCCTGATATATTAACTCAAGTACTAGAAGCACGAACAAAGCGGGCTCAATTCATGTTCATCCTGGTGTAGTAGTAGTAGTACTAGGCAATGCAGTTGTGGGTGACATTGACTAGCGGCGGCCGAGGGAATTGAACCGTGTTAAACGCGGTAGATAGCGTTGTCTAGTTACTAAAGCATCCCTCCGTTGTTCATCGGTAGTCATTATGGACCGGGGACATGAGGAATTTCCTAGGGCTGGAATTCTGGCGCGGATATTTCGACTTGAAGCGCGAGGCTCGGTGGTTGGGGTTGCCTAATGTGCGTACCACGCCGCGACACCAAGGACACGAGCCCGTTTTTTAGGATCAACACGAGCCAAGGTGTGGCTGGTGCGCCGTTGGGTCCTACCATTTGAGAATCTGAAAGGAACCTTTTAAATTGCGAGCGAATCTATGTGTATTACAATACCGTATTTTCCTTGCAAATACTAATCTCAACGTGGTAATTGATTTATGACGAGTTGTTGAATTAGAGTGAATTTGTGATATAGTGATCTCAACGTGGATTTCACATTTCATGGTATCCTAGTAAGTTTTCAATGCAAATTCAAATTTAAAAGATGAACAATATGGAGGTGAGAAAACTTTGTATGTATCAAGCATATGACCACACACACACACAGACACACACGCATACGAACACAACAACAATCCAATAAGTATAGTGCATCTTTTTTCCAACCCATGCATGTATGACACGAGTTCAAAATACTCCTTCTATTCCTAAATATTAGTCTTTTAGAGAGTTCAACAAGTGACTACATACGGAGCAAAATGAGTGAATCTAGACTCTATAATATGTCTATATACATCCATATGTGCAGTCCATTTGAAGCCTCTAAAAGACTAATATTTAAAACGAAAAGAGAGTAAAATGTAAGACATCCATGGTCCTCAGTTCAATATTTAAAATGAACATGAAACTGAAACATGAATATTAAGTCTAGTACTACGATTACATGCAAATGTTGTGTTTAGGCGGAGCTATGATTGTCGGGGTCAACCCCTCGACCTTAGATAAAATGTGGAGCTCTGTTTAGGGTTGTTTAGATTATATTTGTTCCCACCCTCCCAACCACCGATTGGTTGTGCACCCCCACCCCTCCTCCCGGGAGAATATCATGTGCCCCCATACCTTAGATGCTATATGCCGTCTGAGTTGCTTGGAGCTTGTAGATCGAGATATAGCAGCTCACATGATGTGTCTTAATTTTTTGAGGAAACCTTGATGAGTTTGAGAATTGCACACAATTTGTACAAAAACTACTTAGATGCCCTTTGATCCCATATCCAACGACCTCGAAGCTCGTATCACCGTAGCATCTAAGATGAAGGAGGACATCATATTCTCCTATATGTAAGAATATCATGTGCCACCACACCTTAGATGCTTTGGTGATACAAGCTCTTGGGCGTTGGTTTGTGA
The DNA here is from genome assembly GCA_021605205.1 of Aegilops longissima. Classification (NCBI taxonomy): domain Eukaryota; kingdom Viridiplantae; phylum Streptophyta; class Magnoliopsida; order Poales; family Poaceae; genus Aegilops; species Aegilops longissima. Next base: position 616,177,499 of record CM038682.1, on the reverse strand, counting down.
CAACACCTCCTCGGTGGTTGAATGGTTTTTGCGAGAAAAGCCCCAAAGAGTTGACCCACTTGCTTACAAGCACAAAGACTGCTTTCGAGATGCCATTGGATCTCAGATCAAGCGACCTCCAAGCTCGTATCACCGTAGCATCAAGCTGCGATAGCACCTTATGTTTTCTTGAGCGGAGAGTATGAGGTGCTCCCTTGCGTAGATTCTATGGTGATCTGAGTTCAACGAGATCTAACGGCCCACATAGGAGGTTTGAATGTTTTTGCAATATCTGGTGATAGAGTTTGGGAAATCTTGAGAAAGTACAAGTACTATGTGTTGGGGATATAACTCTGGATATAAACCGCCCTAAAGGGCGGTTTACCCTAAATCTGTGCTTAGGGCCCACGAAGGCCACGAGGCCCCGAGCCAGGCGGATTAGGATCCATAAATGTAAACCGCCTTAATCATGTAACTTGTCTTTGTAAGATAAGAGAAGAGGCAGAGCGGACACTTGTATGGGCGGATCGGGACTCTGTGTAGACAGTGGCGTCAACCCGTGTATATAAGGGGCGACCGGCGGCGGTTTAAAGACAGAACAATTCGAGGTTGAGGCGAAGCTATTGCTCCCTAATCGCCGAAATCACATCAATCCCATCACAACTAGGCGTAGGCTTTACCTTCATCGAAGGGCGAACTAGTATAACTCCGTGTCTTTGTATGCGCTTTAACCCCTCTAAGTTAACCCGTCTGATGGCCTGCGACTAAGTCCTTTCACGAGGACATCTGCGTGACAATTCCACGACGGTTGGCGCCCACCGTGGGGCTATCGCACAATGGTTTGATGATCTTAGAGGCAAGTTGAAGGACTTCGAAGGCTATCTTGTGGGCGGATGACTAAGAGTCGTCGCGGCAAGCTCTACATCGACGATCTTGATTTGGGGCCCGAGTGCGGCTCGATTAGTCTGGTGCGGGTCCCCTTTGGTGGCATACGTGTTCATCGGCAAGATCGGCGAGCGGGGCTGGGCGGACATCTGCACCGACCTCGTCGAGGAGCAGCTCAATGAGCGAAGAAGAGTCCTGCCACAGCTAAACGGCTGTCAAGCGTGCTTTTCGTGGGAGTCGTCCACGAAGACTATGAGAAGCGGATCAGCATCGTGGCGAAACCATTGTCTACTCCGGCGACGATCGTCGGTAGGAGACCGAGTCTCTGTACCAGCTGCAAGATGGCGGATCGAGGCTGTTCGACGGTGAGTATTCGGACCTTTGATCTACCCAACGGGTTGGAATCTTCATGGCGATGCATAGCGGCGCTTCATTCTTCGACCCTTGGCGCGGTGATCGCCGTTCGGCGGCGATGATGGCAGCGGGGAAGGAGGCCTGTCGCCCGCCGGCTGAAGTTTTATCGGAGCTCTTGACGCATGGCTGTGCTCATGGCGAAGGCTAATCCGGCGGATCAGGACCTACTGGCGGAGATTGCAAAGGTGAAGGAACAAATCACTAAGGCTAAAGCGGATCTGGCAGCCGCGGACATGAGGATGGCGGCGGAGCAGGCGCTTTGGATGCTGAGCTTATAGGCTCATCTTTGGATCGAGCGCGCCACATGAAGTCATGAAAAGAAATCAGATCCGTTTACCTTCAGTTTTCAAGGAAGAGCTCTTCAATACCCGAGGCGAGGGACGATAATCCGCCGCCGGTGGTGAACGGCGGAAGCTTTTTGGGACGAAGCGCGCGATTCAGCCCGTGTGATAGATCGCCTCGCCATCATACTGCGGCGCCCCCAGGTTGTCTGAACACCTCCGGTCACTACTCCAACCCGATGGATAATCTTTTTTGCGGCTGCGGCACGGTTGGAAGCGATTCAATTGAAGGTGATTCACCACGGCGATAGAGACACGCCCGGGTAAAGGAGCTCCTCGGGCGGCTCGCAGCTCAGCAGAGCGTATTCATCGGATCGGGATCGGATCCACTCCACCCCCCCAAGCGGAGTTATAGCCGGTAGCGCCGAACAACCGGCCGCATCAAGCAATGCGCGGCCGCGGTCCACCTCGCGGCAACAACCCGGTAGGCGGCGAAGGCGCTCAAGTGGTGGTGGACGGGCCCGCGGCGCGTGGGAGGCGAGTTAGCAGCACAACCGAGGATCATCATCTCGCGCCCGGTTCGTCCGACCATCTTGAACCGGGGGTCACGTCGGCTCTTTAGGGTGCCTTGCCTCGTCCCGCTTTACGCAATGTCGTTTGCCCAAGGACTTCAAAGGGCCACGCAAGGTGCCCAATTATCTGCCGATTTGGCTCGAGCGTGGATAGAAAGCTATGAGATGGCCATGGAGATGCTGGATGTGGATGAAGCTGCGTGTGCGAAGTATTTCACCATGATGTTGGAAAGTGCGGCCCGTGCTTGGTTGAAGAACTTGCCGCCCAACTCGATCAGTTCATGGACCCGATTGCGGACCGGTTCATTCAAAATTTCAAAGACACTGTAAACAGCCCATATGCATGGTGGATTTGGCGGCTTGTGTCGAGCGGAGGAGAATCCACAACCCATTGGAGTGCGCCCGGCGTGTCGGAAGTTTACATTATTGAGACCGGATCAACCCTGATTCTGCGATCTTAACCTTGAAGCCAATTGCGGTTCAAACCGTTAAAGTTGAAGCTGGAGTCGCATGAAGCGTTTTGCAATGACATGGGCACTCTCATGGGCGTTTTGGTAAAGTATGTTGATTACGATAGTACCAAGGATCCAGTGCGAGGAGGATGACGAAGTGGGGAAGGGAAAGCGGACGGCAACTCGAGGCCGGCAGCATCGATCGGCGGTAATGGAGAAACAAGCGTAAAACAAGCGGCAACATGGGCCGTAGCCAACACCAGCAGCGAGGACAAGGGTCAGCGGCGCAAGGGTAAGAAATCAAACCGGGCGATGCGCGAGGTCACAATCGGATCGTTTGAATTACCTATTGAATCAACCTTGTCGAAGCATGGGACGAAGGAGGCACCAGCGAACCACCTCTGGAAGGATTGTTACATTATCAGGAGTTCAAAAGTTCTAATGCTTTCGGTATGATCAAGGGCCGGCGGTTGAGAGTCCGCCCGGATTCTGTGGAGAAATTCGGCCCGAGGGTTCGGTGGTAATCCGGTAGGCGGGACAATCGAGAACAATCGAGCACAGTCGAACAATCGAGAACCAAGGGGTTACAATCAACAACAGCAGCGATCAAGTTACCAAAGTAATCCAGCGGTTGAGCGGTGGGCGGTACCATGTCTTTACCACCAGCTTGGACGAGCAAGACCGAAAACTCGAGCGGGCGGTCGGTGTTGTTGAACCGGCTACACGCATTACTGCGCTGGTCGGGCGACTTATCGTATGGGCGAGAGGATCATCCTCCCGGGTTTACAATCCGGGTCAGCTAGTCTAGTGGTGGCACCTCGGTGGGAGGATACAAGTTTACCAAGGTGCTTATGGATGGAGGGCAGCATCAACATCACGTACTACGAGACCTTCCGGCGTATGGGGTTAGCGGATAGGCATCTCGGGCCGTCCAGCCTGGTGTTTCACGGTGTGGTGCACAGCAAGTCAGCATACCGGTCGGTAAGATAGCTCTGGAGGTGGCCTTTGGGGATGAACATGACTCGGATCGGAAACATTGGCGTTTGAGGTGGTGAAAATTCAAAGCCCTTACCACCCTCTTTGGTGGCGGCTTATGCTAAGTTTATGGCACGGCCTTGTTATGTCTATTGCAGCTGAAAATGGCGGGTCACAAAGGGCGATAACGGTTCATGGGAGCCGCCGGATCGCTTTGGAGTGCGAGGAAGGTGATCGGCTTACGAGTCGGTTTGTGCCTTGAAGAGCTAAAGTATTATAAGGACAATGTTGATCCGGTGGATATGACCCCATTAAAGAAGCCAACTTCTGAGCCACGATCCGGTTTGAAGTTTAAATCGGTGGTGAGACGAAACTTGTTGATTTTGTGCGGCGATTAGTCCAAGCAGTTCACCATCGGTGCTAACTTGGATCCTAAATAGGAAGCGCGCTCATCGAGTTCATCCGTGAGAATCGGGACATTTTGCATGAAACCTTACGACATGCCGGGTGTACGAGGAACTCGTGAGCACACCCTTAATGTTGATCCCAAGTTCGGACCGGGTTAAGCGGTTTCTTCGCCGGTTTAACGAAGAAAAGCGCAAGGCCATTGGAAGGAGGTTGCGGGCTCTTAGCGGCAGGGTTTATCGTTGAAGTTTTCCATCGAGTGGCTTGCTAATCGGTGTTGGTCCTTAAGAAGAATGGCACTTGGCGCATGTGTGTGGATTACGAGATCTTAACAAAGCTTGTCCGGTAGATCCTTCGCCCTCCCGCATTGATCAGATTATTGATGCTACGGCGGGTTGTGGCGTTGAGCTTTTTGGATCGTGTATTACGGATATCATCAGTTAAGATGGCGGTTAAGGACCAGGAGAAGGCGGCGTTCATCACTCCTTTTGGAGCGATACGCTATGTATCTATGCCTTTTGGGCTCAAGCGCCCAAGCAACTTATCGGCGTTGCGTCTGCGAATTGCTTGCAAACGGATCGGCCGTAGCGTACATGCTTATGTGGATGATATTGTGGTTAAGTCAAGGAAGAAGGAAAGCGTTGATTGAGGATTTAAAGAAACTTTTGACAACTTGCGGGTGTACAAGATGATGCTCAACCCGGCCAAGTCGTCTTGATGTTCGGCGAGCAAGTTATTGGGCTTTCTCGTATCCAACGAAGTTGAAGCTAATCCGGAGAAAATTACGGCTATCACCTCCTTGGCTAAGCCAAAGTGCATCAATGATGTCCAGCGATTGGCGGGTCGGATTGCGCGTTAAGCGGTTTATCGGCCGCCTCGGAGAAGGCCATTCCTTTGTACCGAATCTTTGAAGAAGGCGGATCGGTTAAATGCGGGTTCATTGCCGATGAAACATTGGAGGATTTAAGCGGCGGTTGGCCAACCGCCGGTTCTCGCCGCTCCCATTGACAAAGAAGCGCTTACGTTATATGTTCTTTGCTAATGCGGGGCAGTTAGCGTTGCCATCGTGGTGGGCGGAAGGAGGCGAGGAAGAATATCGGTTCAATGGCGGTTTATTACATCAGCGAGGTCCTCATTGAGTCTAGCGAAGATATCCGCATTGGCGAAGCTGGTATATGGAGTTTTTATGGCAAGCGGAAGCTGAAGCAATATTTTCGGGGCACCCCATCACGGTGGTCGATTCGGCTCCTTTAGGCGATATCATCTGAAACCGGGAACCGTGGCGGGTTGCTAAGTGGGCTATAGAGCTTGGGCGCCGCGGTTTAAGGTATGTGCCTCGGACGGCGATAAAATCTCAGGCACTTGTGGATTTCATTAATGATTGGGCCGGAGTTGCAAGCGCTGAAGAAAAGCGGATCATACCTATTGGACCATCCACTTTGATGGGTCCGGCAATTGGAGGCTCGGGGCTGGAGTCGTATTAACTTCCCCGCGGTGACAAGTTACATTCGTTCTCCGGTTAATGTTCCTTGTACTAACAATGCAGCTGAGTATGAAGCTTTGCTCCATGGTCTCCGGATGGCTAAGGAGATGAATCTCAGCGGGTTAAATGCTTTGGTGACTTTCGGACTTGGTGGCCCGGCAAGTATCGGTACTTAGGATTCAAAGATCCACTCATGGCTGCATACCGTCGGGAGGTGGATGTTGTGGCGGGATACTTTAAAGGATATCGGTGGACCATGTGGATGCGTCGGAAGAGCAGGCGGCGGATGCTTTAAGCGGCTGGGCTCTCAACGTAAACGGTCCGCCTAATGTCTTCCTTGATGTCTTGCACAATCCGTCGGTCAAGCTTCTGATGAAGTAGACTTGGCTATTCCTGATCCGGAGCTCGGTTGGTGGCAGCCTTGCATGTCATTCCGGATTGGACGCTCCCTTATTTGGCATACATGAACCGGGGCAAGTTACCAGAAGATGAGACGTTGGCCCGGCAGATCGTTCGGCGGTCTAAGTCTATGACCATTGTTAATGGCAAGTTGCAGCATTGCGATTATGTCGAGGCGTTTTAGCGGTGTGTGTCCCCGAGGAGGCTGTGAGATATTCGCGTGAGATCCATGAAGGGACTACGGTCACTGCGCGGTTCAAAATCCTTGGTGGCCAAAGCATTCCGCCATGGTTTTATTGGTTGACTTGCCCATCTTGATCACGGAGGATCTAGTCGGACGATGTGATGGTTGCGAAGTTTTCTAGGCGTGCCCACATACCGGCCAGGAATTGAGGATGATTCAATTACTTGGCGTTTGCGACTGGGGATGGACATGGTGGGGCCTTTTAAAGGTCCAAAGACAAGAAAACACACTTGCTGGTCGCGGTTGACAAGTTTACAAAGTGGGTCGAGGCGAGCCTGTTAGCAAGTGTGATCTGGCCCACGGCGGTTTAGTTCATAAAGGGTGATCTTCGGTTTGGGTTTCCACACAGTATCATCACGGATAATGGCACCAATTTGTCCAAGGGTGCCATGAAGGAGTTTTGTGAGCGAGCACATCCGACAGCGTTTCTTGATGGCCCACCCGCGGTCAATGGTCAAGCGAGCGAGCTAATCGGGAGATCTTGAGAGGTATCAAACCCGGCTTATGGTCCCTTCGAGAGGGCGCCGGGTTGTTGGGTAGAAAGAGCTACCATCGATGATATGGAGTATAAATACTACCCTAACAGATCCACTGGATACACCGTTCTTTATGGTCTATGGGCGGGCGGTCCTTCCAGCGATATCCGTCATGACTACGCCTCGCGTGGCAGCCTATGTTGAGGCGGATAAGCGAGGCTGCGCGCAGGGCGCTTTGGATCGGCGGATGAAGAGCGAGATATGGCGGCTGCTCGTTCGGTGATTTACCAGCAGGATCTTCGTCGGTATCACGATCGCGGGTTAAAACCAGAACCTTTCGGAAGGAGACTTGGTGCTTGGCTCATTCAAAGACCAGAACAGATATGCACAAGCTATCCCCACCTTGGGAAGGGCCTTTTGTGGTCAGCAAGAATCTGCATAACGGGTCATACTATCGATTGATGTTAGAGGCGAAAAGGACTCATGCGTCGAGAAGAGGAGACCAACGAATTAAGTGGAACATAGCTCATCTTGACCTTATTATACCTGAGCCATCGGCTCCACTTATGTACATATTAAGACAATGTATATATTTTGAATAAAAGCAATAAACCGGAGCCTCGGCTAAAGCGGGGTATCCGTTCTGTAAAAAGTCCGGTTTGGGTACATGGAGTTGTTGTCATAAGCGGCCTCCGGTTTAGCCCTTGATCTTGCTTTTACGAAGTTTTTATGTCATCTGGGGCTTGGTGGTGTCGAACCAATGCAACACCTTTTGATGGTAAAAGCCACCGGATCACTTGGGGACATGGTCACATCTGAACCGATCCGCCTCTTGGTGACCTAAGGCCATAGAGTCACTTGGGGCTTGGTCGAACCCGAACCATTGCCATGCCACTTGATCGGCATAATGCCACGGTTTCGATTGGGGGCCTGGCTGAATTGAACCATAGCTACACCTTATGGGGAGCTTGGTCTGTCCAACCATGGTAACATCATCGATCGGCTCGATAAAGCCTCTTCTTGCAAGCGGTTTTATCATTGCCTTTGCTTCCATATTGATTTCATAACTGTTATTCGATTTTTATTGGCCTTTTTAAACCGATAACTTTTTTAAACCGGTTCAAGCTGTCAATTAATGGAATTCGGTCCATTTTTAGTCCGGAGATATTTGTTTCGGTTTGACTTTTTCTGTTAACATCCCATTATGGAGTAACAGGGGGCTTGTCATGACCCGGTATGATTTACACGGTAAACCGGCATTACAAACACATGAGTCGTTCTCCTCTGACGGTAATGGTTTATACAACCTCCGCCTCAAGTTTGGCTAAGCCAACTGCATGCCCGACGCTGGCATATTTTTGTATCACAAAGTTTTTGATCATATACCTCAATATTTTCTTATATAAATATATAGGCGTCACAAGCCGGCTGGTGACGCAAGTCGCCGTGGCGGTTTAAGAATTTGTGATTGCAGGCAAAATACATTGAAGGTTTCAATACTTCAAACCAAAGTATCAGCACCTCCAGCATAAAAGTTACAGATTTGAGGGCATAAAGGCATGTTCAAAAACAAAGTGCTAGCTATTCTATTACAAAGCCTTCCAAGGCCGGTGTTTCGCATGGCGTTATGACTAGTAGCTATGATGCATCACCGGCTTGACGGATTAAGCTTCTTCGCCCGGTGGCGTGAGGAAGAGGCGCTGGCGTCGGTTCAACTTCTTCCTCTTCATCACCCAAAGGCGGAAGTCATTGGTAGACTAGTCAATCGGGTTAAGGCACGAAGACAGCCTCTTCACTTATAAGCTCAGCCGGATCAACGTCAGGGGCATAAGTGTGCTTATGGATTGGAGGAACAAGGCTCTGCACTTCTGGAATGACAAACTCCACCCGCTTGTTGTTCGCATCATAGAAAGAGCGGTGAACCGCCAGGTTGGCTTCTGCTGCCAGTTGACTCGCTAGCGGACACATCTCCTTTGTTATTCGTTTCAGGGCGTCATTATCAAAGGCTTCACCGTTCTGTTGAGCGCTGGGGAAACCCTTGGCTATGTCAGCCGGATCAAGATCCGCTATCCACGCCTTGGCGCGAGTTAGAAACGATGAGAGTGCCAGCCGGGCGCGGATCGTTTCAACTCTTCAAGCTGCCCCGAACCATGGACAGCCGTCCGGTGTGTCTTTGATCAGGGCGGAGCTGTGTTGTCGTGCGATGTGGCACATATGACTCCTGGGCGCGGTATACAGCTGCTCAATCGGCGGTAAGCGGCCTTGAGCTTCTTCCGCACATCGAGCCCAGATGAGCAATACACTTGCTGCACGGTTTGGACAGCTCAGGTTAAAGCGGCGAAAATATCAAAACAGGGTAATCGGTGCAAATTTTCTTACCAAAGATGGCAGAGGTCATGGCATGAACTTGGCGCTTTAGTCAGTAAGCTCTTGATCACCGGTTTAAGAGCTGATTCAGCATCTTCCGCCCGTTTTTCAAACCGGCCTTCGGTGTCCCAGTTGGCCCGCTTCGGTTTATACCACTCCTTCAGCTGTTCCATAGTGGCCAGGGCAGTTTTCAGTTCATCCTTGGCCTTGGTGGTTTACGCTTGTTGAGTTTCAGTTAGCACGAAGATCCTTGAGTTGCGGTTTCTTTGGTACATCTCATTACGATAACAAAGGGAGCACGTTAGTTGTTTCATTATAAAGTCCCAAGCTCAATACAAATATTCAACTTGGCACTTGGGGGCTAATGGCTACAGTACTGCAGTTTAAGGCGTATGGTTTCTATAAAGAAATTAAGTCCCGGTTTAACTATGCTAAGTTGAACCGACCCTTGGGGGCTACAGTACTGTAGTTTAAGGCGTATGGTTTCTATACAAAGTTAAGTGCCGGTTTAACTAGGCAAAGTTAAACCGACCCTTGGGGGCTACTATGCAGCAACAGTACAAGGAAGGCATAACTCCTTACCTCATAGCGGTCCTTCATGCGATTTACTAGACCGGCTTCAAAGTCACGGCTTGTGTAGAGCGGTTGAGCGGAGTGAAGTTCTTGGGCGAGAGGTTGTCATAAGCCGACGGATCAGTTTTCCCTTATCTTTGCTCATAGTAGTAGACTCTTCCTTGGCTCGTGTTTTGCTAAAGCGACCGGGTTGGCTAGGAGTGGTGTAGCCAGTGCCCGTCACAATAACATCATCATTTTTGACCGGGCTGGCCAGATTGGCGGTCTTCTTTGGGCTTGGTGTCTTCGTGCTCCGGCTCGGCGGTTCAACAATTACGACCCGCTCTGTGGCCGGACTCGGTGGAGCAGGATGCGAGGTTTCCACTTGGGCCTCCGGTTCAGTTTCTGGCGGATCAGTGTTGTCGTCTTGGTATAACTCGGCAGAGCTATTTTTAGCGACTTCAGGTTTTTCGTGGGTCTGCTCTGGGGTCTTCTCCGGATCAACATCCACAGTAGGGTCAAGGGTTTTCGCTTTTTTACTCAAGCGAGCCTTGGTGCTGCAATGTTCAGAATTAGAATAAGATAAACCGACCGGCGCAAATATAAACGAATCGGCGGGACAAGTATGGTGCTTACCTGCAGCAACTTTAAGCGGAGGCGATTCGCGTGGTTGATGAACCGCCGGAGGAGTTGGAAGAGGCCTGATAATTGGTCGATTTGATTGAGAGGACATCGGAAGAAACCTTTTAAGGGATAGCGCTTTTGGAGAACAAATCACCTCTGGACGGCGCTTCGGGTTGGTGTATCTAGTAAACCGGATGAGGTAATCAGAGACCAGCATGCCGGGTCGTCGGGCGCTCTTCACCTCTTGTGTCTTCAAGGAAAGGTTTGGATTCAAATGAGCATAGGAATGAGATTTTTTCACTTTCCGGACGGCGCGGCGAATTCTTTTCACCGGCACGAGGTCGGATTCGGAAGAAAGAAAGATTACATCAACATGGTCGGCATGGTAGCTTCAAAGATCATCACAGGAGTTAAAATTGTCGATTACAAGGAAGAGTAAAAGGAACAAGCTACAAGCAAGAAGAAACACAAAGTGGAGAGCGGTTTACGGCGACTCCTAAATGAGGATATCAAGCTTTACCTCAGCCTCAATCTTCGTCTTCGGCGGATCGAAGACTCGGCGTTTTCCTCTTGCCAGCCTTCTTGGTGGTCTTGGACTTTACGCGCGGAGCCCGGACCGATTTGGTCCGCTTCCAGAAGGAGCTGTTAGCCTGAGAGGTAACAAGGATTAATATATACTAATAAGGCATTAATGTCGAGCGCGTGAGTGAGCCTTACATGGCGGTTTGTTGGCAGCACAGAATGGGGCCAACCCGGTTTGGCTGCAGACAGAGATCGGTTCATCAAGCATCCGCTTCACTGTCTCTGTGACTTCAAGCTCTGTTATTGGTAGCTCGTGGCGTCTTTGAGGGTCTTGGAGGCTGCCGGTGTATTAGATGCATCAATCCGGTCGGCGACTTAATGGCAAGATGCCCCAAGAAACCCAACACCGCACGAGGTCCACACCGGTTAAGCCATTGGCCATTAGAGCCCGGAGCTTGATAATTTGAGGCACAAAGTTCTTACTGTTCGCGGTCAAGCGTAAAACAGCGGATGATGGTTGCTAAGCGGTGAGGACGGTAACCCGACAGCGGATTCGTTGTCGAGCAGTATTCGGTAGTAGAACCAGGTTTGGTTCCAATCTTTTGGATGGCTATGGTGTTTGGCGTGAGGAAAATCTACTTCCTTCCTTTTCTGGATTGAAACGCCGCCCAGCTCCGTGTTAGGACCATCCGAAAATTCTGTACGGCGGTTCAAGTGAAAAAAATCCCGGAACAGCTCCACAGATGGTTCTTCTTGAAGATAGACTTCACAGAAAACTTGAAAATTGCATATGTTTGACACAGAGTTCGGACCAATATCCTGCGGATGGAGTTGAAAACTTGCAAGGACATCCCGGAAGAATTTTGATCCGGGCGGGCAGAATCCCCGGTCTAAGTGCTGCATAAACACAATTACTTCTCCTTCTTGCGGATCGGGAGGGCATTCGGCATCCGGAACACGCCAGTGGAGGACATTTTTTGAAGCCAAAGCGCCAGTGGTGACGTATCCGTTGAGTTGCATTTCAGTGATCTTGGACCGGACCCAATTGCAAGCTGAGAATTGCTTGGCCATTCCGGAAGACTAAAACTGCGAAAGGAAAGGAAAAACGATTCACCGTTAAACAGTTCGGACACATTATACAATGTTAAACGGCGATTGACGGCGGTTTCCAATTCGGTTTAGCGAGGACTAATGGAGTAGCGGATTAGCTATCAAAAGTCAAACCACCCAAATCAATGAGCTGGAAAATCTACTAAGTGTGGACAGAAACAGTTTTCACATGCGAATGGAGGAAATTTGGATCTACCGAAGATTCAGTAAGAAAACTTTCTGCGACCTATGCAAGCCTCATAAAGGGCAGGAAGGTTCGTGCGTTCTAAACAAGAAGATCTGAACAAAATGAAAGATGCACAAAGAGTTAAACTAACGGCGGAGCAGTCGCTGCACAGGATGTATACTACGGTTGAATCATACGGCCATGGTAGGGCAGGTATGAGGACAATAAGATGAACACCTATGAACTACAAGATGAACAGGGACCTTCAGTTGCGGATCTAGGGCTTGAAGAAGAGCCTTACCCGATGCGCCGAGCAGCGGAGGAGCGCTAAAGAGCTTCTGGTCCAGTCAGGTCGATCTAGCGGCTGGCCGACGCTGCGGTCGAAGGTCGGGGCGATGGCGGAGCTTCAGGGCTGGAACGTCGCGAGGAAGAAGAAGCGCGGAGGAAGAAGGGAAAGAGCCCGCCGGTCTATTTATAAGGAGGCGGAGCAATTAACGAGCGCGAGAATCGAGGAGTCAAAAGCGGCGGACGGCGCAGCGGTCGCCACGATTTCCGGGATAGTATTAATGAAGGGAATCTTACTGTTTGGATTTCTTTATTAAAGATGCGTCAAAGCGCCCTGTTCTTTGTGGTTGGAGGATAGCGTCATGGCGGTTCAAGCAGATGGCGGTTTACGAAATATGAAGGAGATTCGAGTTTCCTAAGATGTTGAAGATTAACATGAACCGTTCAAGTCAATGCAGGGCCTAATGTTGGGGATATAACTCTTTGGATATAAACCATACTCAAGGGCGGTTTACCTCGTCTGTAATTAGGGCCCATGAAGGCACGAGGCCCAGAGCCCGTAGGCGGATTAGGATCCATAAATGTAAACCGCCTTAATCATGTAACTTGTCTTTGTAAGATAAGAGAGAAGAGACCGGCGGACACTTGTATGAGCCGGATCGGGACTCTGTAGACCGGCTGGGCGTCAACCCGTGTATATAAGGGGACGACCCGGCGGCGGTTTAGGGACAGACAATTCGAGGCTGAGGCGAAGCTATTGCTCCCTAGTCGCGAAATCACATCAATCCCATCACAACTAGGCGTAGGCTTTACCTTCATCGAAGGGGCGAACTAGTATAACTCCGTGTCTTTGTGTCCGCTTTAACCCTCTAAGTTAACCCGTCGATGGCCTGCGACTAAGTCCTTTCACGAGGACATCTGCCGTGACAATTCCATTTACACTATGCATGTGCCATCGATCACGATCATCGACCTAGATGCTCATATCACCGTGGCGGTAATTATGCTCTTGGGAGCACCTAATATTAGCACCGGGGAGCCGTTGGATCGAAGATGCAGCGGCACACATGAACCTGAATGTTTTATTTGCAAAAAAACTTTGGAGAGTTTGGAAATGCGCATTATTACAAAGACTACTCCCAAGCCATTGGATCTCACTTCCAGCGGTGTAAAAACTTCGTATCACCATAGTATCTAAGCTGCGGGGTGGATATGATATTCGTGTCACTGTCATTTTGTTAAATAAACTTGCAGAATATGTGTAACTCGTGCCGTTACTTGTCTAACCGCGCAAAGTGTTTGTTCAAAAAAACCATCCTACACTGAAATATCGGAACAACACACGGTGGTGCCACTTGTCATTAATCAAATTTGGACCTAAAACTAACAAATCTGAAAGACGAGATTCGAGCTGGCAACCTGGACTACAAAGCGTAAGTCGATAGCCTGAAAAAACGAACGGTTGCTGGCTTTGTCCCATAAATTGATTTTATACAGTACTTGCGTTGAGTAGATTAGAGGGAGTGCCTCGTCAACACGTGCATGACCATTGTCTCACTTACGGGTGGTCCCAGGTCTGCGATCTCAATCTCTCTTCTCACCATCGTCTAACATTTGCACGGGCACACACGAAGAGCGGCGCTAGCTTGCCGTGGTGTTATTACAACTAAAAAAACCTTGGAAAATAGAAGAATCGCCTAGAACAAGACACGTTGCGGCTGGTCGAGGCGGAGCTAACCGTGGCACGTTTGCATGATGAAGCTGTGTGGCTAGTGGGGTGTTTTGGACCGACTGGCTGGGTCCCGAGGTCGAACCATAGGTACTACGTCGATACAGTATATTTTACACGCACATTTTCCTCCGTGCGAGGGCGTGGCACACCCTACCGCTGGTTTGGGGCCCTCCCGGGTGGTGCACGCATATACTCTTCCTGATGTGGGACGCCCTACCGCGCGTTTTCTGGGTCCTCCTCGGTCGTAGCACCGAAGCAAGTAAATGAGTCGTCAAATCACGAAAGACCACCTTTCCCGCCGAGTACATCAGTGAAGCACGGTGGCTAGCTAGTTGGGCTAGTTCGACCGATTAGCTAGGCCGCCGCCACATTTGTTTTTTCACCCCTTTTTTTATCTACTTGCCGGCAAGTAAATTTAAATATCCACCGCGGCGTTGCTCTGGTGTTTGGGTGCGGCAGGATTTTAAATTTTTTGATTGACGGGAGCAGGCGCGGCAGGATTGACGGGAGTAGGCGCGACAGGATTTTTAATTTTTTTGATTGACGGGAGCAGGCGCGGTAGGAATTAGTCACGATGACTCCGCCTATAAAAACCCACTGCTCCCTGATGTGAGATGTCGTCGACTGGTGTTTTACTGTGGTGAAAACCAAAAGATTCCCCGCTCCTCGGCTGGCTCCCTCCGCCTTCCCATAGATTGCATTGCCTTTCAGCAGTTTCACCCCCTTTGCTTCCTCTCGCCATTGCTTCTACCTGGTGCCATGGCGGCTTGATGAATCACGGAGTCCGAGGTAAGGCGCTGACACGGAGCTCCATGCCAGGATGCGGGCTCAGGGCCAGGGCGTGGAGCTCCGTGAGCTCATGGAAGAGAGGAGTGCCATGCTCCTCCGTTATGTGCGGGTGTTCACGGAGCTTCAAAAGCGGCGTCCACCACAAAGATGCTCGGCGTCGGCGTTGCTGCTTGAAGCGGGAGATCGATAGGCCGTCGGGGAGCCGGCTGAGCGCGAAGCGGGCCGATCGTGACGAGGTCCAGGATCGCCTCAGCCACTTGGTGAACCAAGTTGCCACGCACGTGTTGCGGCTGCGCGATGCCTAATGTCGTGCTAGCGAGACGATGCCGGCCGTCGGGCTAAACCCGTTCGACCACCCGGTCAACTTCAACGAGCTGCGGCTTCCTGACCTAGTCTCCTTCTTCACCTATATCTCCGAGGAGCTGAGCCGTCTCCGCGCGATGGTGGGGGCTGAGCTGGACAAGGAGGGGTTGCGCGCTGCGGTCGCCGTTGCCGGGCGAATCCTTTCAGGGCTCCGTCACCGGAATCCATCCGTGCCATCGGACGCCGTCTTTGACGAGCTGGCTCCCGTCGACTGGGAGCGGGCTCTGCGGGCGGTTGCACCCTGCATCACCAACGTCGTGCGCCTCGAGAAGCAGAGGGACTTAGGTGGTGTTTAGGCACCCTCTGCATGGGCATGTCCATGTCTCAGCGCAACATGACCGTTGGATCAAACTCAGGTGGTGCAGATCCGTCCTTTGTAGCACAAAGCGTGTGGATGTGTTTGGTTGCATTCTCATCTCAATATAGTTGTTTCCTCTTTGTGTATTTTGTCAACCTACTAGTGTGGACTCATGCACCCTTCATGCACTCTGCCAAACACCCAAAAGTGGGTCGAGAAGGAACTTTGCTCCCATCCGTGCACCGTTCATACACCCTGTCTAACACTATAGGATGTGCTTCATATGGTTCATGTTTCGTGGAGTACTGTAGCACCGTACTCTCCGTGCGCTGTGGACCTAGTTCTGTTAACATTGATCTCACTGTTCATTCTCGACCGGACAGTCGAAAAAGCGGTACTATGTTACATATAGGAGTAGTTGACATGCGCACAACATAGCAACAAGATTGTGTAGTACTGACGTATGAACCACTGCACATGCCTAGTAGTAGGAGCACTGTGTATGTTCAAGTGGCTGCCGTGTTTCGCACTCCTCCATCGTAAGAGTGGAAACACTTGTTGTAATCATTTTTTTCTTCAGAATGAAAAACAGTGGACATGCCCTACAGTGCGGATCCTCCTCCAGCCATGCACTAAATTACTCACTTTCGCCGACGTGTGGGACAACCAGCACCTGGGTCCACCAGCCATGCACTAAATTACTCCGTAGTAGAGTGACGGTAGACTACCCCGATCGAACCGCCGCAGTAATGCCCAATGAGCCGTCAAATCACAAAGCCCCTCCTTTCCAACAGTAAGTTGGACGGACAAAGCAACCATCATTTCACTCTTCTCTCTCAGCTTCCTCTCTTGAAGAAAACCCCCACTCGCTTCGCTTCTCCCTCATCTCGTTCCAACTTCCACTCTTCTCTCTCAGCTTCCTCTCTTGGATGGACGCCGGAGCACCGGCCGACGTGATGTCTATGGCTCTGGCCAAAACCGTCGAGGCTCATGGTACGAAGAAGCGCAAGCACCCCGCTGAGACTACCGCAGACAAGCTCAAAGACATCGCCTTGTCCAAGCCCCCCTCTCCGGGATCCCTCATTAAGCAAGTCCAGGTAATCTCTCTTGTTGACGATCTTTTTCTCGATCTTGATCATGTTTTTTCATCTAACATGCAGTACTAGTACTGGTAGTACAACTTTCTGGGTGATCTTGCATGTGATTTTAGTGTGCCAAATGATGGTTCTAAATTCCTCTTTTGACCAAAACATGCGAGAGGTTGACACTAATTTCTTATAAATTACTTTCAACTACTCCCTCTGTCCCAAATTTCTTGTCTTAGATTTGTCTAGATACGGATGTATCTAATACTAAAATGTGACTTGATACATCCGTATCTAGAAAAATCTAAGACAAGAATTTTGGGACGGAGGGAGTACTTTATGAACATCAATGCTACCTTTTAAGAGGGTATATTTGCCTCAGTAACTTGTGTTATGGATATTGCATGTAATCCCTCTGCTCTCATGCCTTTGAAGACATGTTCTAGTGTCTTTGTTCACTCATTTCGTGCGTATATGTAGTCATATATGGAGTATAATATCAAAAATCATCTTATATTTCTGAGCGGAGGTAGTAATGAAATATGGTTTCGCTTGAATTAGAACCAGGTCCATGGTGGAGATGAAGTTCTCAAAGTCATGCCATGTGAACTGGAGGACTGATGATGAGTTCTCTTGCTGAACTATCCGATTCTTTGTGTCCTTGTCGCCACGTGTTATGAAC
This sequence comes from Aegilops longissima, assembly GCA_021605205.1. Lineage (NCBI taxonomy): Eukaryota > Viridiplantae > Streptophyta > Magnoliopsida > Poales > Poaceae > Aegilops > Aegilops longissima. Next base: position 616,160,359 of record CM038682.1, on the reverse strand, counting down.
TAGTGTTTTCTTGTAGCATTGTTGCCAGGCGTGTTCTCGAGGCTATACTTGACCACAACAATTTCCTGGCTATGCCTTCGATTACGAAGGGTGTGGTTCTTGTAAAGCTTCCCAACAAATCTGATGTGGCATGTCTTCATCATCATGTTTATGAGTGGAAATACCACTCTGTTAGGTTCTCCAAGGTCAACAAGATGGTGATGGTGCATGTAGACATCTCACAGGAAGTCCATGGCCTAGTCAGTTATGCGGGGTTCATCCCATAGGTCGGTGGCAAGAAATAGTCTGCAGAGTTTGGTTAGTGCAACTTTGCTTGTATGTAGTAAGTACCATTGTTTAGTACTTGATTTGTGTTTGTGAACCCTGTATTGTTTATTAGTACTGCCGCTTTTGGTGTGTGGTCAGTCCTGAGAACGGTCTATGTTAATGTCTGTCCACTCAATTCAGTCTGTACATTTTGAAGTATTCAGATCATATTTTTTGTGAGGACGGTTTATCAATTATGGTTACACTCCTATATTTGTATACATTGCAGGGTTTATCACACCCACCTGGATTTCCAGTCCCATGGATGTTCGGTCCATACGATTTGTCACGACCTTTGGACTATCTTGCTTGTGGGAGTAGGCGGGGCCCTGCATGCCACGCGTGGTTGGACGATCAATCTTCATTTAGTACTTCAACATAGTGATTTCCTGGTAAGGATTCACTCGTGTCACATCAAGTAAATCTTATTGATTTCTTGTCTAAATCTTATTGATTTAATGTCATGTTTTCTTTCTTTTCCTGCAATTTTACGATGCAGGTTTTGCCATGTGACATTCATCACAGAATAAACCGTTTGGTTTGCTCTCGATGGCTATTTTGCAGGTTTCACTTCTTATGTCGTGTCGATGTGAAGGCACTCGTCCATCACTTATATTCTCGGAAAAATTGGATCGACCGTTGTCCGAGTACAAGCTGAATCCCTATGATGAACTGCAGTTTGGTTTAACAAAAACGCCACAATTAGTCCTTCTTGCCTTTAAAAGAAATGAAGAAAAAAACTGGATCACGGTCACGGATCCTAGTCAAGTTAGAAAGCTCATCATAGCAGACCAGACACGATCGCCGCTGTCTCGCACAGATCAAGCACCGGCAGTTGCTCTAGCACTGACAGCGGCAGCAGCTCAGTCTGATCCAGCTGAGGATTGGGCGCCGACCGCATCAGCGGATCAGTCTGATCTACCGGAGGATCGGGCATCGACACCAGCACCAGCTCTACAAGGAGCACCATCTCCGGCAGTAGCAGCGGCTTCGGCACCTGCACCAACACTTGCACTTGTATTTGGTCCGGCCCGTGCAGTTGCACTGGCAACAGAGTGGGCTGCAGTTCGCACTTCATATACCAAAGTCCTTACAAAAACCGACATGTCCACCTTCTTGGTAAGCATTGGCCGCCCAAGTGCTTCGTTCTTTTTTCTTTCCATGTTGTTTCACATGATTCACTGTGTTGATCTAACTGTTTGGGTATGTCTTCTTGTTTTCAAACAGAGAATTCCTAGAGCAACGAGGAGTCGTTCAACAATCCGGCGACCATGCCAAGTTTCTCTTACCATGCGCAGCCTTGGTGTGAATGAACCTGCTCAATATACCGTAAGTACAAAGGATGGTTGCATGATGATAGATGCTAAAGGATGGTCAAGGTTCAAATCTAAATCATATCTTGCGGTAGGGGATGATGTCAAAATCGAACTTTCTCGGCAAGGAGAGCTGGTCCAAATCAACTTTGAAATTCTTCAGTAGCAGCACGCAACTGCCGAACTGATCTATCCTCCGAGAGATTTTGATGTAATAATCTGGCATGGTGAAACAAGTGTCCTGTGTGTATAAGTAGTATGACAATATTATTTATCACATGGTATATCGTTGATAGAATTGCAACTCTGATTGCTGGTTAGGAACTGTCGTTCGATTTCATTCCAACAGCTGCCGTGCTTTATTCAATTTTGTGTATTAGCCTTATGACAACATCTAAAACCAGCGCGATCGATCGCTTGCAATATGAAAAGCGCTGAGGTAGAACACATGGGCCCCCAAACATGCAGGGTGGGTCTGTGGCCCAAAGTCCAGAACCGTGAGCCTGTCTGAGTATTATATTCTTAGCTGAACCCCCATAAAAAAAAGCTGAACCCCATAATGCCCGTGCGTTGCAGAGGGAGTATATTTCTCGGCAAGGTGAGCCTGTGATATAAAAGATTTGTATATTTCTTTACGAGAGGAGTATCTCTGTCAAAATATATATTTATGTGTAACTAGTTACTCCTGTCTTTCTACTTCCTTTCATTGATATGTGGGGCAACCGCAACAGGGTCCACGTGCCATATGCACAAATTAGAGTGCACAACTTCACGGTAGACACACCTCGGTCGTGGCGCTTGCGATAATGCCCAATGAGCCGTCAAATCACAACCCCCTTTCTAGCTTTAGCGATGGTAGTCGGACGACGAAGCGGCAATATTTCACCGGGCTTGAATCCCTTCTCCTCGTCGCTTGTTCAGAGAAAACCCCGCTCAGCGATTGCATAGGGTTTTCTCATGGAGAACCAGTACTAATTCTTCATCCATCCCTAATAAATCCAAGTCCCTTGGTCGCAGAGTAATCCTAGATGGCAGCCGCCGTTGATGCATTTTCTTCGTCTTCAATCTAGTGTGTTTCATTTGCGATGCCCAAAGTGCTAGTACCCTACAAATTTCTGCATACGGCGAGACGCCACACTTGTTCCTTCTCGTCCTACCATAGCATTTTGAAACGCGCACAGTATGTTCCTAGAATCCTCTTCTCTATCCGGGAGAGTGGGGTTTTAACATGCTGTGTTCTCATATTATTTTTCCTGCAGTGTATTGTTTGCTCTGCCAGAACACATGTACTTAAGACGCTCGGCCTTGCCATAACTGAATACACTAGTTTAATGGTCACACTGAAGACAATCCATGGATATTGCTTCCGAGTTGGGTTCATGAACCAAGAAGATCGCTGCTTTTTTATGGCTGAACTTGGATAAACTTTCTCAAGTGTTACGGACTGAAAGTTGGCGCACGAATGTTGATGGAAATAGAAGAACCTGGGCTCATCTTCACTGCGATCTTCCACCCCGACGTCGTTCCAATTGTTCATCCATGTTAGTTTTGAATCTGGTTCTTGCTTGTTGCCTTGATTACTTCTTAATCCACCTATTCTGTCTAACTAATCAAATTTTAACTTTAGAAGTAGCAACGAATCTCTCACGAAGATGCTACTTCTAACTAATATTGTCTTATTATTGGTGGCACGTGTAGGTTTTTGAGAGTTAAGCGCCTGCTTTCGCTTGTTACTCTGTAATAACTCGGTGTTACTAATGGCATTGAAGTTGAGTGGATCGACATCCACATGTTCCTACACTTTATTGATCGCCTTGAGGTCCTTGTGGGCGTTTCAATGGTGGAAGGCCACGTGGGATATGTGTGCCACTACTGCACTCGTTGAACAGGTCCAATCGTGTCGAGAAACTTATGGTACGAGTTGTTTTCGTTATATATGTTGTTCATAAACTATTGCTTATACACAGTTTTACAACTGTGATCTTCTTGAAACAGAATAGCCGAGTTCTATTGTTCCTATCTGGATGCTGACCATGGTCGGGTCGACTTGCGCTTGGTCACAACATGATGTTTATGTCGACCTACTCAATTCCCTTGGAGGCTAAAAAGATACCTATTCGTGGGTGGTCTCGGATAATGAAGGCCCGTCCATCTTGAGAATAGGACGAAGATTATGTTCATGCTTTTCCATGGCTCTAAAGCGAATATCCTGTTTATTGACCACGCTGCGAGATGAAGCCGCTTTCAAAAGGTTGTGGATGCGCGGGTGGTGCCCAGGCCTTGTCACAGGGCTTGGCGGCCTCACCCTTGGTTAATCAGAGTCAGTAGGCAAAGTAGCACTTTATTCGGCGTGCTTTGTACGGTTGAACCTGTATAAGTACTCATACCGCTTTCGGCTTTGGTTGTTAAGTGCCCCGCTGGTTTTAGTTAAGGTTGTTAAGTACTCCTGCTGCTTTTACATCCGTGTTTCTTCATCCTGTCTTCCTCCACCGCCAAAACCAAACTAGCGCCGGCGGCCGCCGCTCTTCCGCCCCCACGGCTCGCTGCGCCTCGGTCACGAGCATCGCCGCCCCACCGCCTCCTAAATTGTTAACGCCGACGTCCTCCGCGCTTTTAGTGCGCTTCGCCGTGGCGCCGCCCTCTCGCGTTGTCAACATGGTCAACAAACAACAGGAATCGGCGAAATGCGTGGAGAGGATGACGGTGAGGGCCCACCACGTCGCCAGTATGGAAAATAAAATGCTTCCTCCTAGTGTTTTCCGACATCCGGGACCCACGACATTGTGAGCGATATAGTCAATAGACAAGAGAACAGCACAAGATCGGCCGACACCGGGACGAGCTACTCGAGCAATATTTTTTGTTTGGTATTGTTGAGACAGAGCAGGGTTTGAACTGGCTATGGTCCGTCTAGCCCAGTGCTTATATTTTATGTTCACCATGTGACCAGCCCAGCTATTTTTTCATTCCGCAAATGAGCCCGATTTATTTTTTCCAAGAATACCCAATCCAGGCCTACTTATTTTCTACGCCTTGGAAGTAATATGAAATGGGTTGTAAATATAAAAACAGATGACAAATTGGCAATTACTTTATAATTTCTGATTTTTTCACATTTTCAGATTCCTATTTCACCGGCATTAACCTAATTCAAATATATCTTCAAAGTACTTTAAATCTGGCTTGACATTTCGGTATTAAAATAGTTTGGAACCCATGTAAATATGCTAAATTGGCCCCGCAAACCAAAAACGATCGCAATAAATTGCAAAAGAAGTTGCCATGAGCTATATATAAATTATTAAAAAAGAGGAGTGGTCTGACTTGTGGGCCTGTTTAGTTGATGCGTATGCAAGATTTTTTAGTTATTATATACTACGCCAACAAACGATTCTAGCGGACGAACTGCTGGATGTCAATCCAACGGCCGTCGTGTTTCTTCAATCTCGATCTTCTTGCTCCACCGCCAAAGCTGCGCCAAGGGACCGCCGCTTCCCCGCCTCCGTGTTCTGGTGTCTTTCTGCATGCGCAGCCTCAACGCCTTACTACTCCCACCGCTGGCTAGGGCATCTCTACTCACCCACACCCCCTGTTATTCTGCGACGACGGCAGCCTCACACCGCAGCCGAACCGGTGAACCCTCGTACTCCTCTCCGCGCGGGCTTCCACTGCCGCGTCTTCCCCGGCTCCGCATCATCCCCTTCCTAGGCCTCGCCGTCGTCCACCGCCGTGGTGCTCTCGGCGCGGCGTGGTCAATGTGGTCAACGACCGACTTCCATCGGAAGAGTACTGTACATGGAGAGGCTGACAGTTGGGTCCACGGCAGCCGCAAGGAAGTGCCTCCTTATTACACGGAAAATAATTATTCCTCCACCTGACATCTGGAACCCACTGGACGGGCCACCAGTATTTCGCGAAAAAAAATTCCCCATGACTGCTGGGACCCACAGGTCGGGCCACCGTATTTCGCGAAAAAACGTTCCCCCCGCTGTCAGCTCGGACCCACCGGAAGTGCCTCCTTATTACGCACAAAAAAATGAATACCCCTTGCTAGCTGGGACCAACCTTGGTGGGACGCTGACTTGTGGGCCTACTAAGTTGATCGACGGAGGCCTTTGTCAACTTTAGTCAATATATGAACGATTCTAGCTCCAAAGGACCGTCGATGTCCATCCAACGGCCGTAGTGCTTCTTCAACCTCTGGTCTTCTTGCTCCACCGCCCCAAGCAGCGCCGGTCGTGTCACCGCTCCTGCCGCCTGCGTGGCGGGTCTGGATGCCGCTGAGGCCTCACCGCCCCTACTACTCCCACCGCTGCCAAAGCCATCCTCTCGCACCCACACCCCCTGTTATTCTGCGGCGACGGCAGCCTCACACCGCAGCCGAACGAGTGAACCCTCACACTCCTCTACGCGTGGGCATCCACTGCCGCGTCTTCCCCGGCTCCGCGTCGTCCCCTTCTTAGGCCTCGCCTTCGTCCACCGCCATGGTGCTCTCGGCGCGGCATGGTCAATGTGGTCAAGGAATGGCTTCCATCGGAAGTGGACTATACGTGGAGAGGCTGACAGCTGGGTCCACGGCCGCAGCAAAGAAGTGCCTCCTTATTATGCGCAAAATAATTATTCCTCCACCTGACAGCGGGGACCCACCGGACGGGCCACCGTATTTCGCGAAAAAAACGTTTCCCTGTCTGCTGGGACCCACCAGCTACATCTTCGCACGCAAGGAAGTGCGTCCAAAAAAAACGATTCGCCCCCTGACTAGTGGGACCCACCAGCTACATCTTCGCACGCAAGGAAGTGCCTGACAGTCGGGACCCACCTGGTCGAAGCGTACGTAGCGTTGTCATTTTGGTCGCGAACGGTACGCATACATACTTGGTCGATGTAGAGGCGCCGCGCGTCATAGATGTAGAGGCGCCGCACGGTCGTAGTAGAGGCGCGCGACGTAGCATGTACACGCACGACATCGGCGAGGGTGCAAGAAAGAAAATACGGCCACGTACGTACAAACGGGCAGGGTCTCTAACGCCTATCGCGCATACGTACATGGCTGGGTCGGAACGGAGAAACAGCGTCGTCGTCGTGTTCATGGGGAGCCAACCGGCTGGGTCGGAATGCAATGCATGGTCGTGTTCATCGGGAGGGCTTGGACGGAACAGGCAATGGAAACGAGGCCTGGCGTATCGCACAACAGAGGAAACGGCCTTATGTTCGGCCGGACACGTTCGAAACGGGGTCCTGTTGATCGGGAGGGGCCTGGCGTACCGCAAAACGGAGGAAACGGACCTCCTACGGTCGAAACGGGGGTCCTGTTGATCGGGAGGGGTGTGGCGTACCGGAAAATGGAGGAAACGTACCTCCTACGGTTGAAATGGGGGTCCTGTTGATCGGGAGGGGTGTGGCGTACCGCAAAATGGACGAAACGGACTTGTGTTGGAGCGCTACGGTCGAAACGGGGGGGGGTGTGGCGTACCGCAAAACGGGACTCCACGGGATGCTGTTCATCTCCACCGTCGGCCTCTTCCAGCCTCCACGGGCTACCGTCGACCTCCTGCAGCCTCCACGGGCTCCTGTCCATCCAGCCTCCACCGCGCTACTCCGCGGCTCTCGCTCAACCACCCTCCACATGGGCAACCTCCACCGCTCATCGCTCATCCAGCCATCCACACCACGGGTCCCGCTCAACTACCCTCCACAGCCACCCTCCACCGTCTCATCGCTCATCCAGCCCTCCACACCACGGGTTCCTGTTCATTCGGAGGCAACGCCACCGCCATCGCTCATCCAACCCCCCATAACGCCACTTTGTTCATCCTGAGGCAGCATCGATCGGCTTCGATTAGCAGCAGAGCGAATTAATCGCCCATCGGGTTCGATTAACAGCCATCGATCGATCGCCGGGTTCGATAACGCGTAGCTTCGCAAAGCGTCTGTCGCCGGGTTTAGTTAGAGCCAATGCCTCGCACACACGCTGCAGACGTCTGAGAGAGCAGCGCATTGCTCGCCCCGACCTCCCACCGTAACCGAAACTCCCGAAATTTTCCTCCCTCGCTTCTACCACGGTTTTTCCGTCATGGACGGCCCAAAGAATGTCATGCATCTGCGTCTCCGGCCCGCCCAGGACGAAAAGCCCATTTTCTGTCATGATTTTTTGTCATAGAAGTAGGAGCCCACCACATCTATGATGATACCGGGTTTTGTCACAATTATCGTCATAGAAGTGTCATATGTATGACAGAAATTTTTTTCGTTCGGCCCAACATGTCACGGATGTGTCTTTTTTTTGTAGTGATAGCTTCAAGCGACATCACCCGCATCGCACCTTATCTCTGTTAGTTCATTACTAGGGGTAACATGGTCTTTTAGCATGTCATTTAATAACCTCTTGTCCATGTTTAGTCCCTGGAACCAAGCAGGTAGGGACTAGGGACTTTTTAGTTGGGACTAAAAAAAGCCCTAGGACTTTTTAACCAAACAGGGCCTTAGATTAACAACAGCTAAATAGTTGCACGGGATAGTGGACGCACCAACACCATGTGCATCTACCGATTTATAAAGGGGTGATGCACAGTCTGTTGCAACAAAGAACAAACAACCAAGGAGCATATTTGTGTTGGTCCTAGTATTGTTATCTTTAGACACCTTTCCCTATGTGAGCGCAGCAGATCTAGTCCTGCTTAAACTCTACAGCCTTATCCCCCAAAACAAAAGATCAGTTCATTACACATCTGTGTACTGCATTTGTCATTGTTTTCCCTTTTCGACCAACGTAGGTGCTGGATAGCCAGTCTGTACTAGTAATTTCGCCCCTTCCTTTCCTCTTTGAACCACGTCCTTGATTCATGCCATACAACTTTCCCCACTACTTTTCCTCTTCCTTTCCTCTTTGAACCACGTCCTAGATTCATGCTATACAACTTTCCCCACAACTTCCCCCTTCCTTTTCTTTTTGAACCATGTCCTAGATTCATGCTATACAACTTTCCCCCCTTCCTTTCCCCACTACTTTCCCCACTACTTTCATGTTTGATCCAACACCTAGATTCGAGTGCAGAAGCGGAAAAAGCTCACATGTAGCTAGAGCAATGCATGTGGAATAAGTAAATTATACCTTAAGGTTCTTGGGATGTGGTTTGGTGGGTGCTACCTCTTGAGCACTGCGTTGGTTTTCCCTTGAAGAGGAAAGGGTGATGCAGTAAAGCTGTGTAAGTATTTCCCTCAGTTTTTGAGAACCAAGGTATCAATCCAGTAAGAGGCCACGCACGAGTCCCTCACACCTACACAAACAAATAAATCCTCGCAGCCAACACACTAAGGGGTTGTCAATCCCTTCACGGTCACTTACGAGAGTGAGATTTGATAGATATGATAAGATAATATTTTTGGTATTTTTATGATAAAGATGCAAAGTAAAGAAAGCAAAATAAAAACGGCGCCAGAAATAGCTTGTTGTTGGGAGAATAAATATGATGGAAAATAGACCCGGGGGCCATAGGTTTCACTAGTGGCTTCTCACGAGAGCAAAAGTATTACGATGGGTGAACAAATTACTGTTGAGTAATTGACAGAATTGAGCATAGTTATGAGAATATCTAGGTATGATCATGTATATAGGCATCACGTCCGCGACAAGTAGACCGAGTCCCGCCTGCATCTACTACTGTTACTCCACTCATCGACCGCTATCCATCATGCATCTAGAGTATTAAGTTCAAAAGAACAGAGTAACGCTTTAAGTAAGATGACATGATGTAGAGGGATAAATTCATGCAATAGGATATAAACCCCATCTTGTTATCCTCGATGGCAACAATACAATACGTGCCTTGCTGCCCCTACTGTCACTGGGAAAGGAAACCACAAGATTGAACCCAAAGCTAAGCACTTCTCCCATTGCAAGAAAGATCAATCTAGTAGGCCAAACCAAACTGATAATTCGAAGAGACTTGCAAAGGTAACCAATCATACATAAAAGAATTCAGAGAAGATTCAAATATTGTTCATAGATAAACTTGATCATAAACCCACAATTCATCGGTCTCAACAAACACACCGCAAAAGAAGATTACATCGAATAGATCTAGATAAGAGAGGGGGAGAACATTGTATTGAGATCCAAAGAGAGATAAGAAGCCATCTAGCTAATAACTATGGACCCGAAGGTCTGAGGTAAACTAATCACACATCATCGGAGAGGCTATGGTGTTGATGCAAAAGCCCTCCGTGATCGATGCCCCCTCCGGCGGAGCTCCGGAAAAGGCCCCAAGATGGGATCTCACAGGTACAGAAGGTTGCGGCGGTGGAATTAGGTTTTTGGCTCAGTATCTGGTAGTTTGGGGGTACATAGGTATATATAGGAGGAAGAAGTACGTCGGTGGAGCAACATGGGCCCCAGGAGGGTGGAAGGCGCGCCAGGGGGTAGGCGCGCCCCCTACCTCATGCCTTCCTGGTTGATGTCTTGACGTAGGGTCCAAGTCCTCTAGATAACGTTCATTCCAAAAATCACGTTCCCGAAGGTTTCATTCCGTTTGGACTCCGTTTGACATTCTTTTTCTGCGAAACTCTGAAATAGGCAAAAAAACAACAATTCTGGGCTGGGCCTCCGGTGGTTAGTCCCAAAAATAATATAAAAGTATATAATAAAGCCCAATAATGTCCAAAACAGAACATAATATAGCATGGAACAATAAAAAATTATAGATACATTGGAGACGTATCAAGCATCCCCAAGCTTAATTCCTGCTCGTCCTCGAGTCAGTAAATGATAAAAACAGAATTTTTGATGTGGAATGCTACTTGGCATAATTTCAATGTAATTCTCTTAATTGTGGTATGAATATTCAGATCCGAAAGATTGAAGACAAAAGTTTAATATTGACATAAAAATAATAATACTTCAAGCATACTAACTAAGCAATTATGTCTTCTCAAAATAACATGGCCAAACAAAGTTATCCCTACAAAATCATATAGTCTGGCTATGCTCTATCTTCACCACACAAAGTATTTAAATCATGCACAACCCCAATGACAAGCCAAGCAATTGTTTCATACTTTTGATGTTCTCAAACTTTTACAATCTTCACGCAATACAAGAGCGTGAGCAATGGACATAGCACTATATGTGGAATAGAATGGTGGTTATGGAGAAGACAAAAAAGGAGAAGATAGTCTCACATCAACTAGGCGTATCAACGGGCTATGGAGATGCCCATTAATATATATCAATGTGAGTGAGTAGGGTTTGCCATGCAACAGATGCACTAGAGCTATAAGTGTATGAAAGCTCAACAAAAGAAACTAAGTGGGTGTGCATCCAACTCGCTTGCTCACGAATACCTAGGGCATTTTGAGGAAGCCCATCATTGGAATATACAAGCCAAGTTCTATACTGAAAATTTCCCACTAGTATATGAAAGTGATATCATAGGAGACTCTCTATCATGAAGATCATGGTGCTACTTTGAAGCACAAGCGTGGTAAAAGTATAGTAACATTGTCCCTTCTATCTTTTTCTCTCATACATTTTTTATCTTTTTATTTGGGCCTTTCCTTCTTCTTTTTATGGCCTCTTTTTTTTAGTCCGGAGTCTCATCCCGACTTATAGGGGAATCATAGTCTCCATCATCCTTTCCTCACTTGGGACAATGCTCTGAAAACGATGATCATCACACTTTTATTTACTTACAACTCAATACTTAGAACAAAATATGACTCTATGTGAATGCCTCCGGCGGTGTACCGGGATATGCAATGAATCAAGAGTGACATGTATGAAAGAATTATGAATGGTGGCTATGCCACAAATACGATGTCAACTACATGATCATGCGAAGCAATATGACAATGATGGAGCGTGTCATAGTAAACGAAACGGTGGTAAGTTGCATGGCAATATATCTCGGAATGGCTATGGAAATGCCAGGATAGGTAGGTATGGTGGCTGTTTTGAGGAAGGTATATGGTGGGTGTATGATACCGGCGAAAAGTGTGCAATATTAAAGAGGCTAGCAATGGTGGAAGAAAGAAAAGTGTGTATAATCCATGGACTCAACATTAGTCATAAAGAACTCATATATTTATTGCAAAAATCTACAAGTTATCAAAGCAAAGTATTACGCGCATGCTCCTAGGGGGATAGATTGGTAGGAAAACACCATCGCTCGTCCCCGACCGCCACTCATAAGGAAGACAATCAAATAAATAAATCATGCTCCGACTTCATCACATAACGGTTCACCATATGTTCATGCTACGGGAATCACAAACTTTAACACAAGTATTTCTCAAATTCAAAACTACTCAACTAGCATGACTCTAAATTCACCATCTCCATATCTCAAAACAAATATCAAGCATCAAACTTCTCATAGTATTCAACACAGTCATAAGAAATAAAATTGTACTCATCTTGAATGCCTATCATAATTAAAGCAAATTACCATGCTGTTTTGTAGGACTCTCAAAATAATCTAAGTGAAGAATGAGAGAACAATAGTTTCTATAAAACAAATCCACCATCGTGCTCTAAAAGATATAAGTGAAGCACTAGAGCAAAAACTATATAACTCAAAAGATATAAGTGAAGCACATAGAGTATTCGAACAATTTCTGAATCATGTGTGTCTCTCTCAAAAGGTGTGTACAGCAAGGATGATTGTGGCAAACTAAATAATAAAAACTCAAATAATAAAAGACGCTCCAAACAAAACACATATCATGTGGTGAATAAAAATATAGCTCCAAGTAAAGTTAACGATGGAAGTAGACGAAAAGAGGGGATGCCTTCCGGGGCATCCCCAAGCTTTGGCTTTTAGGTGTCCTTAGATTATCTTGTGGTGCCATGGGCATCCCCAAGCTTAGGATCTTGCCACTCCTTGTTCCATAATCCATCAATCTTTTACCCAAAACTTGAAAACTTCACAACACAAAACTCAGCAGAAAATCTCGTGAGCTCCGTTAGCGAAAGAAAACAAAACACCACTTCAAGGTACTGTAATGAAATAATTATTTATTTATATTGGTGTTAAAACTACTGTATTCCAACTTCTCTATGGTTTATAAACTATTTTACTAGCCATAGATTCATCAAAATAAGGAAACAACACACGAAAAACAGAATCTGTCAAAAACAGAACAGTCTGTAGTAATCTGTAAATAACGCAAACTTCTGGAACTCCAAAATATCATACAAAATAGGAAGACCTAGAAAATTTGTTTATTGATCAGAAGCAATTTGAATCAATATTTTATCACGTTCTGGTGATTTTTAACAATTATTTTCGTGAACAGAAAGTTTCTGGGATTTTCAGCAAGATCAAATAACTATCATCCAAGAAGATCCTATAGGTTAAACTTGGCACAAACACTAATTAAAACATAAAAACACATCTAACCAGATGATAGATCAAATATTTATTCCTAAAAAAAAGCAAAAAGCAAAAAACTAAAAATAAAATTGGGTTTCCTCCCAACAAGCGCTATCGTTTAACGCCCCTAGCTAGGCATAAAAGCAAGGATAGATCAAGGTATTGCCATCTTTGGTTTTAGGGAAGAAAAGAGCAAACTTGTTATCTATGGAATTAATCTTTCTATTTTTATAAAGCACGTGGCTATTAATGGTAGAATAAAGATTAAGCACGTTACGGAAATTTGTATCTAAGCTAGCCTTCATCTTTTTGATAGATTCATTTTGGTAGGAGAGCAAAAGAGATGTAGATTCAAATTTCTCATTCATGGGGTGCCCATATATGGTTTTCATATTTTCATAGGTATCTACGTCATCCCCTTCAAGAAAAACTTCTTCAAATATGGAATCTAAGACATGCTTGAACGAAGACGGTAGGGCAACATAATAATTTTTGAAGTAAATTTCAATTTGGTATTGGGGCACATAGTTAGCCCGGATCCTTAACAGTCTATCCCAAGCATCTTTCAAAGATTCATCGAGTAGATAACGAAAAATTCCGGAATCATCTTCATCAAAATTATTAAGATTCTCATTGATATCATGACATCATTATTTATGGGTTTAGATAGGATAGAAGGATCATCCAAAGTACTAAAACTCGGGAGAGAAACCCCAACCCTTTTTGATTCTGACATGGCGAAAGGAAGGCGAGCGGAAAAGAGAGAGAGGGCGAATAAAACGGCAAGGGTGAAGTGGGGGAGAGGAAAACGAGAGGCAAATGGCAAATAATGTAATGCGGGAGATAAGGGTTTGTGATGGGTACTTGGTATGTTGACTTTTGCGTAGACTCCCCGGCAACGGCGCCAGAATTTTTTTTCTACCTCTTGAGCACTGCGTTGGTTTTCCCTTGAAGAGGAAAGGGTGATGCAGTAAAGCAGCACAAGTATTTCCCTCAGTTTTTGAGAACCAAGGTATCAATCCATTAGGAGTCCACGCACGAGTCCCTCACACCTACACAAACAAATAAATCCTCGCTACCAACGCACTAAGGGGTTGTCAATCCCTTCGCGGTCACTTACAAGAGTGAGATCTGATAGATATGATAAGATAATATGTTTGGTATTTTTATGATAAAGATGCAAAGTAAAGAAAGCAAAATAAAAACGGCGCAAGAAATAGCTTGTTGTCGGGAGATTAAATATGATGGAAAATAGACCCGGGGGCCATAGGTTTCACTAGGGGCTTCTCTCGAGAGCAAAAGTATTACAGTGGGTGAACAAATTACTGTTGAGCAATTGACAGAATTGAGCATAGTTATGAGAATATCTAGGTATGATCATGTATATAGGCATCACATCCGCGACAAGTAGACCGACTCCTGTCGGCATCTACTACTATTACTCCACACATCGACCGCTATCCAGCATGCATCTAGAATATTAAGTTCAAAAGAACAGAGTAACACTTTAAGTAAGATGACATGATGTAGAGGGATAAATTCATGCAATATGATATAAACCCCGTCTTGTTATCCTCGATGGCAACAATACAATACGTGCCTTGCTGCCCCTACTGTCACTTGGAAAGGAAACCGCAAGATTGAACCCAAAGCTAAGCACATCTCCCATTGCAAGAAAGATCAATCTAGTTGGCCAAACCAAACTGATAATTCGAAGAGACTTGCAAAGATAACCAATCATACATAAAAGAATTCAGAGAAGATTCAAATATTGTTCATAGATAAACTTGATCATAAACCCACAATTCATCGGTCTCAACAAACACACCGCAAAAGAAGATTACATCGAATAGATCTATATAAGAGAGGGGGAGAACATTTGAAGCGACTAGACCTCAAACAGTCTGACCTCTGTGCATCAGTGTCATCCCTGGATTAGTAATGCTGACACGCACAGTACTCGAAGGATTTATAACAGAGTAGCAATCACACACTTATTACATCGAATGTCTCAAAAGAGAACTTATTACAATAAATATGGCTTAATGCCATCTCATAACGATAACAGCGGAAGGCTTGGAAGATAAGTGAGTCCATCAACTCCAACGGTATCACTGAGTATAGAACCATGACCTAAGGCACCTTACTCGTCGTCTGAAAAGTCTGCAACATGAACGTTGCAGCCCGAAAACGGGTCAGCACATGGAATATGCTGGCAATGTAACACATAGAGAGTAATATGAAAGAGTAATGCTATACTACATGCATATATGGCTGGTGGAAAGCTCTATGGTTACAGTTTTGCGTATAGCCAATTTTTCCCTACTGCAAAGGAATAAATTTTATTTAACTATCATGGTGGTTGTTAAACATTGAGAATGGTTGACAGCATTCTCAATCCCAATTAAGCATCAACATTAAAACCCAACAATATTAATTAAAGAAACATGATGAGATTCACATGATAATCCAATTACTAGATACTCAAGACGTCCATAACCGGGGACACGGCTAACCATGATTAGTTTTATACACTCTGCAGAGGTTTGCGCACTTTTCCCCACAAGACTCGATCTCCTCCGTTAGTATTCTCGCACTACATGGTGTTTGAGAAACGGATGACCAATACACAGTCTTTCAGAAGCGCTAGCACCTTACGGACGGGTAGACCGTTACACCTACATCCCACTACATCTGCTAGTCTACCACTGTAAGAGTTCGCACGACTTAGTCAACTATGCTAGAGCCCATAGTAGCTTGTGGCCCCACACGGAAGTTTCTAGCATGAATAATCTCATGATCCCTTTGAGCCTGGGTGGCGGTCCATAAAGAAAAACAGGCAATCCTAGAATACCCAGGTACCTCAATCCACCCAGATGTGTATTAAAGTTGCCACCTTAAGTAAACCATTAATTAATATCTCACATCTGTCATGGATACACTCACCCAATCCACGTCTACTAGCATAGCATGGCATAATAAGAAAACGTAGAGTAACTCCCAAGGGTTTGATAATAAACAGGTAATAGGTACTACCTCATCTACTTTCCCAAGACCCACAATTTAGTTAGATCCTAATCATGCAATGTTTGAGGATTGATCTAATGCATAAAAACTGGGTATGAAAGGGATATGATCAAAGTGTTACTTGCCTTGCTGATGATCCGTGAAACCTAGAGATTGAAGACTTCGTCCCGTGTCTGGATGGGACTCTCCTTGGCGTGGTGACAGCGACTCCCTAGGTGACTCCCTCCCCGCCGGTGGCCACTCCGGCCCCGGCGGCCACCCTCCTGTCACTGGCCACTCCGGCGGTGACAGCACCACTACTCAATGGATAGTATTCTCCATTGGGACTTTTCCCCTGGCTTGGCGATCGAATCTAGGTACGTGCCAAGTTCCAATCTACGGTGCACTTCTCATCGGCCAACCCCAGATCGAAGGAATTCTTCCTCGTGGTTTCATTCTCCTCGGCATCTTTCACGTTAACGGAAGAATATGTGGCCCTGGCTTAACAATCATGTATTGGTGGAATCAGTTCGGGATTTAGGGTTTTGAGTCTCAGTGACCATCGTTTTCGGTTTTCTGTGGCTTCCAACAGGGTTGGTCATTTCATCTATGGTCTTAAGGATCGCATTTGGCCGAATTTCATCTGTCATTTCCATCTCTACCATGGTGATATTTCTTCTCTTGATTATTCGGATAATCAGTGGCATGTGGATGAACATCTTCCGGTGGTTCGTATGCAACCAATGGCGTTTCGATCTACCTGGCTCAGGGATCAGCAACGGATGATGAATCCTACTACCCCAAAGCTGCCGGCGACGAGCTTGCATGTCTCGGCGGCGGTAGAGAATATTCCGTTTGGAAAGTTTAATCTTCCGTTATTTCCGGATCCTGATTTACCTTTTCGGTTGGGGGATTTCGTTGTCAATCATAAGGATATCTTGCCTACTGCTAAAACCCTTTTTCAGGGCCCACGGTTCAAAGAAACATATTGGAATTTTATATCTGATGAAAAGCTTTTTCACATCATGGATGGATGGCAAGCTGGTTATTCTGATCCTGAGCTTAAGTTGGTGGTCCAGATTAAGGATGTCCCTACACAAGCTTATATTGATGCCAGACTCTTGAAGTGCTTGAATTGCTCTCGTCATGGTCATTTGCTTGAGGATTGCCCTGGTAAGTTTTGTCATAGATGCGTTCAGTTTGAGCACCAATGCACTTGTCATGTGGCACGTACTTTGGATGATACATGCATATTGGGCCTTTCTAAAATATCTTGCCGTATTTGCCGTCGAAAGGATCACAATGGACCCATTGTCCGGGCCTTTTAAGATGTGACTCCTGCGGGTTTTTTGGACACTCAGCCCATGATAGCCGGCCACATTGGCCCAGATACCAGTGGCAGCCCATTTCCGCATCGACGCCTACTGGGCTCCCTTTCAGGTCTGATAATAATCTTCTGATTTACTCCCATAAACAAACTCGTAAGAATCGGAACCCACCAGAAGGAAATCGGCGGCTGGGTTGGCAAGTAAAAAACCCCCGTGAGGATGTGGCGGCCTCTCATTGCTTGGCGATACGCCTCCTCCCCCGCTTCACCTGTCAACTCCACCGCCTGCGGGACCCAATCTTCTTCGGTCTCCTCTGTTTCCAATACCACCTCTGCTTCCTGCAAACTTGCTCCATTTTCGCCGCCCCAGACTTCATCGCTGGCGATCATCGATGGCAGCAAGATGGCGAACTTCCCGGTCCGTCCCTTCGCGTTTGCTCCGTTGGGTGCCAACATCGAGCGATGGCCTGACCATCGATTGCAGAGGAGTGTCATGGTGGTGGATGACCCGCCCTTGAACCTTGAAAGGTATGCTATCATCTCAATCCAGCCTCCTGTTCCTGATCACCAGAAGCGCTTTTGGTTAGAAGAGGTCTGCCGCATTATTAGGGAGGATCTGGAATATCAGATTTCAGATGAGTTTGTTTTTCCGCTGGACATTGGTTGTGTCGCGTTTGAAGATATGCAGAGCCGTGACGAGGCCATTAGAGATGGGCCTCATGCCCTGGATGAGGATTCTTATTTCATCCTCACACCCCATGATGAAGGTATTAATATGCGGATGCCTGCATTCCAGTATGAAGTTTGGGTCATGATGCTAGCGTTCCCGATGGATTATTTGACTGAGCACTATGTGTATAAAGTTGTTTCCAACTTTGGCAAGGTGATTTCATGGCCGCATCCAAACGAGAACAAAGCTAGGGTTTTGGTTAAGTGCCATGTCAAGGACGTGGCGCAAGTGCCTCATAGTCTGGTGGTATCTAGGGTGGGCATGCTTCCAGGTGTGGGCCGCTCATGGTCGGTACCAGTTTATGTTCTTAATGGAAGGGATCTTGTGCCAGGCCTGGTGGACAATGAGGATGCCCCACCTCTCCTCAATGCATCCCCACACCCTTATGCATTGCCATATTATACTCTGATGCAACATGCCAGAATTGATGAGATGCAAGCACAGCAAGTGCCCAATGATGCTCTGTGGAATAATGCAGGACAGGTGCAAGATGAGGTTCAGGACAATGGCTGGGCAGCGTGGCCTGTTATCCCACCTCCATATACTGGCTTCAACTTCAGATTTTTTTTGAGTATGATGGGCCTTCCCTCATGGATGGTGTTCCTCTAGAGCACAACATTGTGGATAATCTCTCTGATGTCTGGTCAGAATACTCCCAGGTGGAGGAGCTGGCTGATAACTTTATCAATGGTATTCCATCTGCTCGGTTTGCGTTTTTTCGGGCTGGTGGTGCTTCAGTTTCTTTGTTGCTTACTGCAGATGCTGAGCTGCTGCGCTGGATTGGTGGCATGCTGAAAAGGATCTATACTAGAGCAATGTTACCTGATATGAACTCTCATGGAGCTTTTCTGCCGCTCAATCCATTCTCTGTCATTAAGCTGCAACTTAATGAGGTCTGCACAGCGGTTCTAAACTCTATCCGACCGGAGTCTGATGTCTTTGGGACAATCTTCTCAAACTCCTTTGCTGCTATCTTCATTGACAGAGAATGTTTCAGTGCTATGGAGGATCTGCCTGTTTTTGATATGCCTCCTGTTGAGGGTTCTGCTGGTGTTGAGCAAGTCTTGCCAGCTTCTTCTCTGCCACCTAGCTCAGTCGCTGCACACATTGATTCTCTGCTTTCCAGTGAACATGCCCATGTGGATACAGTTATGCTTCGGCGGAGTGCAAGGACTAACAAGTATGATGGGTTTAAGGTGCCCCCGTTGTCTGACAAGAAGTTGGGTACGTCCAAAGTTAAACCGAGGAAAGTTCCTATGGCACACTGCTCCTCTTTTGCCACTTTGCCACATGTCTCTGTCAGCAAAGACAAGGTACATTGTGCGATTCCTCCCCCCACACCCATTTCTACCATTCAGTCTATTGGCACTAATCTGTGTGGCATGCGTCCAAATCAGCTAAGCAATCAGAAGTTGTTGTCGCCCATGGTGGCGCAGGAGAAGGACAGTGACGTCCCCACTCTAGATGCATAAGGCGTGGAAGGTGTTGTGCTGGAACGTAAGGGGGATCAATTCAGATCAAAAGCTGTTAGCCCTCCGTAATGCAATTAATAGTAGTAGTAGTTCTGTTATCTGTCTGCAAGAAACAAAATGTGCCTCTTTTGATGTGTCTTTTGTGAGAA
Organism: Aegilops longissima; assembly: GCA_021605205.1. Lineage (NCBI taxonomy): Eukaryota > Viridiplantae > Streptophyta > Magnoliopsida > Poales > Poaceae > Aegilops > Aegilops longissima. Next base: position 616,140,687 of record CM038682.1, on the reverse strand, counting down.
CCTTCTGTCCTAAAAGATTCGATAAATTTGAAGTGGTGCCTTCCCAAGGGGCCTCTGGTGGTCCGATTATTTTATGGGATAGCTCGATCTTTGTGGGCAGTTGTCACGACCGGTTTTTCAATAAAAATATTTATTGAACAACCGACCTATGAAACCCAATATGAGGAAAATCCTCCATATCGGTAGACAAAACTTTGATACAAGAAGCCAGTAGCATTACAATATAACAGGGTCGGATTGAGGATGCCCAACCAATTATTACAAACACGCCGATAAATATACATGATGGCGGATATGACACAAAGGTGTGGGGTGGAAATACTACTGACTCGAGATATGAGTGGTTGGTGGAATAACACAACGGAGTGGTTAATAAGTCTACTGCACTGGCGGCTCATCGAGCGTCGAGGTGAGGCTCGATGAATTTATTTGGGTAGGGGAAGCGGATATATCACAATGACTAATCCAGGGGTCGCACGAGACTGACTGGGATTCCTCTAGGCGTCGGACTCGCTATCGAACTCTTCATCCATGAGATCGCTTTCACAAGATCGGCCAAATCAACAAGCCAGGTGAGTACTATGAAAGTACTCGCAAGATAGTTCGGACAAAAGATATAACAAATGAATGCATGAATGCGTCATGATTAATTTTAACAATGCTCAATTAAATCAGTATAGCAAAATAAATAAGAAGGGAATCGGCGGTAGTCCGCTCGAAACCCAAAGAAGATAAACTCAAAACCGATCGGTGTCCGGCGGCGCGCCAAGGGTGAATAAATAAGTAAAACGTGCCACGATCGAAGCGTCTAAGCGACACCTCATAAAGGGCTTATATTGAAATAAAATACATGCATGCCGCAATGGACGTCCGAGCGACATCACGTAAAGGGCTTATAATGAAAGTAATAACAATGCCGCAGTCGGACGTCTGAGCGACATCACAGAAAGGGCTTATAATAAAAATAAATAACAGCAATGCCGCAGTCGGACGTCTGAGCGACATCGCAGAAAGGGCTTATAATAAAAATAAATGACAACAATGCCGCAGTCGGACGTCTGAGCGACATCGCAGAAAGGGCTTATAATAAAAATAAATAACAGCAATGCCGCAGTCGGACGTCTGAGCGACATCGTAGAAAGGGCTTATAATAAAAATAAATGACAACAATGCCGCAGTCGGACGTCTGAGCGACATCGCAGAAAGGGCATATATTAAAAATAAATGACAACAATGCCGCAGTCGGACGTCTGAGCGACATCGCAGAAAGGGCTTATAATACATTATTCATAACTGACAAGATATAGTGCTCACGGAAAATATTTATCACTAGACAATAAGCAGGTTAGTCCATTCACAAGAAAATAAACATTTAATACTCAAATGGTTCTCAGGAGTTTCTGTCACTGAGACTGACACTTGACAAGATGAGATGAACACGGTACTTGGATATGAATAAGATGAATTCAAGAATTTTGACTCTGCAGAGTTTGTACCAAAATTTTCCACGGCCAACGGATTTCCGTAGTCACGAAGGACTAGTTCCGTTTACGGTATTTCGGAAGAAACACAACTAGCTAGTACACACCCATCATACCTCACGTTGCCAGGAATCTCCCTAGACAGCGTTTAAGAAAAACTTTGAGACGGGGAGATCACAATCTCGAATAGCATGGGATCAAATTTATATACGCATCTAAGGGTGCCCCCTCTCGGTCCCAACGGAAACACCCATGCCCCTGACCGATGAAAGGCTTTAATCCAGGGCCATGGAACCTTCATCCCGGCCTCTCGATTTGGTGTGTACCAGGAAGTGGTTTGCAACTTACTAAGCCGTATCCCTTGTGGGAAACAGGTGGTAGTACGAAAGGGAAGATGGACGGGAATCTGACTGATTTATGTTGACACCGGTCAATGATATGGCATAAGCCTGGCATGCTACAACACTGCCATCTTACCCATACTCATGCCAACTCATGGCCTTGCAACTACTTTCCAACAACTCATGGAAATTTACCGAGCTCATTAGCCTCAACTCTAATGAGATAAACCATCATCGAAATGCTCATGAACGTGCCATGATACAAAATAATGCAAACATGCCCAGACACTCATCATATCAAAAGTTCAAACTTTGCTTGCCTGGTTCGGAGTAGTCGGGTCTAGCTCGGCGAAGTTCGCGGTTCCGTCACCTTCTTCGTATCTACGGTACACAAAATACACGCTAACGTAAATACCGTGGGTCACAGAAAGTTAATCCAAATATTTCTCAAATAAATATGATAAAAAACTAGACAAAAATCTGAAGAGGACAGAAAAAGAATCAATCAAAAATTCCTTTCTGTTAAGAAGTTATAAGGGTTTTGGTCCAAGGACCCATCTGTAATGAAACAGAAAACTTCCAGGGGGCTTTGCAGAAAAGTCCAGAAAAACGGTTCAGAGTGAAAGCGTATTTGCCAAAGTGAGCTTTCAGAAAACGATTCGAAAAAAACAGAGGAGAGGCTGACGGGCGGGTCCCACCCGTCAGGTTTGAAATTTCAAACGAGAGCGACGGGGCTCGTCGGCGCCGAGAGTCATGCGGTGGTCCGGCGCGGGCGATCCACGGCGAGGCAAGGAGATCGGAGGGTACCTCCATGTTCAGGCGCCATCCCGCGTCTGTGGGTGGTGGTGGTGGTCGCCGGCGAGTACCACGCCGACGGTGACGCTTGCTCCGTGACGGCGATTCGGGTGGTCGTGGACCTCGTCGGAGAGAGCTGTGAAGACCAAATTGGAGTGGGGGTTAGACTCTTAGTTGCTTGAGAGGGTTGCTGACGAGGTTAGGGCGCCGGAGACGACCTCACCGGAGTGGATCGAGGTGGAGGCCGAGGCGGAACGAGGTGGCCGGAGTCGGGGAAGAAGAGCCCCTCGAGGCCCTTCCAGGGGCTTGGCGAGGTCTGGAGAGGTAGTGGAGGTGTGCGAGGGCGAGAGCAAGCTCGGGGGTGCTATATATAGCCGGCCCGAGGCGGTTGCCGAGAACGGGGTTCTCTGGCGAGGTGATTACGGCGGCGCTGTGGCTGCACGGTCGGCTTAGGAGTTTGAGCACCGACTAGACGACGAACTGGTGCCATCCCCGTGTCCAACTCAGCAAGGTGGGCGAGGTTACGGCCTGTCCTCGACGGAACGGCCGCACGGCCCGTCGACGGCAGAGAACACGCTCTACGCGTGCCAGGCCATGGCGACGGTGCTGCATGCGTGCGCTGGCAAGGAAATGGCCACGCGGAGCCACCAGGGGGTTTGGGCGGCGTCGAACGGCGTTATGCTGCCGTTCTGCTCCCTGTCGGCCGCTACGGTGGTTCGGCCACCGCAAGACACGTCGGCGCAGGCGGGCCAGGGTGCCACCGACGCCAGGAACGCGCCAAGCACGCGTGTGAGGCTCCGGACAAGCAAGCTAGGCCGTGAGCAACGTGCCAAGTGCACTGTGGGCATGTGACTGAAACTCTGACGGAGATCGACACTAAACTCTGAATTTAACTGAAGATGAGCAGAAACAGTGCACGTAAGGTGTTCGGCAGAATAATTTAGGCATGTAGGGATTTTTCCTTGAGCTGGGTTTTGGTGGAGGGGCCTCTCATTGCATCTAGAGGCTTCCTGAATCTTTGTGGAATTTTTGGAGAAGGGTAGATATGAATTTCACCAAATTTGGCAAATCTGGTCCAAACTTGCAGAGACTATAATTTGAAATCTTTGAACAGAAGAGGAGTGGATCTTGATTGTTCTAGGTTGTGGGTACCAAGGACTATCCAAGGGAGTTGGTTTGAGGTCAAAACTCAAATGCATTTAGGTACTTGCTTTGCAAATTACCTAGGCTCAAAATAATGGACAAAAAAGATTTGGGGAAGAATTAAATGAAATAAAAATTCAGAAGAGGGTTGAACTTGTTGAGACAGAATGTTTGGATTGCCCAAGGTGGAAGGAAAAGTTTTAGGAAGATTTTACCATGTGGTGCATGGCCAAATCATGAATGGTTTCAAAAATGGGAGAGGATGAAAAACTCCTAGAGTTTCTTTTTGAAAGAAAATAAACTCCAAAGATTTTTCTTGGAATTTTGAGAAGAGGGCAATCAGAAGAAAAATTTAAAAACCAAACTCCAGAGTTGAAGGAGATGCAAAAAAATAAAATGTTTTGCTAAAGGGGAAAAAAGCTTTTGAGAGAGATTTTTGGAAGGGTTTTGAAGACCTTCTTCATATCCAACAATTTTTTTGAAGAAACCAAAAGAATATTTTTGGAGTGTCACAACACCTACCCCCTTAGGAAAAATCTCGTCCCCGAGATTCCAGCTGATCCTCATATAATTGTGGGTGCTCTGCCCGAAGGAAATCCTCTCTTTCCCAAGTGGCTTTTTCGGTGTGGTTGCTCCACTGAACTTTGAAGAACTTGATGGTTTTCTGTCGGGTTCTCCTTTCTGACTCTTCCAAGATTTTTATTGGATGCTCCCGATATGTAAGGTCTGGCTGCACGTCAATGTTTTTATGGGGTACTTGTTTCTCTGGGTTGCTTACGCACTTCCTCAATTGGGAGACGTGAAATACGTCGTGGAAGTCGGATAATTCTTCGGGTAAGTCTAGTTGGTAGGCCACCGTGCCTCTTCGTGCTACTATGCAGAATGGTCCGATGAATCTTGGTGCTAGCTTCCCTTTAATCTTGAATCGGTGCAGGCCTCTCATAGGGGATACTCGTAGGTACACAAATTCACCGGGTTCAAAATTGACTCCACGATGCTTCTGATCGTAATAACTCTTTTGTCGGCTTTGGGTGTCTTGAGTCGGTCCTTAATCAACTTGACCTTATCTTCAGCCTCTTTGAGCAGGTCTGGGCCGAAGATATGGCTCTCTCCGGTTTCCGACCAATTTAGCGGGGTACGACATCTTCGCCCGTACAGAGCTTCAAATGGTGCCATTTGCAGGCTGGACTGATAGCCGTTGTTATATGCGAATTCTGCGCATGGTAAGTTCTCCTCCCAACTGGTCCCATAGGTGAGGACACATGCTCTCAGCATATCTTCTAGAATCTGGTTTACTCGCTCAGTTTGCCCATCTGTCTGGGGATGGTATGCGGTACTGAATGCCAGCTGAGTTCCCAGAGCTTGTTGTAAGTGATCCCAAAATCGGGAGACGAATTGAGTGCCTCTGTCCGAGATTATTTTCTTTGGGACTCCATGTAAACAAACGATATGAGAAAGGTAGAGCCTAGCAAGCTTCTGAGTGGTGTGGGTTGTCTTCACGGGGATGAAGTGTGCTACTTTAGTCAGTCTATCAGTGATGACCCATATGGCATCATGTCCATGTCGTGACCGAGGTAGTCCAACAATAAAATCCATTCCAATCTCGTCCCATTTCCACTCGGGTATCTTATTTGGTTGCAACAGCCCGGCCGGTTTCTGGTGCTCGGCCTTGATGCGTTGACAAGAGTCACAACATGCAATAAACGTGGCTATGTCTCTTTTTATACCATGCCACCAAAATGTTTCCTGAAGATCTTTGTACATTTTTGTTCCTCCAGGATGGATTGAATATGGAGCGGTGTGGCCTTCAGCCAGGATTTGCTGTTTAAGGTCATGGATGTTTGGTACGCAAAGCCTATTCCCGTACCACAATATCCCTTGCTCATCAATAACGAATTCTGAGGCCTTGCCCAACTTCATCTTCCGTTTTATGCCTTCAATGCTGGGGTGTCCATGTTGAGCCTCTTTAACCTTCTCTATCAGGGTAGGCTGTAATTCTAAGTTCGACACACTGCCTTTGGTGACCATCATCAGATTGAGCTTCGCGAATTCCTGCTGGAATTCAGGTCTTAAGTTTGGCATGCTGTCGTTTTCCGGACTGGGGTTCCGACTCAAAGCATCTGCTACAACATTTGCTTTGCCTAGGTGGTAGTGGATTCCAACATCATAATCCTTTACTAATTCCAACCAGCGTCACTGCCGTAAATTTAGTTCTGGTTGTGTGAAAATATACTTGAGGCTTTTGTGGTCCGTGTATATTTCACAACGATTACCAAGTAAGAAGTGTCTCCATTCCTTGAGTGCATGAATAACTGCTGCTAATTCCAGGTCATGAGTAGGATAATTTTCCTCATGCCTGCGAAGCTGTCTGAAACATATGCGAAAACCTTGCCTTCTTGCATTAATACGCACCCGAGGCCCTTTTCGAGATGCGTCACAAAATACCTCAAAATTTTTGTGTATATCTGGCACAATTAGTACTAGTGCTGTCGTCAGTTTCCTCTTTAGATCTTGGAAACTTTTCTCGCAAGCTTCCGTCCATTCAAACTTCATGTCTTTCTTGAGTAGTTGCGTCATTGGCTTTGCTATGGTGGAGAATCCTTCAATAAATCTCCGGTAGTATCCTGCCATACCCAAGAAACTTTGTACATCCGTCCACGCCGGGCTGGTGGCTTCCACCAAGCACGGCCTTGACTTTTTCCGGTCTCGGCGATACCTTCTTGGGTCAAGATCGTGGCCCGTAAAACCTACTTGCCTTAGCCAAAATCACACTTGCTGAATTTAGCGTACAATTGATGTTTCCTGAGTTCTCCTAGTACAATTCGGAGATGTTCAGCGTGCTCTTCTGGTGTTTTGGAGTATACCGAATATCATCGATAAATACCACAACAAACTTATCCATAAACTTCATGAATACTTTGTTCATGAGGTGAACAAAATATGCGGGCGTTTGTTAGTCCGAACGGCATTACGGTGAACTCATACAATCCAGATCCGAGGTGAAAGCTGTCTTGGGAATATCTTGGTTCGCACTTTCGGTTGGTGGTATCCCGACCTCAAATCAATCTTTGAGAACACCTTGGCCTGAGCGAGTTGATCGAATAAATCATTTATTCGTGGCATCAGATATTTGTTCTTGATTGTGACCATGTTTAGAGCTCGATAGTCTATGCACAATCTCAGTGTTCCATCCTTCTTTTTGGCAAACAAAATTGGTGAACCCCAAGGTGAGGAACTGGCTCGTATGTACCCTTTTTCCAACAATTCCTTTATTTGTTTCTTCAGTTCTACCAATTCGGATGGTGCCATTCTTTACGGTTTCTTGTATATGGGAGCGGTTCCGGGTGCTAGCTCAATGCTGAATTCTATCTCTCGATCCGTGGCATGCCCGTAGCTCTTCGAAACACATCCGAAATTCACACACCATCGAACCTTGCTCAATTTACAAATATCCACCTTATTCAATCTCGGTTGCGAGGATATTTTTCTTTCCTTGGCTGAAACCTTTATGGTCTTCTCGTGGTGATGGGTGAGAATTACTGTCCTGTTGAAGCAGTCAATAAAACCTTTGTTGGTGGTTAACCAATCCATCCCTAAGATGACATCCAGTCCTTTATTTTCCAACACGATAAGATTTGCGTGAAACTTCAACCCTTCAAACTCGATAACCACACCCCGCAATAATTCGGGTAACTTGCTTAATTCCAGGACTTGACGATCATAGATTTTCCCAAGGGAAGCATCGAAAAATTATTTTGCAAAGCAAAACTTTTCGAAACGAATGAGTGAGAAGCTCCAGAACCAAACAAAACCATGGCAGGTATTGTGTTGACAGGAAACGCACCGAGTACGATATCTGGGGCATTTTGTGCTTCCTCTTTGGTCACGTGGTTCAGATGACCCTTCCTGTGGTTGTTATTTGGGTTGAAATTATTGCGCTTTGGTGCCAAATTATTGCTTCCGTTGTTCGGCTTTGGGGTCGAGTTCCTTGGCTTGGGGCACTGCTTGGCATAGTGCTCTTCTTCTCCACAAGCGTAACAGGTAACGCCTGGGCGATATGTGAACTCCTTGTCCCTTGCATGAAAATTCTTGATTGGGCGTGAGACGTTTGTCATGGGTTTGGGTGTCCAGTTTTTCTGAACATCTGTCTTGCTGCGGTGATTGCGGGCGTGTTTAGTCTGGTCCCTCTTCCGCTTGCGGAAATCTTCTAAGCTGCGTCTCTCATTTTCCAAGGTAATAGCCTTATCCACCAGCGTCTTAAAATCTGGAAATGTGTGTACGACCAATTGGCATTTAAGCGCGGGTGTCGACCGTCTAGGAATTTCTCCACTTTTTGTTTTTCCGACATACGCCTCGTTGGCGTGGCGAGACAGCAGGTAAACTGATTGTTGTATTCTCGACACCGCATTTTTCTTTGCTTAGGTCATCAAATTCTCTCTTTTTGATCTTCATAAGACTCTTAGGAATATGTGCCCCACGAAAACCTTCCTTAAATTCCTCCCATGTTATATTATTTTCGTTGGGGTGCATGTGTAGGAAATTTTCCCACCACGATGCGGCTGCTCCAAAGGAGATAGTGCGGAGCATAAAGCACTTTCTCAAGATCTGAACACTGGGCAATAATTAACTTTCTCTCCATGTCTCAAGCCAGTCCTCGGCTTCAAGAGGTTTGTCGGTGTGAGAGAATGTTTGGGGACGGTCTTCAGAGCTCAGATAATTTTGATTGCTGCTGATACTGTCCACGGTGATTTCCCATATTGATGACTTGGTTCAGTATTTCCTGATGTTGCTGCTGACTTTGTTCATAAAGACGGCACATTTGGGAAAGTGCCGTTTCACTGTCCTATTGACTTGTCTGCCCCTGTGTGAAATTTTTGCCTGGGGGCGTGCCATAATTTTCCTCTGTCGGAGTTGGCATGGAGCGCGTCCAAGGACGAGACATAGTTTACTCTGGGGATATATTTTGAAACACTCATAAGAAAAGAAATTGAGCCGCAAAAATCAATAAATTCAAGAAGATGCAAAAAGTTGCAAATGCTCCAAGATTTCTCAAGAGAAAAAATACATTTGCGTACGGAGAAGGACTGTTCATTACATATCTTACACGCAAGCAGTAATTATACAATACATCACTCAGGATATGCGTACATAAATCCTGACATGTTATTTAGTCTAGTGCACTCCTCCAGATCCTACATGATGCACAAACAAGCTACTTCTCACAGCCTATTTACATATAAACATATCGAACAAGTCGGTACATCGCATGGCGGCTAAGCGCACTTAGTCGGAGATGGTAAGGATTTCCCTTGGCCTGCCAAGGGTGAGGCGTAGAGAGGCTGGGGACTCAACCTCCTCTTCGGAGATAGGCTCCAAACGTGAGGCGCTGCACTGAGTTGGTGGAGCAGGTGCCCTGTGTGGGACAACTCGAATCTGAGCGGGCACGAGGGGTGGTGCAGAACGAACCGGAGTAGGCGCAATGACATGGTTGAACTCCTCCGTGGTAGGCAGGCAACGAGTAGCGGTGCGAGCAGTAGGAGCAAACGATGCTGATGACGAGACGAAAGTCAGTGGCGGTGCGGCGCGCAGGAGCTCCCTCCTGTTGGCGGCACAGCCATGGACTGAGTGTAACATCCCAAATTTTCAATTTGGCATGTTATACATAGGTCATCTATGCATATCATATTTTATTGCATTCTCGTTTGCCATCCTCGAAAATCCTAAGCAACTCAAGGACCCTCGGAGAGAGTTGGGGATTTTTCGATTTTCATATTTGAATTTTATCAAATAATGAAAGACGAGGATATTGATTTTATTATTTTCTCTCCGAAAAATATTTCATTTTAAATAAATAAATGAGGGCGATGATATGACTTCTCCAAAATAATTGAAATATCGGAGGAAAAATGTTAAAATCATTATTTGATTTTTATTTGATTTTATTTGGAATTTTAATTGCTCTAGAAAAATTTGCATATGTTTAAAAGTTGCATTTTAGGGCCAAGAAAAGTTCATCTAGTTCTAAATATTTTATTTAGACGGAGAAAACTTGTTTTGGAATTTTAGATTTTATTTATTTTTCTAGGATTTTTTATTTTCATGAATGATTTTTAAATAAATAAATATATATATATAGACCAGCCCGATCGGGCCAAAGGCCCAACTGAGCCAGCCCCGCCAAGGCCGCCGCCTTCCTCACAGGCCGCCGTGCGTGCAGACGACGCCGAGGGCGAGTCCGAGCTGGACTCCACCCCGGCGCCTTTCCCAAGCCGAGCCGCCGCCTTTCCCAAGCCGCCCGCCCGCTTATAAATGCCGCCGCCGCCGCCACCACCACCCCGCCACCCCAAGCGCCTGGCCGGAGTCTCGAGCCGAGCCGCCGAGCCCGATCCGCGCCGTCGCCGCCACTCTCGCCGAGCCGCTGCCGCCGCCTCTCGCCGAGCCGCCGCCTCCCCCGCCGACCCCGCCCCACCCAGAACCGCTGAGCCGCCCGCCCGCCGAAGCGCCTCGCCGAGGTACCTGACCCGCCGCCGTTTTTTTAGAAAACCTTCGTTTTTTATAAAACACTAGATCATTTTTTATAGATCGGTTTTACTGCCGGTTTATTTACTTAGCGAACGTCCGTTCGTCTGTTCGTTCTAACGAACGCGTTCACTGTTTAGGTTTCTGTTAACGAACGCTCGCTCGCTTAGCAGTTCGTCGCTTTTCTTTTATCGATTTATTCGCGGTTATTCGATCGCGATTTCGAGCCAATTTTCAAACCTGTTTATCTTTTCGCTGCTTATCGGAATCAGGCGATTCAAGCGCTGGAGTTTCATCTCAAACCCTCTTTCCGAATAATCAACTTAAACCAGTTTTTATCCTTGTAAAATCTGACCCTAGTTTAGATTAGTAAACGGACCCTATTTCTTTCGCCGTTTGAGTTTTGTTGTTCCGTTTGGTTTGATCCTTTTTGCAAACCAGAGTTCTTAAGTTGAACTCTCTGGTCAACCTCTTTCAGTTGAAGTTTCGTTTGTGCATCTTTGCTTGTTTGCTTATGTATGTATTGTTTGCTTGCGATAGAGTTCCCGGAGTGCGAAGCGTGTTACTACGAGTCTCTAGGATTCACGGATCGTCAGCAAGGCAAGTAACACTTGATCATATCTTTTCATACCCAGTTTTTATGCATTAGCTCAATCCTCAAACATTGCATGATTAGGATGTCATTAATTTGTGGGTTGGGAAGTAGATGATGAGGTAGGAACCTATTGCCCTGTTACTATCAAACCCTTGGTAGTTACTTCTACGTTATGCTTATATTGCCATGCTATGCTCGTAGACGTGGTTCGGGTTTGAGAGATATTCATGACAGATGTGAGATTATTAACTAATGGTTTACTTTAAGGTGGCAACTTAAATACACATCTGGGTGGATTGAGGCACCGGGGAACTCAAGTGTTGTCTGTTTTTTTTTGAAATCCTGGGTACCGTGTGATCTTCCTATGGACCGCCACCAGTGCTCAAAGGGAACTGAGATTATTCATGCTAGAAACTTCCGTGTGCAGCCACAAGCTATTATGGGCTCTAGCATAGTTGAGTAAGTTACGTGAAGCTCTCAAGAGGTAGATCAGCAGGTAGTGGGTTTATAGGTTTGGTATGATCTATCCGAGTAGAGAGTTAATGTTTCGAAAGATCGTGTCTCGGTCATCCGCTCTCAAACACCATGCAGTCGAGAAACCAACGGAGGCGATCGAGTCTTGTGGGGGAAAAGTGCGCAAACCTCTGCAGAGTGTACAATCTAATCATGGTTAGCCGTGTCCCCGGTTATGGACAATTCTGAGTATTTAGTACTTGAGTATTCACATGTATCTCGTCACTCCAAATTAATATTGCTGGGTTGTTAATCACTTTAATTGGGATTGAGTTGGGGTTATACCTTCTCAATGATGTTTCAACCACCATGATAGTTAAAGTAAAATTTATTCCTTTGATGTAGGGAAAATTGGCTTTTCAAAATCTGTAAACATAGAGCTTTCCACTTGCCATATATGCATGTAGTATAGCTTATTCTTTCATTACTCTATGTGTTACATTGCCAGCATATTCCATGTGCTGACCGTTCTCGGGCTGCAACGTATTATGTTGCAGACTTTTCGACGAGGAGTAAGGATTGTAGGTCGTTGCCGTGCAGCTCGGTTATGCCGCTGGAGTTGATGGACTCACTTTATCTTCCAAGCCTTCCGCTGTTATCGCATTAGATGGCCTTAAGCCATATTATTGTAATAAGTTCTCTTTGAGACATTCGATGTAATAAGTGTGTGATTGCTACTCTGTTATAAATCCTTCGAGTAATTGTGTGTGTCAAAGATACCGATCCGTGGATGACATGTAGCTTAGACTTGACCATCTCGAGGTCGGGTCGCTACAAGATGGTATCGAGTACACGCTGAGTGTAGGACACGACCACTAAGATAAAACCATAGGTCACTCCTCTCTACTCATTTCTGACCTCTCCATTTTTCCACTCTTTAGGATGACGGAGATGAAGTACAAGTTTGCCCAACCGATGAAGACACACCTTCGGACGCCACTTGAAGGAAGTCACTAGGTACCTGAATATTGAATACCAAGCTTCACCGGACGCATAACGCCACCTTACCGAAGAAGAATGCTGGAAGATTCAAGCTCTAGTTCCGGAAGGACGCTTGCACCAAGCACAGAGCCCATAGTATGTGTTTTCAATGCACCAACATGGAGTTTAGGAAAGAGTATGGCAGCTCACATTAACATGGGACGCATTGGAGAAGTCTACAACAAGGAGCTTAAAGACACCATATACCAAATATGTGGACGCAGAGACAAGCAATGGGAAGTAATTAGCACCAAGAGGGATAGATCCATTGCAGCTTACATCCAGGAGCTAAACCAGCACATTCGACGACATCAGAACCAGATGTGCGCTGACATGCTGGATTTGAATAAGGCGAAAACTAAGATCATCGAATTGGAGGAAGAACTCAAGTCTACACGTGATGGATATGAGGAAGAAATCAAGATACTACTGGAGAAGAACGATGACCTAGTCAAGAAGATTGGAGTTTTCATGGGAGGACCAGCACCCAAGGAAGAGGAGCAAGAAGAGGAAGAAGACCCGCTTGTCCGCATAACTACATCATCATCGATTTACACCGACTCAGATCCAAGTGATGATGACTATGAAGACGAAGTCGGAGCAGACATCATGGAGTCTTCCACCGATCAAAATTTCTAGATGACCACCAAATATTAGTAGTATTTTCCCCATGTAACTAGTAGTAGTTGAGCACGACGCGATAGTCATAGATCGCTTTGTATGCCCTTGCTTGCTTGATTGAATGAATGTGTGTTTGCCTCATGTGCATATGGGTAGTGTTTTCTCACTAGACCTCTTTCTATTTCTAATCTCTCCCTCTAAACCCTCGGATGCCTCCGAGACGTGACCCGGTTTTGTTTTCCCACCGAACTCACTCGCTTGATCCAACAGCGAATGCCTTGATGTAATTGCTAGTTCGTAACCAGGGCAATGCCAACAACAACAACAACAACAACAACCCGCCGCCAGTGGACAATTTAGCCCGTTTTCTGAGGTTACAATCGCCGGTGTTTTCCAGTAGCACCGAGCCAATAGTTGCAGATGACTAGTTACGCCGTATTGGAAGGGAGTTAACCACCGCAGGATGCACGGATGCTGAAAGAGTACGCTTTGCCGCACATCAATTGGATGGACCAGCAGCCGCATGGTGGGAGAATTACACGGCTACTTTTCCTATAGCCAATGTCACTTGGGACCAGTTCCAACAAGCTTTTCGCACGGCCCATGTTTCAACTGGAGCCATGCAGATAAAGAAGCGTGAGTTCCGCAACTTACGCCAGGGGAACCGTACTGTGGCCCAGTACGTGGATGAGTTTAGCAAGTTATCACGCTATGCCCCTGATGATGTGGCCACGGATGCCGCGAAGCAAGAGAAGTTTATGGAAGGATTGAATGATGAGATGAGTATGCAGTTGATGGTGGCAACTTTCAACAACTACCAGGAGTTGGTAGATAAGGCCCTAATGATTGAAGGAAAGCAACAGCAAATTGAGAGTCGTAAGAGGAAGTATGGACAAGGGAAGTATAACTCAGGAGCTCACCAGAAACCTCGCTTAACCCCGAACTCGGGAGGACTAGTTCATAACCATGGAGGACATAACCATACTGGAGGAGGATCGCATAATGGTGCGAAGAATGGGAATGGAAATGCAGCCAACAATAATCAGAATCGCTCTAACCCAGCTACACCCGCCAAGAGGGACTTGAGTCAAGTTATTTGCTTTAAGTGCGGGAAGACAGGGCACTATGCCAACGACTGCCCTGAGGGAAAGAATGGAAACAGAAATGGGAGCGCTGGGAAGAAGCCCAATCCATTCAACAAAGGACAAGTGAACCACATTAACGTGGAGGAAGTTGAAGAGCAGCCGGATGCGGTAATAGGTAAGTTTTTGGTTCAGTCATTTACCGCTATTGTTCTTTTCGATACTGGTGCATCACATTCATATATATCAAGGGATTTGTGGATAAGTTTAAGTTACCAACCCGCACCCTTAGAACCCCTCTTTAGTGAGCTCTTTGGAGCAGGGTATATGGCTAGCGATGGTGCACCCAGATACCCCTAATCATTGGCACACATGTTTTTCCGTCCGACCTAATTATCTTGGAATCGCAAGGATTGGATGTGATATTAGGTATGGATTGGATGTCGAAGTTTGGAGGAAGTATCGACTGTGCTAGCAAGTCAATTTATCTTACCACCCCAGAGGGAAAAAGGATTAAGTATGTTTCTAGGCATATGCCTAGGAGGAGCCAAGTGAATACCCTCACGGGAGTTGTACAAGAGGAAGTACCGGTAGTGAAGGATTATCCAGATGTTTTTCCGGAAGAGTTACCAGGCATGCCACCGGATGGAGACATCAAGTTTCTGATAGAACTAATACCAGGTACAGGGCCAATCTCAAAGAGACCTTATCGGATGCCCGCAAATGATGTGGAGGAAATTAAGAAGCAGATCAAGGAGCTATTGGAGAAGGGTTACATTCGTAGAAGTTCATCACCTTGGGGAGCTCCAGTACTTTTGGTGGAGAAGAAGGATAAATCCCTAAGGATGGTTGTTGATTACCGAGCTCTGAATGAAGTAACGATAAAGAACAAGTATCCCTTACCGATGATTAATGATCTGTTTGATCAGTTGCAAGGAGCTAAGGTGTTTTCTAAGATTGATCTACGATCAGGATACCATCAGTTGAAGATCCGAGAGAAGGATATACCAAAGACAGCATTCACCACACGATATGGATTATATGAGTATACGGTCATGTCGTTTGGACTGACTAACGCCCCAGCCTATTTCATGAGTATGATGAACAAAGTGTTCATGGAGTATTTGGACAAGTTTGTTGTGGTGTTTATCGATGATATTATGGTTTACTCGAAGAACGAAGAGGAGCACGCAGAACACCTACGTTTGGTTCTTGAGAAACTTAGGGAACACCAGTTATATGCCAAATTCAGCAAGTGCGAGTTTTGGTTAAAGGAAGTTGGATTTCTTGGGCATGTTATATCGGGAGAAGGTATAGCAAGAGACCCCAAGAAATTCAGTCGATCCTTGAATGGTTGGCACCCACTTGATCAATGAGATTCGTAGTTTCCTTGGACCGGGATATTATCGGAGATTCATTGAGAATTTTTCCAAGATTGCTAAACCAATGACAGAATTGCTAAAGAAGGATACCAAGTTCAAATGGACAGAGGATTGTGAGACAAGCTTCCAAGAATTGAAGAAGCGGTTGACTACAGCCCAGTCTTGACATTGCGGATATACATAAGGAGTTTCAAGTGTATTGTGATGCCTCTCGCTTGGGACTTGGATGTGTTCTTATGCAGGAAGGAAAAGTTGTTTCAGATGCCTCACGACAACCTGAAGCCTCATGAGTTGAACTATGCCACGCATGATTTGGAGTTAGCAGCTGTAGTACATGCGTTGAAGACACGGAGACATTATCTCATGGGAAACCGCTGTGATGTGTACACGGATCATAAGAGTTTAAAGTACATTTTCACACGTATGAGTTAAACCTCGATGGAGGAGATGGCTGGAACTTATAAAGGATTACGACATGAAGCTACACTATCATCCAGGAAAGGCCAACGTTGTAGCAGACGCTTTCAGTCGGAAGAGCTATGCCAATATCCTTGAAGGTAGAGGACTGTCAAAGGAGTTAGCAGAGGATGTTATGGAACTTCAGTTGGAGATTGTTCCAAGAGGTTTGCTCGCAACAATGGAGGTTCAGTCGACCTTGTTAGACAAGATTCGAGACGCTCAAAAGGAGGATAAAGAGATTACTGAGATAAAGGAAAAGATGGGCAAAGGAAAAGCCAAAGGTTTTCGCGAGGATGAGCACGATACCTTGTGGTTTGAGGATCGGATTTATGTGCCCAACAATTCGGAGATCAGGAAGTTAATACTTCAAGAGGCCCATGACTCACCATACTCGATTCACCCCGGAAACACCAAGATGTATTTGGACTTGAAAGAACGTTTCTGGTGGACTGGTATGAAGAAGGATATTGCCGAGTATGTAGCAGTTTGTGATGTATGCCAGAGAGTAAAGGCAGAGCATCAAAAGCCAGCAGGACTGTTGCAGCCTATGCCAATACCGAATGGAAGTGGGACAAACTTGGCATGGATTTTATCACGGATTACCCAGAACCAAAGCAGGATATGATTCAATATGGGTAGTAGTGGATCGGTTGACCAAAGTAGCTCACTTTATCCCAGTGAAAACAACTTATACAAGTGCCAAGTTGGCCAGGATATATATGACCAGGATCGTATGTTTGCATGGAGTTCCGAGGAGTATCGACGATAGAGGAACACAGCTTTACTTCAAAGTTTTGGCATCAACTACACCAGACTTTGGGTACTAGATTGGAGTTTAGTACGCGCTCCACCCATGCAGCGGATGGATGCACAAAGAGAGTCAATCAGATTTTGGAGGACATGTTGAGAGCCTGTGCGCTAGATTATGGATCTAGTTGGGATGACAATTTGCCGTCGCAGAATTCTCATACAACAACAGCTACCGAGCCGGTTTGAAGATGGCACCGTTCAAGCTCAGATGGACGCAGATGTAGAACACCCTTTATGTGGGATGAGGATGGAGACCGTCAGTTGTTTGGACCAGATTTGATCAAAGACTCAGAGGAGAAGGTTAAACTGATCAGAGACAGACTAAAGATTGCTCAGTCTAGACAGAAGAGTTACGCAGATTCAAAACGCAAGGAAGTAACCTATGAAATCAGAGACAGAGCATATCTGCGAGTATCACCTCTGAGGGGAGTGAAACGTTTTGGAGTAAAGGGAAAGTTAGCCCCAAGATTTGTAGGACCGTACCATATTTTGGAACGGATGGGAGAAGTTGCCTACAAGCTGGAGTTACCCGAAGGACTGTCAGGAGTTCACGATGTGTTTCACGTATCACAACTGAAGAAGTGCCACGCTGAGATGGCCGACATACCGTTAAAGGATACAGTGCCCCTGGAGGCGATACAATTAGATAATAATTTGACTTATGAGGAGAAGCCAGTAAAGATTCTCGAGATTGATAGCCGAGTCACTCGCAACAAGGTGATCAAGTTTTGCAAAGTTCAGTGGAGCCACCATACCGAGGAGGAAGCCACCTGGGAGCGAGAAGAGGATATTCGCAAGGACCATCCGCACCTATTTTCTAGTTAACCCGAATCTCGAGGGCTAGATTCATCTTAAGGGGTAGGTTTTAACATCCCAAATTTTCAATTTGGCATGTTATACATAGGTCATCCATGCATATCATATTTTATTGCATTCTCGTTTGCCATCCTCGAAAATCCTAAGCAACTCAAGGACCCTCGGAGAGAGTTGGGGATTTTTCGATTTTCATATTTGAATTTTATCAAATAATGAAAGACGAGGATATTGGATTTTATTATTTTTCTCTCCGAAAAATATTTCATTTTAAATAAATAAATGAGGGAGATAATATGACTTCTCCAAAATAATTGAAATATCGGAGGAAAAATGTTAAAATCATTATTTGATTTTTTATTTGATTTTATTTGGAATTTTAATTGCTCTAGAAAAATTTGCATATGTTTAAAAAGTTGCATTTTAGGGGCCAAGAAATGTTCATCTAGTTCTAAATATTTTATTTAGACGGAGAAAACTTTTTTTGGAATTTTTAGATTTTTATTTATTTTTCTAGGATTTTTTTTTATTTTCGGCGGAATGATTTAAAAAAAAAAATATATGGACCCGCGCCCGACTGGGCCAAAGGCCCAGCCAGCCAGCCAGCCAGCCCTCGCGCCGCCGCCTTCACAAGGCCGCCGTGGTGTACGGACGCCGAGGGCGAGTCCGAGCCGGACTCCACCCCGGCGCCCCTTCCCAAGCCGAGCCGCCGCCCTTCCCAAAGCCGCCCGCCACTTATAAATGCCGCCGCCCCACACACCACCACCACCACCCACCCCGCTGCCGCCGGAGCCGAGCCGAGCCCGAGCCTCGATCCGTCCGCCGCCGCCCTCTCGCCGAGCCGCCGCCGCCTCCGCCGACCCCGCCCCACCACGGAACCCGCTGAAGCCGCCCCTGCCGGACGCGCCTCGCCGGAGGTACCCGACCCCGCCGCCGTTTTTTTTTAGAAAATCCTTCGGTTTTTTTTATAAAACCCTAGATCATTTTTTTATGGATCGGTTTTATTTCGTTGGTTTATTTACTTAGCGAACGTCCGTTCGTCCGTTCGTTCTAACGAATGCGTTCACTGTTTATGTTCTGTTAACGAACGTTCGTTCGTTTAGCAGTTCGTTGCTTTTCTGAGCCAATTTTCAAACCTGTTTATCTTTTCGCTCGTTTATCGGAATCAGGCGATTCAAGCGCCCGGAGTTTCATCGTGAAACCCTCTTTCCGAATAATCAAATTAAACCAGTTTTGTTGTTCCGTTTGGTTTGATCCTTTTTGCAAACCAGAGTTCTTAAGTTGAACTCTCTGGTCAACCTCTTTCAGTTGAAGTTTCGTTTGTGCATCTTTGCTTGTTTGCTTATGTATGTATTGTTTGCTTGCGATAGAGTTCCCGGAGTGCGAAGCGTGTTACTACGAGTCTCTAGGATTCACGGATCGTCAGCAAGGCAAGTAACACTTGATCATATCTTTTCATACACAGTTTTTATGCATTAGCTCAATCCTCAAACATTGCATGATTAGGATGTCATTAATTTGTGGGTTGGGAAGTAGATGATGAGGTAGGAACCTATTGCCCTGTTACTATCAAACCCTTGGTAGTTACTTCTACGTTATGCTTATATTGACATGCTATGCTCGTAGACGTGGTTTGGGTTTGAGAGATATTCACGACAGATGTGAGATTATTAACTAATGGTTTACTTTAAGGTGGCAACTTAAATACACATCCTGGTGGATTGAGGCACCGGGGAACCCAAAGTTGTCTGTTTTTTTGGAAATCCGGGGTACCGTGTGATCTTCCTATGGACCGCCACCAGGCTCAAAGTGAACTGAGATTATTCATGCTAGAAACTTCCGTGTGCAGCCACAAGCTATTATGGGCTCTAGCATAGTTGAGTAAGTTACGTGAAGCTCTCAAGAGGTAGATCAGCGGTAGTGGGTTTATAGGTTTGGTATGATCTATCCGGAGTAGAGAGTTAATGTTTCGAAAGATCGTGTCTCGGTCATCCGTCTCTCAAACACCATGCAGTGCGAGAAACCAACGGAGGCGATCGAGTCTTGTGGGGAAAAGTGCGCAAACCTCTGCAGAGTGTACAATCTAATCATGGTTAGCCGTGTCCCCGGTTATGGACAATTCTGAGTATCTAGTACTTGAGTATTCACATGTATCTCGTCACTCCAAATTAATATTGCTGGGTTGTTAATCACTTTAATTGGGATTGAGTTGGGGTTATACCTTCTCAATGATGTTTCAACCACCATGATAGTTAAAGTAAAATTTATTCCTTTGATGTAGGGAAAAATTGGCTTTTCGCAAAACTGTAAACATAGAGCTTTCCACCAGCCATATATGCATGTAGTATAGCTTATTCTTTCATTACTCTATGTGTTACATTGCCAACATATTCCATGTGCTGACCCGTTCTCGGGCTGCAATGTATTATGTTGCAGACTTTTCAGACGAGGAGTAAGGATTGTAGGTCGTTGCCGTGCAGCTCAGTTATGCCGTTGGAGTTGATGGACTCACTTTATCTTCCAAGCGTTCCGCTGTTATCGCATTAGATGGCCTTAAGCCATATTATTGTAATAAGTTCTCTTTTGAGACATTCGATGTAATAAGTGTGTGATTGCTACTCTGTTATAAATCTTTCGAGTACTGTGTGTGTCAGCATTACCGATCCAGGGATGACACAGAAGCACAGAGACTTGACCATCTGAGGTCGGGTCGCTCCACTGAGTCCATGCCGGCAGCTACAAAGTCGTCCACCAGGTTGTCGAAGGCTGCCTCCAAAGCCCGGAGATACTCGATGAGCATCTCAAAAGCTTCGTCCCATTCTCCTCTGGGGCAAGAGAACGCGTAGTGGCAGGTGTATGGCACGTGACATGGCAGGTAGCGGTAGCGACGAGTCTTCATCGAAGGAAGGATATCCCTGAGACGAGCTATCGCCTCACGGGCTGCCATCTGCAGTGCATGCTTCTCTGTGGGCATGGCTCTCCCCACGAACCGTAACGCCAACTCGTCCTCTCTTGAATTCCACCGCTGCTTGGTGCATGGTTAGACGGTCGTTGACCTTGTCTTGAGAGAGAGAAGACTGGGCGCACATCTGGCCCCATCGCGACTTGGACGATGAAGGAGAGAAGCTTGACAAACCCATCGGGCATGTTGGCGAACATCTGTGACTCGCAGTCGTTGCTAGCCATCTACAAAAGTAGGCAAAAATCCTGCGTAGTCAAATCATAAATTTATGCTGACTGTCAGAAATTGACTACACTTGTGAAAATAATAAATAGCTCTATTATGCTAATAACCGATTAGCGATCACACCTAGTGGTTTCCTACAGTCAGCCTGGCTCTGGTACCAAGCTTGTCACGACCGGTTTTTCAATAAAAATATTTATTGAACAACCGACCTATGAAACCCAATATGAGGAAAATCCTCCATATCGGTAGACAAAACTTTGATACAAGAAGCCAGTAGCATTACAATATTACAGGGTCGGACTGAGGATGCCCAACCAATTATTACAAACACGCCGATAGATATACATGATGGTGGATATGACACAAAGGTGTGGGGTGGAAATACTACTGACTCGATATATGAGTGGTTGGTGGAATAACACAACGGAGTGGTTAATAAGTCTACTGCACTGGCGGCTCATCGAGCGTCGAGGTGAGGCTCGATGAATTTATTTGGGTAGCGGAAGCGGATATATCACAAGGACTAATCCAGGGGTCGCACGAGACTGACTGGGATTCCTCTAGGCGTCGGACTCGCTATCGAACTCTTCATCCATGAGATCGCCACAACATCCGCCAAATCAACAAGCCAGGTGAGTACTATGAAAGTACTCGCAAGATAGTTCGGACAAAAGATATAACAAATGAATGCATGAATGCGTCATGATTAATTTTAACAATGCTCAATTAAATCAGTATAGCAACATAAATAAGATAAACTCAAAACCGATCGGGTGTCTGAAGCGACGCCTCGAAGGGTGAACAAATAAGTAAAACATGCCACAGTCGGGCGTCTAAGCGACACCTCATAAAGGGCTTATATTGAAATAAAATACATGCGTGCATGATCGGACGTCTGAGCGACATCACGAAAAGGGCTTATAATGAAAGTAATAACAATGCATGATCGGACGTCCGAGCGACATCACGTAAAGGGCTTATAATAAAATAAATAACAGCAATGCCGCAATCGGACGTCCCGAGCGACATCGCAGAAAGGGCTTATAATAAAATAAATGACAATAATGCAGCGATCGGACGTCTGGCGACATCGCGAAAGGGCTTATAATAAAAAAATAACAGCAATGCCGCAGTCGGACGTCTGAGCGACATCGCAGAAAGGGCTTATAATAAAAATAAATGACAACAATGCCGCAGTCGGACGTCTGAGTGACATCGCAGAAAGGGCTTATAATAAAAATAAATGACAACAATGCCGCAGTCGGACGTCTGAGCGACATCGCAGAAAGGGCTTATAATACATTATTCACAACTGGCAAGATATAGTGCTCACGGAAAATATTTATCACTAGACAATAAGCGGGTTAGTCCATTCACAGGAAAATAAACATTTAATACTCAAATGGTTCTCAGGAGTTTACATCCTTTGAGACTGACACTTGACAAGATGAGATGAACACGGTACTTGGATATGAATAAGATGAATTCAAGAATTTTGACTCTGCTGAGTTTGTACCAAAATTTTCCACGGCCAACGGATTTCCGTAGTCATGAAGGACTAGTTCCGTTTACGGTATTTCGGAAGAAACACAACTAGCTAGTACACACCCATCATACCTCACGTTGCCAGGAATCACCCTAGACAGCGTTTAAGAAAAACTTTGAGACGGGGAGATCAAATCTCGAATAGCATGGGATCAAATTTATATACGCGCGCTCTAAGGGGTGCCCCCCTCTCGGTCCCAACCGGAAACACCCATGCCCCCTGACTGGATGAAATCTTTAATCCAGGGCCATGGAACCTTCATCCCGGCCTCTCGATTCGGTGTGTACCAGGAAGTGGTTTGCAACTTACTAAGCTGTATCCCTTGCGGAAAGCAGTGGTAATCTGAAAGGGAAGACGGACGGAATCGACCGATTTATGTTGACACGGTCAATGATATGGCATAAGCCTGGCATGCTACAACACTGCCATCTTACCCATACTCATGCCAACTCATGGCCTTGCAACTACTTTCCAACAACTCATGGAAATTTACCGAGCTCATTAGCCTCAACTCTAATGAGATAAACCATCATCGAAATGCTCATGAACGTGCCATGATACAAAATAATGCAAACATGCCCAGACACTCATCATATCAAAAGTTCAAACTTTGCTTGCCTGGTTCGGAGTAGTCGGGGTCTAGATCGGCGAAGTTCGCGGTTCCGTCACCTTCTTCGGTATCTACGGTACACAAAATACACACGCTAACGTAAATACCGTGGGTCACAGAAAGTTAATCAAAATATTTTTCAAATAAATATGATAAAAAACTAGACAAAAATCTGAAGAGGACAGAAAAAGAATTATTCAAAAATTCCTTTCTGTTAAAAAGTTATAAGGGTTTTAGTCCAAGGACCCATCTGTAATGAAACAGAAAACTTCCAGGGGGCTTTGCAGAAAAGTCCAGAAAAACGGTTCAGAGTGGAAGCATATTTGCCAAAGTACGCTTTCAGAAAACGATTCAAAAAAAAAACAGAGGAGAGGCTGACGGGCGGGTCCCACCCGTCAGGTTTGAAATTTTAAACGAGAGCAACGGGGCTCGTCGGCGCCCGAGAGCCGCGGTGGTCGCCGGCGGCGATCCACGGCGAGGCAAGGAGATCGGAGGGTACCTCCATGTTCAGGGCGCCATCCCGCGTCTGTGGGTGGTGGTGGTGGTGGTCGCCGGCGAGTACCACGTCGACGGCGACGCTTGCTCCGGCGGACGCCGATTCGGGTGGTCGTGGACCTCGTCGGAGAGAGCTGTGAAGACCAAATTGGAGTGGGGGTTAGACTATTAGTTGCTTGAGAGGGTTGCTAACGAGGTTAGGGCGCCGGAGACGACCTCACCGGAGTGGATCGAGGTGGAGGCTGAGGCGGAATGAGGTGGCCGGAGTCGGGGAAGAAGAGCCCCTCGAGGCCCTTCCAGGGGCTTGGCGAGGTCTGGAGAGGTAGTGGAGGTGTGCGAGGGCGAGAGCAAGCTCGGGGTGCTATATATATAGCCCGCCCGAGGCGGTTGGAACGGGGTTCTCCGGCGAGGTGATTACGGCGGCGCTGTGGCTGCACGGTCGGCTTAGGAGTTTGAGCACCGACTAGACGCATTTAACCGGTGCCATCCCCGTGTCCAACTCAGCAAGGTGGGCGAGGTTACTACCGTCCTCGACGGAACGCCGCACGCCCGTCGGGCGGCAGAGAACGCTAACTGTGCGTGCCGAGCCACGACGACGGTGCTGCATGCGTCAGGCTGGCAAGGAAATGGCCACGCTGGAGCCACTAGGGGTTTAGGCGGCGCGGAACGGCGTTATGCCGCCGTTCTGCTCCCCTGTCGGCCGCCACGGTGGTTCGCCACCGCAAGACACGCCGCGCGCAGCGGGCGTGGTGCCACCGACGCCGTGAACGCGTGCCAGCTGCGTGTGAGGCTCCGGACAAGCAAGCTAGGCCGTGAGCAACGTGCCAAGTGCACTGTGGGCATGTGACTGAAACTCTTACGGAGATCGACACTAAACTCTGAATTTAACTGAAGATGAGCTGAAACAGTGCACGTAAGGTGTTCGGCAGAATGATTTAGGCATGTAGGGCTTTTTCCTTGAGCTGGTTTTTGGTGGAGGGGCCTCTCATTGCATCTAGAGGCTGCGTGAATATTTGTTTAATTTTTGGAGAAGGGTAGATATGAATTTCACCAAATTTGGCAAATCTGGTCCAAACTTGCAGAGACTATAATTTGAAATCTTTGAACAGAAGAGGAGTGGATCTTGATTGTTCTAGGTTGTGGGTACCAAGGACTATCCAAGGGAGTTGGTTTGAGGTCAAAACTCAAATGCAATTAGGTACTTGCTTTGCAAATTACCTAGGCTCAAAATAATGGACAGAAAAGATTTGGGGAAGAATTAAATGAAATAAAATTTCAGAAGAGGGTTGAACTTGTTGAGACAGAATGTTTGGATTGCCCAAGGTGGAAGGAAAAGTTTTTAGGAAGATTTTACCATGTGGTGCATGGCCAAATCATGAATGGTTTCAAAAATGGGAGAGGATGAAAAACTCCTAGAGTTTCTTTTTGAAAGAAAATAAACTCCAAAGATTTTTCTTCGAATTTTGAGAAGAGGGCAATCAGAAGAAAAATTTAAAAACCAAACTCCAGAGTTGAAGGAGATGCAAAAAAAAAAAACATTTTGCTAAAGGGTAAGAAAGCTTTTGAGAGAGATTTTTGGAAGGGTTTTGAAGACCTTCTTCAAATCCAACAAATTTTTTGTAGAAACCAAAAGAATATTTTTGGAGTGTCACAGCAGTGTCATCTGTGCTGAATCTTTTGCCTTGGGTGTTAAGTTCACTTCCTTGCATACTGCTAAATCCTGGAATATTTTTAATGTGTATGGCCCATGTGATGGAACCACCAGGGTTGCCTTTACCTCCTGGCTGTTTGATCTTGAAATTCCATACGATGAGGACTGGTTATTATGTGGTGACTTTAACTACATCAAAGCTCCTGATAATCGTAATAAGCCAGGGGGAACGTGAATGATATGCTTACCTTCAATTATTTCATCCAATCACAAGCATTAGTTGAATTGCCTATCAAAGGGAGGAGGTTCACGTGGAGTAACATGCAAACCGACCCGCTATTGGAACAACTAGATTGGTTCTTCACTTCGGCTAATTGGACCTCAAATTATCCAAACACAACAGTGGCCCCCCTCCCAAAACCTGTCTCGGATCATGTGCCCTGTGTGATTTCCATTGAAACAACAGTGCCTAAAACCAAAATATTCCTCTTTAAGAATTTTTGGATTTCACACCCGGGTTTCTTTGTGGTAGTACAATCCACTTGGGACAAAAATTGTTTTGCACATAACTCGGCTGCTCTGCTGTGTAAAAAATTTAAGCATTTGAGGTATGCTCTGAAGAAGTGGAGTAAAAACATATCTAGGTTAAATCTGTGTATTGATAACTCCAATTGGGCGTTGCTGGAGCTGGATGGAATTGAGGATCTCAGGCCCCTCACAACCCTAGAGAAAAACTTTCGTTTTATTCTAAAAGATCACTTGGTAACTCTCCTGGGATACAAACGGGAATATTGGAAGAAGAGGTACACAGTGCGCTGGTTTCAGTGTGGGGGAGATAACACAAAGTTTTTCCATTCAGCTGCGAGCGAACGTTTCAGAAGGAACTCCATTGCCTCTCTCAAACTTTTTGATGGGACTGTTGTCTCAGATCATGTTGGCAAAGCTCAAGAGCTTTATCAGACGTACAAAAACAAACTAGGGTTGATAGAACCATATGAGATGAAATTTGATCTTGCTAGGATTATCAAGAGGATTGAAGGGCTTGGGGAGCTGACAAAACCCTTCACTACCGAGGAGATTGACAAGATGGTCCAAGAGATGCCGTCCGATCGTGCTCCTGGTCCGGATGGATTCAATGGCTGCTTCTTGAAGTCCTGTTGGCACATTATCAAGAAAGACTTTTACAAGCTGTGTGCGGATTTCAACGAAGGAAAACTGGATCTGCAGAGTCTTAACTCTGGGTTTATCACATTTATCCCGAAAACATACTCCCCGGAAACGGCAAATGATTATAGGCCTATCACTCTCGTCAACTGTTGTTTGAAGTTGATAACCAAGTTGTTAGCCAATAGATTACAAGGTTTAATCCTCAAGATCATCCACAGAAACCAATATGGGTTTCTCAAGGGTAGATCGATCCAAGACTGCTTGGCCTGGGCGTTCGAGTACATCCACCAATGTCAAGCCTCTGGACGTGCCTGCTGCCTGCTGAAACTGGACTTTGCCAAGGCATTTGATACAATTCAACATGAACCTATGATTGAGATAATGAGAAGCATGGGCTTTGATGAGAAATGGATTGGGTGGATTAAATGCATTTTCTCGTCGGGCACCTAGTCTGTCCTGCTGAACGGTACCCCAGGTAAGCAATTTCCATGTCAGTGTGGTGTGAGGCAGGGAGATCCTCTCTCGCCCCTCATCTTTGTCCTCGCTGCAGATTTGTTGCAGGCAGCCATCAATGAGGCGTCTAGAGCTGGGCAGCTTTGTATGCCAGTTCCATCACATGATGAAAATTACCCTGTGATTCAATATGCGGATGACACAATTATGGTGTTCCCCGCTTGCCCTACTCAAGCTCTCGCCCTAAAAGGAATTTTGATGGATTATGCAACCTCTATTGGTCTAAAAATCAACTTCCATAAATCAACCCTAGTCCCAATCAATCTGGGACAGGGGTCCGCGTCAGAGTTGGCTCCAATCTTCGGTTGTGCTGTGGGCAAATGCCTTTTACTTACCTGGGTCTGCCTATGGGGATGACTCGTCCTTCGATGACTGATCTGATGCCCATGGTTACAGCAGTGCAGAGGAAAATCCCAGCGTCAGCCTCATTGCTTGATTATGGATCCAAGCTAACCCTCCTAAACTCTATTGTTACCTCTCTAGCGATCTATGCTATGTGCTCCATCAAGATAAACCCCAGGATCATTGAACACTTGGATAAACTCCGTAGATCATGTCTATGGCTCAAGAAATCCAATGATGGCACCAGGGAGAATTCTCTCGCTGCGTGGGATTTGGTCTGTAGACCAAAGAACAAGGGGGGACTAGGGATCATAAACCTGAAAATTCGAAGCCAGGGACTGTTGTTGAAACAACTACACAAATTCTACAACAAACAAGATGTACCATGGGTTCAGCTTGTATGGCATTCTTATTACGTGGATCGCGTCCCGCATGCGACTGATCCTTGTGGATCGTTTTGGTGGAAAGATCGGATGCAACTTTCTGACATTTATAGAGGGGTTACTAAAGCATCTGTGGTGGCAGGAGACACTATTCTGTTCTTGAAGGAGGAGTGGAATGATACATTGCTAGAGGAAGCTTTCCCGAGGGCCTTTTCTTTTGCCAGAGATCAAGATATGTCAGTTAAAAATTTGCTGTCTTCAACGAGTCTAAGGAATGTATTCCACCTGCCTCTATCGATTGAAGCCAGGCTGGAAGCCACTGAGTTGCAACTTGCAACGGCTGCTGTTGCACCGACTGAAGGCATTAACACTTGGAGTTGTATCTGGGGTGGGGCTGAATTCAAAGCATCCAAATTTTATGAGCACTGTTTCAGAAATATGCAGGTTGATGAGGCCTTTTGTTGGATCTGGAAATCCAAATGCACAATGCAATGGAAGATGTTTGCCTGGTTGTTGCTGGCTAACCGCCTGAACACTAGAAATATGTTGAGGAGAAGGCATTATAAGATACAAGATGATGACTACACTTGTTTGTTGTGCCAAAACGCACCTGAGGAGCATGTGGAACATCTATTCTTAAACCGCCCCTTCAGCCGGAGAAGCTGGGATAGCATAGGGGTCCAATGGCCGATGGATGGCGACAGGCTAGAATTGCTACGCGCTGGCAAAATCTCTTGGGGTGGGCCAATGTTTATGGAGGTGTTCACTGTGGCGGCCTGGGGGATCTGGAAGGAAAGAAATGACAAGCATTTTAGAGGGGTTCAGCCAACTTTTAGATTCTGGAAGATCAGGCTATGTTGGTCCGTAGGGCCAAGCCAGAGTCGGCCACGTTCATATTATCTCTAGTTGCTGCTTTGTAAGAGTTGTGCTCCCTTGTAATCTCTAACCCCCCCCCCCATTCATATGTAGTTCCTGTATGTAGGCTAACTGGACTGTACTGGGACTGTACTAACCCCCCATTAACTATTTAATTTAAAGTCAGTGGGATCCTCTCCCACTGGCATCAGTTCTCAAAAAAAAAAAACAAGCGGCGCACTCTGGGTACTCTATCACAAACAAACAAGCATACAATAAGTACTCATCTAATGCATAGGTAAAACTCAAATAAAAGATCTGACCAGAAAGTTCAACTTAAGAACTCCGGTTTGCAAAAAGAATCAAATCAAATGAAGCAACGAAAAGCAAACGGCGAAAGAAACAAGCTTCGTTTAGTAATCTAGACCTAAGTCAAATTTTACAGAAGCAAAAACTTGTTTGAGTTGATTAATCGGAAAGAGGGTTTCGAGACAAAACTCTAGGCGCTTGAATCGCCTGATTCCGATAAACGAACGAAAAGTTATACTAGATCGAAAATCGGATCAGAAATCGCGATCAGAAATAATCGTGGAAAATCCGAGAAAAAGAAAAACGGACGAACACGCTAACGAACGGACGTTCGTTAACTGAAACTAAACGGTGAAAATCGTTCATTAAAACGAAAGAACGAGCGAACGCTCGCTAAATAAACTAAACCGAAAAAAACATAAACTGATCTAAAAAAACAACCGCGGTTTTATAAAAAACTAGGGCGGTTAACCGGCAAAAATCGGCGGCGGATCCGGTGGCTACTTCCGGCGGCGGCGGGTTCGCGAGGGCGGTGCGGCGGCGGCGGGCGGGCGGGCGGCGGCGTCCCAGGGCAGCGGCAACCGGCGGCGGCGGCTCGGCGGCGGCGGGCGCTGGCGGCGTCAGCCTTGGCGACAATGGCGTCGTCGGCGGCAAATGGGCTCGGGCGCTAGGGTTTGAGGTGGGCTGTGGGGCTGCTCCCCCAGCTTATAAAGCCGGCCAGGACTAGAGTCCCAGGCGGACACGACCCGGTAGGTCGGTTGTTTTTTTTAAATAGTTTCACGGAGAAAAACAAATAAAAGCAATACTAAACGGACTCCAAAAATCCCGAATTTTTTTCCCCGGCTTCTAAAATCAAGTCGGACAAGATGAACATTTATTTGGGGCCTAAATGCAATTTTTAAAAACATGCATTTTTTCAAAATTCAAATAAAATAGCGATAAACACCAAAATAAAAGCTTATTTGATTTTTTTATTAAACCTTCAATATTTCTTTATTTTGGGAAAGTCATTTTATTCCCTCTCTCATTTTTTTATAATATATATAATTGAAGATAAAATAAATAAAATCAAATGATCCTATTTTCAAAATTTGAGAAAACTCAAATATGAAAATAACGAAATCTCCAACTCTCTCCGTGGGTCCTTGAGTTGCGCGAAATTTCTAGGATCAAGCCAAAATGCTGTAAAATATGATGTGCAATGATGATCTATGTATAACATTCCAAATTGAAAATTTGGGATGTTACAACATTGTATTGAGATCCAAAGAGAGAGAAGAAGCCATCTAGCTAATAACTATGGACCTGAAGGTCTGAGGTAAACTACTCACACATCATCGGAGAGGCTACGGTGTTGATGTAGAAGCCCTCCATGATCGATGCCCCCTCCGGCGGAGCTCCAGAAAAGGCCCCAAGATGGGATCTCACGGATACAGAAGGTTGCGGCGGTGGAATTAGGTTTTTGGCTCCATATCTGGTAGTTTGGGGGTACGTAGGTATATATAGGAGGAAGAAGTACGTCGGTGGAGCAACATGGGCCCCATGAGGGTGGAGGGCGCGCCTAGGGGGGGTAGGAGCACCCCCCTACCTCGTGCCTTCCTGGTTGATGTCTTGACGTAGGTTCCAAGTCCTCTGGATCACGTTCGTTCCAAAAATCACGTTCCCGAAGGTTTCATTCTGTATGGACTCCGTTTGATATTCTTTTTCCGCGGAACTCTGAAATAGGCAAAAAACAGCAATTCTGGGCGGGGCCACCGGTTAATAGGCTAGTCCCAAAAATAATATGAAAGTGTATAATAAATCCCAATAATGTCCAAAACAGAATATAATATAACATGGAACAATAAAAAATTATAGATACGTTGGAGACGTATCAGTGGGCGACCGGAGGCTGTTCTGCCCACACTATGTACGGCGGCGAGGAAGAAGGGGTCGGAGGCCCTCCCGCGCCACCGCTGGGTGAAAGAGAACAGCCGCGCCGGTAGTGGATTCCCTCCCTTGCTGACGGCGACAGCGTTAAGCCTCCTTCCCTTCCCGGCGGACGTATCCTGCCAGCTCTTTGACCAGCAGTTAGGGGAGAGAGAGAGAGAGGCCAACGAAGTCTTGTTTAGATCTGGAGAGGGTGAGAGAGTGTGAAGAGAGCAACTACAAGCGCCGAGGCTCCAGCGTTTATATATATAGTGGAGAGAGTGTGTGAAGAGTGCAAACCCTAGAAAACAAGCGCCGAGGCTGCAACATATACGTGATGAGGTGATTATATGGTCACTACGAGATAGTATAGCTCCGTATCCATCCATTTTGACCAGTCAAAGAATCCTCCTAGCACTGCCCCAGATCACTTTCTCTCTCTGTCATGCGAGGCCTACCTGTCATTGGGTGGAAGAAAGAAGTCGAACAAAAACAAAATTATGCTCAAGTGCGGTTATCGAACCCGAGACCTCAAGTTTGATGAGCGAATAGGCTAACTAGCTACACCACCCTCACATTATGTTTAACGAGAGGAAAATAACTTTTTATACATTCCTGCATTCGTGTGACAAGCATGCCGTGTTTTTTTTGCGTGGAAGTCATTGGGATTTAAATCATAATCATGTCATGTGGCTTTGGTGGTAAGGTCTTTTGGGATTTAAAGCAGTGTTGGTAGTATAGAAATAATGCAGCCTTAGTCACCTTACCCCTCTCCATGTAGTATGTTGGGTCCCACTAGTCAGAGGGTGAAACAAACAAATTAATAATAAAAATTAAAGCGCCAGCGGTGTATCTTACCTCAAACATCTCGCTACTGCTCGTGAACACTTTCCAATTGATCCCTCTGTTCGCTCACGTACTATTTTAAGTGAATCCTTATTATAACATGCACATAATATGCATGCATGCACTTGCACAGTAGCACGCAGCGGGCACACACACACTAGTTAGCACACAACACGCATACACCGGCGACCTGCGATGAAGTTGAGGCCACATGGTCATACTTCGGCAGCTGCACAAAAATCGTGCGCACAAGGCGAGTAGAGGGACCTAGTGTGGGTGTCATCATAATCATCCTTGATGGCCATGTCGGGGATCGCCGGAGAAAAAGCTCGGCACAGGGGGGCCTAGAGGGATGGCCGGGGCGGCGGTGGACCGGCGGTGGGGAGTGGTTTCAGGGCAGGCGGGGCGGCGCACCGCCGGCCACGGGCGGCGGGGGGCGGCGGTTTGGCCGGTGGTGGCTGGCGGCTCAGGGGGTGGAGGTTGAAGATGAACTGGAGGCCCTTGATTTCGTATCCAACAGCTGGAAAATCGACTGACCGGAGCTGAAAAAGTCAGTCGACTGATGTGTAGCCTCACCCCTACTAGTGCATTCAGTTATGACAGTAAAATTCAGTTTCGATAGCAAAATTCAGTTTCGACAGTTAAGTTCTGTTTCGACAGTTAAATTCTGTTTCGACAGTCAAGTTCAGAGATGAGCGGCTGATGTATTTTACATCTAGCACTTTGTTGTTATGTATTTTACATCATCTATTGGAGATGCTATTAGAAGTCCACTCAGTTTAACGTTGTCTCTCTTGTCCTGCTTTAGCCTCGGCGTCGTACAACTCAGCGGAGCTACTCCAACGATGAAACCCCCCATCATAGCGGAGCAGCACCCCGGGCTCCATCTACAAACGCCTAAGATCTTCTTCCCCTCCTCCGACAGCCAAGTCAATCGGAGCATCCTCACTGACCAACCCAATCACGCCGTGATCGACATGGCTTCGCCAAAGAGGTTGTACACTTGTTGCATCTCTTTTTTACTCTACATGTTATATATATTGTCCACTGAGCATACATAGTAACACAAAATACGATTAGTTTCTCCTACTATATGACAAGCAATGAGGTACCCGGCAACTTAGCTATCCGTGGTAGACTCTCTTGAATGCCATCATTATTTATCTCTGCGCGTTTGAGCTATGCATTTGTCGATGGGCCTGGAAGTTGAGCTAGTAGGGCAGTGGCTTGGGTCCAAAGTAGTAGAAGTAGCACAATTTTTTTTGAGTGTAGGCTTTTTCCTTGCTCAAGCCTGCCTACTAGAATCGCCAGTGCTTGAATGGAGCAAAGGAAAACTGTAGGATTTGTTCCTTTAGTGTCTCCTTGATAGAAAAACCGTAGGAATTTTAATATCCACTTGTCCTCCTTTCCAAATTCCTATTCATGAAGCACAAGACTAAGAGATGGTAGCATAATAGCATTATAACCGTATATTTTCTTGTGGTTTGACTTAATCTCACCATGCTTCTTTGCATCCTGTGATCTTCCAATTCTTGCGAACCGAACACCCATATTTGCAGAAACCCTGTGTTTTTAACTTCTCTATTTTGCACGTGCATTCCTATCCTATTACTGTGTATTTCCTATCCCTGCATTGTTAGAATCCTCCAATTCAAATGAGCCTTTACAGAATTACTTCTCTTACAGATAGTTGTCAAAGAAAAACTTGTGTGATCTGTCCCGCTCCTGCTGCGCCGTCGTCCACCCCAGCTCAGCTGCTCCAGCACAGCAGGGATCCGGCCTCTAGACTGTCTTTCGCCGCCTCAGATCTTCTTCCCCGCCGCCGGCAGCCATAATAACTACATTACCATCATCAACCGAGCAGATGACCTCGAGGACTACACGGGTCCGCAAGAGAGGTCGCACTCTTTCATGTCTGCTTACGTTATGCATCGCTTAATATTACATGCTACTTTGTCGTCCAGTTCATCGATTAGACTCTGAGTCAGCTCCAAACTAATGGTCAAACTTGAGTTTTCAAATGGTTGTGGGGTACATATCGGGGCCGCAATCAATAGTATCTATCTACTACCTAGTTAATCTCTGGTGTCTACTATGAGTTTCATGTTGGGTGGGAAACAAACAGTAAAGAATCCATTATCTGTATTATTTAACTAAAGCCATTATCTGCCTGCTATCATTGGTTTTGGGTCTATCCACAGGTTGCTACCATCACTCTGGATTTCTGCATGTACTCCTTACATAATCTCACTATGTTTTATTCCTATGCATGTCGGTTATTATACATAATGGAACTGAACATGTAGAGCAAAAGAGACGAGCCTTGCGTGGCAATAAAATTTCGTGCAGAGGTCGCTCCATGGTAGGCGCAAAGGCAGCCCCCCTCCACCCATTTCGGATTGTAATCGAGAGGAAGATATCTGTTCCGAGGGGGATTCAGAAGGACAAGACCACTCCTATTTACCCCCTGAGGTCTTTGCTCTAACTTGGCATGCTGATGTTGGTTATATCATGCATATGGTGCCTTGCATTGCTTACTTTATACATCAAATATGTCATCTGCTTAGTTTAGACATGCTTTGTGTGAATGCCATCTATTTAGTTTATTCATCGTATATGTGAATTATGCAATGCCATATTGTTTAGCCAGGCATCATATATGTGAATTTTGAAATGCCATCATGCTTAGCCAGTCATCTTATATGTGAATTATATCAGGCCATCCTTTTTTTCGTTACGTATTACATTTGTCAACAATGTTAGCGCATTAATCTACTCTTCGTGTGCATCAGCCATTTGACACGGTGATGGAAAATTCTGGAGTGAAAACAAGGTCTTCAGAGCAGACTATGCTATCTGACGAAGCGCATATCTCGCTGGTTATGGATAGCTCCTCAGAGGTGGATTCAGAGACAGACGACCAGTCCTATCCCCCCCCCCGAGGTGTATGCTCTAACTTGGCATGGTTATGTTGCTCATATCGTGCGTACGGTGTCTTGCATTGCTGTGTCATTTGATTAGTTTAGACATGCTTTGTGTGAATGCCACCTGTTTAGTGTCTAATTACCATATATGTGAATTATGCATTGTCATCTTGTTGCAAGACATTATATATGTTAATTATGCAATGCTATCTTGTTGCAAGGCATTATATATGTGAATTATGCAATGCCATGCTATTTAGCCAATTATCATGTATGTGAATTATATCATGCTATCATTTTTTTGTATTACAAGTTCCATTTGTCGACAACGTTTGTATATTCAACTACTCTTCATGTGCATCAGCCATTTGAAGCGGTGGTGGCCATATTTGAAGTGAAAACAAGGTATTCAGAGCAGACAATGCAACCTGCTGAAGCAGACATCTTTCTGGTTACAGAGAGCTCCTCAGAGGAGGAGGAGGATTCAGAGACTGATGACCAGTCCTATTTCCCACCTGAGGTCTATGCTCAAACTTGGCAGGGTTATATTACTCATGTCATGCATGTTGTCTTGCATTGCTTAGTTTTTACATCATATATGGATTGCCATCTACTTACTTGCTTACTATATAAATCATATATTTGAATTATATCATGCCATCATGTTTACATACACGACATCTATCTGCATTATGGCATGGCAACCCATTTAATAAAGACATCATATAGTTATATCATCTCATCCTGTTTAGTGTTTACAGTCATCATATTTTGAATTATGTCATTCTATCCATGAATTATATCATGCTATCATGTTTCCATAGGCGGCATGTATGTGAATTATGGCATGCCAACCTATTTAATAAACACATTTATATAGTTATATCATGTCATCCTGTTTACATAGTCATCATATTTTGAACTATGTCTTTCCATCTTTTTTAGTTAGCCATCATAATGTGAAATTGTGTCATGCTATCCTGTTTAGTTATCCATCATATATGTGAAATTTTGTCATGCTATCATGTTTGGTTAGACAACATAAATGTGAATTATTTCATGCCCTGTTTTATTCCCCATTATCCATTGCACATGTCTATCATACAATGTCTATACATTCAATTACTTTTCTTTTCTATCAGCCATTTGAATTGGAGTGGGTGATGGAAGTATCTAAGGGAGTAACAGCACGGTCTTCACAAAATATAGTGCTACCAGTTGATGCAGATAGAACCATGGTTGTACTTGCCCAAGAACCAGCCCCACCGCACATAACCCAAACTCTCGCAGATTGTACCCCTACCTAGTTGGACAGAGAACCAGCTACACCTCTTCTAACCCCAACCCCAGCAGATAGTAACCCAGTTCCAGTTGACACATCATCGTCTCCACCACAGAGCACCCAAACACGAGCATTTAGTAAGGGAACTGCAGTTCCCAAAGCACGAGGACCACCACTCTGAATCCCAACTCAACGCTTAAATGAGAAGAAGAATGTCGGGGCGGCTGATCGTGTCCCACGAACACCTATGGGACCTGGTCCCTTGTGGTTCGGAGGGGGGCGGAGAATGCACAAAGAGCGGATCGAGGCGATGCACACGAGCAGATTTACCCAGCTTCGGAGCTCTCCGGAGAGATAACACTCCTACTGCTGCTTGGTTGATTGTATTCTTGCTAGGGAGCAATGGGAGCTACAAAACCTAGCTTTGAGTGAGTGTGGTCTCGAATGAGTCGAGTGAACTGAGCCGAGTCGAACCGAACCTTTTCTCGCTGCACTTGGGCCTCCTTTATAGGCACAAGGGGTCACCACAGTGGCAAGTAGGCAAGGGTAAAATAGGAAAACAGTGGTTGGTACACCGCTTTATACAAAGGTACGATGATCTATACCTAACTCGACGGCAAGGGACAAGAGCCATAAATGTCCGTCCTTGTCGCTGAACAAAGGCAACAGGACCGCAAGTGCGCCTCCGTTTGCCACGATGGTAGCTTGTCGGCGCCGCTTATCGCCGCTCCCGCTGGCTACACAGCCCATTGACACGCGTGTTCGGAAAGCCCCATGGCGACACGCTGGCGGATGAGCTGGAGCGGAGATGAAGAGAGGTTACCGCGCGCGGCAAGCGCCTTGCCGCGGCAAGGTCCTTGTCGCGCTTGGGAGCTTGTCGCCACCAAGCCTTCCGGCAAGCTCCTCTTGCCGGGTCTTGCTTCCTTCGTGCCCTGAGTGGCCTTCCCGGCAAGCTCCTCTTGTCGGTGCCTTGATTACTTTGTTCTTGAAAGGCTCCAAAGGAGCGGCCGAGGACCTTGGCGGTCACCAGGCCAGCCACGCTGCTGGTGCTGCGCGATCGTCTGCAGTGCGAAGTTCGGGGTACTAGGGTACCCTACTCTAGTACACCGACAGAGCCCCGGGCTGGGCCACACACGGCGCCAAGCTCATTGGGCCAGGCCCAAAAGCGAGTGCACGCACGCCCTGGATTGAGCAGTTATTTGCTTCGGACCCACCACGTCCCCCACGAACGGCATGTTCCGGACGTGCGTCGTGGGAGAGATCGTGGGGGCTTTCTTTAATGGGAAAATCGGAATGCCCGCCTCCTCTCCCTCCTTATAAACAGGGGGAACAGGGGCAGAACGCCCACTTGCCATTGTTGTCACATCAGAAACCACCACCGCTCCCCCCTTTCCCTCAAGTCCACAGAGAGCAACGCTCCCCCCCCATTGCCACCGGCGCCACCAACGCCGTCGACCTCCTCCACCATCTCCCCCCATGGCTCCGAAAGCCGACAAGGGGAAAGGCGTGAAGTCGGCCGAGGCGCAGCGGCTCGCGGCGCTGCGGAAGGAGAGGGCCCTCTTCGATCCCTTCCTCGACAGGAAGGAGCTGCGGGAGCTGTATTACCTTTTCTGGTCGACGGAGACGCGGGCGCACCCGCGCACGAGGGTGGTCTCCGCCGCCACATCCGAGAAGGTTTCCATCGGGTACCCTTTCTTCACGCTTTTCTTCCACTGCGGGCTCTGCCCGCCCTTTTCCGAGTTCTTTTGCGATGTCATGAACACATATGGCCTCCGCCTCCTTGATTTCACCCCCAACGCCGTCCTCACCATGGCCGTTTTCGCACACCTCTGCGAGAACTTTGTCGGGATCCACCCAAATGTCGCACTTTTCCGCCATTACTTCACGCCCCGCGTAGAGAGAGGAGAGCCGCTTGCCGGAGGAATTGCATAGACCTCTAGGATCGGCAAGAAAGAAGCATATCTTGACGGAGAGCTGCGCAGCAAGTGGGAGGAGTGGAGAGCCGATCGGTGTTGGATCTTAGAGGAGGACCATGAGCCTTTCACGCCTCGCGCCAAACCCCCATAGTGCGCGGGTAACGATTGGAGCAACTTGGCACGGAGGATGCCAAGTTGAAGATTGCCGTGACTAGGATCTTGCGCCTCGTGCATGCCGGGCTTACCGTAGGAGCAGTTGGCGCGACTTCCTTCGCCGCCGCATTGCGCCTTTGCAGGAGAGAGGAGGCCTGCTTGGGAGTTCCAAAGCGCGCGGACATCATGAGGCTGCGCCGGTCTGAACTGGAACTTCTTGTCTTGGAGTTGGATGGCATGCTGCGGGGAGCTGTTCAAGCTCGATGCGATCACCCGAGTGGTTCATGTTGCCGAGGGAGTCGTGCCTTGTGCAACAACTCGCCGCTTGACCGTATCCGCGATGATGCGTTGCCAGCGATTCCCATGGAATCGTTCCAACTTGGCAGAGCTCACCGACGACGTCGTGCAACAGTTCTTCGACGACTTGGAAGAAGTGCCGATCCGTGCCGACGAGCAGAAGCGGCTCACCCGCGACACCACCGAGCAAGAGATGGCGCGCATCGCCACAAGGTTGGAGGAGGCGGCAGAAGCTGCCGCCGCCGGCGTGTTTGGGTTCACCGTCGAGGAGGCGGAAACAGCCGAGGCGGCAAGCCTTGCCGATCGAGAGGAGTTCGCCGTTGAGGAGGAGCAGGCCGAGCCCGACGCTGACCCGAACGAGCCTGCCGGGGGCGCCTCCCCTCCGCCGTCAAGTAGCTTGCCGCGGGAGGAGCCCGCGGCCCCGCCAAGAAGACGTCTCCGCAAAACCGGAGAAGTGGCGGGGCGGCAGACGGCCCAACAGCCGCCTCGCTGCCCGACACGCTCCACCGCGGCAAGCACTGTTGCCGCGGGAGCGCCTCCTGCCGCCACAAAGAACGGAACGGGCCTTCGAGCCACGGCCCGCACCCGCCAAGCGCCCGAGGGAGCCTACTCCTCCAGCTCGTCGCACCGAGCGGACTTGACTTCTCCGCCTCAGCCCGAGGAAGAAGAGGAAGAGTAAGTTCTTGTCGCTGCTACTTGTAATTCTTCAATTTATCGCTTTGTCTTGTATCGACTTGCTTCATTCTCGAGCTCTTTCCTTCTTCGTGACGCTGGCTCGAGAGGGCATCAAGAGGGCCAAGACCCGGTGGTTGTCGTCTCAGATGATTCCCCGTGGCGGCGTGGAGGCACGTCTGAGACTCCCTTGCGGATCCGCAACCTTCATCAGAGCAGCCCCAAAGACAGCCCCCAGCGTAAGTTTTGATTCATTTCTTACGGTTAGGTGTGCTCGGGTGCTCCTTCTTTACTGATTTCGGCTTGTTGATTTGTGTAGGAGCAGAGCAGCCTCATCGGAGGTCCCGAAGTCACTCCACAAGTCCTGCTCGCTTCAACTACGCCGCCAAGGGAGAAATCTCCGCCAAGGAGAGCTCTCCGGCAAGGGAGGCCTCTCGACAAGGGAGTTCTCCGACAAGGGGCAGCGCCGACGTACCTCGGTGGTGGAGACCGCGACAGCGGATCCCACCGCAGTAATTTTCTCGCTTGAAAATCTCCTTGGGTTCTTTTCTTCTGTTCTTCTTTGAACATTTGCTTGATAGGTTCTTTCTTTCTCTCGATCGTCGATCCATCTGCGGAGAGCCGATGGAGACCGAGGCTGCCGGGCGAGGAGGACGCCGCGGCAACAATGACGACGCCGCCAACATGGAAGAGGAGGCCGGCGCCGATGGGTCCGCCGGCGAGGAGGCCACCAAGGCTGCTGGCGCAGAGGCTAGGGAGGGGTCCGGCGATCGTACTGACGGCCCTGAGGCCGCAGGAGCGCCAGGCGCTGCATCGACCGCCGATCCCCCCGCCACCAATGCCGCACCAGACTCCGAAGAGCCCCAGCCCGGCGCCTATCTGAAGGCCGGCGGGGGTGTCTTCATCAAGCTTCCATGGGCATCGAGCTCCAGGGCGCCGGTCGAGGGAGAGACCTTCGACGTGGAGCTGCTCGCCTCCGCCGGGCTGTCGCTGGTTGACGCGCCAAGCAGCAGCAGTGGCGAGCCTGAAGAGGAGCAGCTGCTGAAGAAGCTGCTGTCGCTCTACCGCGCCCGATAAGCTAAGCTGGAGTCGCGGGAAGCGCTTGTCGTGAGGGCGGGAGCTGATATGGAGAAGCGCGCAGAGGAGCTCTGGCGCACCAACAAGGAAACTCTCCGGGATATAGCAGAAGCGCGGGAGCAGCTTTCCGAAGAGCGCACGACCTTCATCTTGGAGAAGGCCGAGGTCGAGGAGCAGCAAAGGCTCGCCGGCGAGAAGCTCTCCGCCCAAGAAGGTGAGCTGGCGCAGCGGAAGATCAACCTCGATAGTTATGAGGAAGATCTTGCCACGCGCGAGCAATCAATTGGCGGGGCACTCCAGGAGGCAAAGGACGCTGCCGCGGCTGCCGAGGCTGCCAAGAAGGAATTGGAAACGAGGGTGGCGCAGCTGGAGGCCACCCTCCAGAAGAACGGCGAGGAGGTCACCGGGCTGAAGCGCGAGCGTGAGAAGGACGCCTACACTCTTGGTGAGTTGCAGGGTCATTTTGCTGAAAAGATCAAAGAGCTCGACGCCGCCAAGGACTCCAAGGCAGATCTGGAGCTGAAACTGACCACTCTGACAGAGACGCTGGACGGCGCCAAGGAGCGAGAAGCGGGCCTGTTGGAGAAGATCAAAGCCAACGAGGAACTGCTGTCGAATGCTGTGACCGCCCAGAATAACCTCAGAGATAGCATAATGCACTGGACAGAAGGTCTTGTGGACACTGCCGCCGCCATCCACAATGAGCTGATGGAGCTGGGGATGGTGGATCTTGGGTACTCCACCGACGAGAACCTCCAACCCAGCGCCAAGCTCAGCCTATTCTTCAAGGGCGTGTTGACGGGTCTCCAGCGGCTCCGAGAGGAGGTCCCAAAGCAGCTGGCCGATGAGTCGCGCCAAATCTGCGCCGGGGCCCTCCAGAAGGTGTTGATGAAGGTGGCCTTCCGCAATCCAAAGTCCAACTTCACCAACGCCCTCAAGTCTCGCCTCCAATCACGACGTTGAAGCGCTCAAGGCCCTTGTCGCACCCATCGTGGACAGGGTGAGCGGAGTCAAAAGGCTTGATGGCGACCGCGTGGACTAGGCCGCCAAGTTTATCTTTTCCTTGTCGCTGCAGATCATGTTTAGTAGAACAATTTATTAGATCCGCGACAAGTTATTCTGTAATATACTCTATCTTAGGCATCAATTGCAATGTTATTCCCTTTACTTGATTTCTTCCTTTGTATGTTTGTGCCCTACGCTTTTAGGGAACTTGTCGGTGCGAACACCTTTGCCGCGAGCGCTGAGTGCGGAATGTCAGCAGCCTGCTGGCGATGCTGCCTCCGACAAGCAACCTTGTCGCAACTAGTTGCAGCACGCTTAAGTTGTTGAGCGGACTCGAAACAATGTAAGGGTGCAAGCTAGCCGCGAGTTGGTTCCTCCGTGCACGGGTTTTCCATACAAAGTACTATCGTTCGAGGAAGATAACTTGAAAATTTAAAAACTTATTGCTTAAACTTAGCAACTTAGCTTTTCTGTTGTTTGCTTCCCGGCAAGGTGACACTTCCTCGAGCGACACTTGGTGGCCCACACCATTATCTTCTCCTTCCCCCCCGGTTAACTTGTGGGTGGGTGAACCTTGCTCTCATTTTGAGAAGAAAGAAGAGAAAATAAAGTTATGGAGCCTAGTGGCTCGTTATCGCTTACCGGGTGTGGATGCTGTACAAAATGTCAGATAATACATGCATAATAATGATAAAAGCATGAAATTGACAAGATTGTGCGCAACACATGAGCTTTACTAATGCACGGGGTCTGCGCCCGGCTGTGTACAAAGGATTACATGCAACAGCGGCAAGACTTGTACAAAAGGGTGGTTGCCGGAACGGGTTCCGACAACCGCGCCCTATGGGTAAAACTTACGAAGATCTCTATATTCCAAGAGTTGCTCACCGGAACGCCATCTTCGGTCTCAAGGCGGACAGCGCCAGGCCTAGTGACTCGTTTCACCCGATAAGGGCCTTCCCACTTCAAGTCCAACTTGTTGGAATTCTTGGCGGATTGAACGCCAAGAACAAGGTCGCCTTCCTTGAAGCTTCGGCATTAACTTTGCGGCTATGGTAGCGGCGCAAAGCTTGCTGGTAGCGAGCAGCTCGTACAGCAGCCTGAAGACGATCCTCCTCGAGGAGCAGCGCGTCATCTTGTCGTAGCTGCTCTTGCTCAAGCTCATCATAAGCGAGTACTCGAGGTGACCCGTATCTGAGTTCCGTGGGGAGAACTGCCTCTGCTCCATAGACTAGAGCGAAGGTGTCGGCCGGTGGCTCGATTTGGCGTCGTCTGATTGACCAAAGAACCACCGCAGCTCCTCAATCCAGTTTCTTCCGCACTTGCGCAGCCTGTCAAAGTTCGGTCTTGAGTCCTCGCAGCACTTCAGCATTTGCCTCTCTCGCTGACCGTTGCTCCTCGGGTGAGCAATGAAGCAAAGCAGACCTTGGCGCCAAGATCTTGGACGTCTCGCATGAAGGTGCGACTCGTGAATTGGGTGCCGTTGTCGGTGATGATCTGGTTAGGTATCCCAAAGCGGCAAACAATTGACTTGAAGAACTTGATCTGCCGATGTCTTGTCACCTTCCTCATCGCTTCCACTTCCGCCACTTTGTGAACTTGTCGATTCTGACGTACAAGTACTCAAAGCCCCGACAGCTTCGGGAAGGGGCCGAGGATGTCGAGCCCCGCACCAAAAATGGCGGGATAAAGGGATCGTCTGAGAGCTTGAGCTGGCTGGTGTATCTGTTTGAATGGAACTGCACGCTTCACACTTGGTTACTTGTGCGCTTGCATCTGGAGGGCTTCGGCGGAAGAAACCTTGCCGGAAAGCTTTGCGGCAAGTGCTCTTCTTGCCAATGTGGTGACCACATATGCCTCCGTGTATCTCCGCCAACAGCTTCATCCATCTTCCCAAAATACACTTCAATTTCACTCCGTTGAGTCTTCTTCATGCAGGATGTTGTCAACAAACTGGTACATACTTGACTGCCGGGCTACTCTTTCCGCTTGTTCTTGCTCTTCGGAAGTTCTCCGTCTCAAGGAAATGGACGATCTCTTTGTGCCCATGTTGGAGCTATGGCTCGACAACAAGAACTAAAGGCACATTTGCGCTGTGGGAACATCAGCTTCTACGGCAAGAACCTGTGGTTCGGCCGGAGCTTGATGATCCCCGGCAAGCTTGCCGGACCAAAACTTGTCGGGAGCGTCTGCTTCAACGAAACAAACCCTAGGTCTTGTCGGAGCAGACTGCTCCTCAGCGATATCTGCGTTGATTTTGGGGACCTTCTTGGCGGCGGCTTCAGGGAGCTCTGCCAGAAAGTAGCCACCAGAAACCAACTTCCTCTTTTTGCTCTGTCCGGTTGATGGTGTTACAGTTGGTTGAGTCAGCTTGAGCACAAAAATTCCTGGTTCCACAGGTAACTTGAGTGCAGCACACTTTGACAGAGCCATCGAGAATATCATTTTGAGCTCTTGGAACATGTTCCATTTGCGCACCTTCAAAGTGCTCTTCTAGCTTTCTCACTTCATCAACGTAGGCTTCCATCAATGGACTCGATAATCTTTGTTTACTTGGCGGACGACAAGCTGCGAGTCACCCCGACGATAAGCTTCTTGATCCCAAGGTCCACTGCAATCTGAGACCGCAAGCAATCCTCATACTCTGCGGTATTATTTGTTGCTTGTTCCTTGGGAAAGTGCATCCGACTATGTACTTGAGGTGCTCTCCGATGGTGCGATAAGCAGCACGCCGCACCGGCGCCTTGCAGCGAGAAGGCACCATCAAGTACATCAGCCACTCTTTACTTGCTTCCTTGACGGGATGCTCGTCTCTCGAATTTCTTCATCTTGCGTTGGCGCCCATTCTGCTATAAACTCTGCCAATGCTCGCTTTGGATAGTTGAAGTGCTTTCAAACTTGAGGCCAAAGCTCGACAGTTCCCAAAGGCCCACTCAACAATCCTGCCTATTGCTTCGGATTTTGCAATATCCTCTTCAACGGAAAGCGAGTGACAACTGTTATCTCATGTGCTTTGAAGTAATGGCGCAGCTTTCTCGAGGCCATGAGGAGGCCAAAAAGCAGTTTCTGCACACCAGAATACCTTGATCTAGCCCCCTGCAGAAGGGAACTGACAAAGTAGACCGGGCGCTGCACCATCCTTTTTTGTATCTTGTCGCAATCCTGTGCAGATCCGTCCTTGTCGAGACCAGAGCTTGACGGCGAAGCCCCCTGCTTGTCGCTGGATGCATCTGCCTCGGTTGCCGGCTCATCATCTGCCTCCCTCTCCGCTACTAACGCAGCACTAACCACTTGAT
Source organism: Aegilops longissima (assembly GCA_021605205.1). NCBI lineage: Eukaryota > Viridiplantae > Streptophyta > Magnoliopsida > Poales > Poaceae > Aegilops > Aegilops longissima. The sequence continues at coordinate 616,096,718 of CM038682.1, read as the reverse complement.
TGGTTGCCGCTATATACAGCAGCAACTTCTCTTGTGGCCTAGGTGCGACAAGTATTGGAGTAGATGACAGGTATCTCTTTAAGTCTTGCAGCGCAGCCTCCGCTTCGAGTCCATTTCATTGACCTGCCTTTTTCAAAATCTTGAAAATGGCAGGGCGCTCAACTGACTTAGAGATAAACCTCTTGAGAGCAGCCACGCAACCGCAAGCCTTCTTACATCCTTGACGCGCTTTGGTGCTTCAATCTGCTCAATGGCTTTGATCTTGTCGGGATTGGCTTCAATTCCCTCGATACGAAGAACCCGAGAAGCTTGCGGAAGGGACTCCAAACACGCACTTCTCGGGGTTGAGCTTGAGGTTGATCTTGCGCAGATTTGCAAAAGTTTCATCTAAGTCTTGAACCAGAGTTGCTTTGTCCTTGCTCTTAACCACTATGTCATCCATGTAAGCTTCTACATTTCTGTGCATTTGTGGCTCAAAGGCATCATGGACTACTCTTGCAAAGGTTGAACCAGCATTCTTCAAACCGAAAGGCATCCGTGATGAAACAAAGATGTGCCACATGGTGTAATGAATGCGGTTTTCTCTTCATCCTCCTCGCCATGAAAATCTGATGATATCTGAATATGCATCAAGAAATGAAAGCAAATCACATCCAGTGTGGAGTCAACAATCTGGTCTATACGCCGCAAGGGAACGGGTATTTGGGACAAGCTTTATTAACATCCGTGAAGTCAATACAAAGTCTCCATTTCCCATTCGCCTTGCGTAACAACTACCGGATTGGCCAACCACGTGGATGGAGCACTCCTCGACAAGGCCTGCTGCTTCCAACTTCTTGATCTCTTCGCTATGAATTCTTGGCGCTCATCGCTGCGCTTCGACATTTTGCTTGACGGGCCACGCGTGAGGACAGACAGCTAGGTGGTGCTCAATTACCTTCACAGGAACACCGGGATGTCGATGGTTGCCATGCAAACACATCGACATTCGCCGCAGGAAAGCAACGAGCTCGCCTTCCTATTTAGGGTCAAGCGTGGCACTGATGGTGAAGGTACCACCAGTGCCGTCCTCCTTGGCGGGCACCTTCTTAGTCTTCGGCGGAGCTGCCACCATCTTCTTGCACTTGCCGGTGGAGCTCGATGGTGCGTCCTTGACGGTAGCGCAGCACTCCGAGGAGGTGCGCTTGCCGGAGTGGGCATCAGAGCTCTTGCCGGACTTGGTCTTCTTCTTCCCCCCGGGAGCTTCAGCGGCAAGTGGTTTGCTATCTGTCGCAGCTGCTGCATCCCGGTAAATCTTGTCGGTGCAGATAAGCGCATCCTTCTTGTCGCCATGAACAGAAATGACGCTTATCGGGCCGGGCATCTTGAGTAGGTTGTAGGCGTAATGAGAGGCTGCCATGAACTTGGCGAGTGCTGGACGGCCAAGTATCCCATTGTAGGGCAATGGGAAATCAGCAACGTCGAATGTGACCCTCTCAGTCCTGAAATTTAACTCACTACCAAATGTTACCGGCAATGTGATCTTCCCTTTTGGCTTGCTCCTTCCTGGGTTGATTCCTTGGAAAGTGCCAGTCTCCTCGAGCTCGCTGTCAGGGATCTGAAGCTTCTGGAGCACTGCAGAGGAGATCAGATTCAGGCCGGCCCCGCCGTCAACCAACATTTTAGTGACCTTGAGGTTGCGGATAGTTGGTGAGACCAACATCGGCAAGCACCCGACCGCAGTTACGCGATCAGGGTGGTCCTCAATATCAAAAATGATGGGCGTGCTGGACCACTTCAGAGGTCTACGTGACTCCACGGATGGTTCTGCTGCATTGACCTCCCGCATCCATTGTTTGAGTTGGCGATGCGAGGTATGCAGAGAAGCACCACCGTCAACGCAGAGAACCTCCGTGGCCTTCTGAAACTCTTGCTCATCAGCTTCATCGTCTTCCATGTCTTCATCATCATCTTCTTCTTCATCCTTGTCGTGGCCGCGGGGAGGTCTGTCTCCTTGCCGCTGCTTGGCCTTGCCGCGGCGTCCTCCCCGGCCAGGTCTCTTCTTACTAGGTGCACCAGTACCCTCCTGGGCCTTCTCCTTGTCTCGCCGCTCGTACTCAGCCCTCTATAGCTCAACAAGCTGCTCGACTTTCTTGCAGCTCTGGAGATCATGGCCTTTGGTGCGGTGAATCTTACAGTACTATTTGTTGGAGCTGTCTGGCTTGTCGGCGGCCGCCACAGCTTGGCGGTTGGTGTCAGCGGCAACCTCCTTGCCGGAGCCGCCAACCTTAGCCTCGTTGGCGCCGCTCCCGTTGCCGGACTGCTCGACAACTAGTACCTCCTTGTTCTTCTTCTTTCTGTTGTTCCGCCGCCGGCTCTTCCTTGCCGGGGCGGTCTCCTCACTGTCAGATTCTGCTCCCACATTCTCTCCTGGGAGTCTCCTTCCCTCCTCAAAGACGCGCACACTTGTCGGCCAAGGCATACAGCTCATCGACGTCCTTGACTTTGCACATCGCCATCTCCTCCCTCATCCTACGGTTCCGCACGTTCTGATGAAACGCGCTGATCACCGCGGCAGGGTGGACGTCTGGGATGTTGTAGTGCACACGACTGAATCTCTGGATGAACTTGCGTAGGGACTCTCCCTCGTTCTGGGCGAGCAGGTGAAGGTCACTCTCTTGGCCATGAGGCTTGTGACCGCCTGTGAAGGCGCCGACAAACTGATGGCACAAATCTGCCCAAGAAGATATGGAACTGTCCGGCAAGTGCATGAGCCAAGATCTGACGTTTGGCTTGAGCACCAGAGGGAAGTAGTTGGCAAGGATCTTGTCGTCTCGTCCCCCCGCAGCCTGCACCGCGATGGTGTAGATGCTGAGGAACTCCGATGGGTGTGTCCTGCCAAAGATACTTCTCCGCACATCCGCTTGAAGTTTTTCTTGTCGGGCCACTGGACTTGCCGCAGCTCACGAGTGAACGCAGGGCAACCTACCGCGTACGGCAAGTTGCCTGGTTCCCCTGGCGCATGCATGTCAACAGCTGGCCCGGCGCGCTGGTCGGATTGACGCGCGCTTCTCTTCGGCGCTCGATGCAAGTTCGAGCGTCTTCTTGTTGCCATTCCTTAAGAACTTGGCGCTGATCACGGCGAGCTCGTGGATCCGACGAGGCGGTGGAGTCGCTGTCGAGGTGGATCCGAGGAGCTGGTGATCTTGGCCTTCGGGAAGGGGAGTGCATGGTGGTGTCACCCCGCAGGTCTGCCGCCACCGGCTCGTGCCTTTTGTCGCCGCCGCGCAAGGACGCAGATTGGTTGCCGCGAACGTCGCCGTTAGCAAAGCCGATGAGATTCGGATTCGGCCCTCCATTCGCCGACCTTGTCGGCCGTTGGAGGGTAGTCTAAAGTAGCTGAGCTCGCCAAGGCTTCCGCTGGAGTCGTGGCGGCAATGGTGTACGGAGCGAGGAACGGATGTGCTCGGACTCCTAACCAAGTTAGGAGGAGCAGCATCCCGCCGACCGTACTCGATTCGCTGCATCGCATCTTTGGCGTGCATGCGGGTCTCGAGGGCCTCGGGATCCTCCAGCTTGGCCTTGATCCAACGAGCGTATGGTGCTGCGAGCATCATGACGCTGTCGGTCTCGCGCCTCTTGAGAAGGACGCGGTGCGGATTCGGACGCCGAAGCTTGCGCCGCCTTGTCCTTGGACCTGACGGCGTCGTGGGCTCTCTCGACGACGCCCGTTCTCGTGGGTTTGACGCAGACGGCTCTGCTGCCGCCGAAGCCTTCTTCTTCGGTGGCATATTGACGAAGATGTTGAAGAAGTGACTCGTGTGAACGCCGGATCGGATTCACACAGCCTCGACGCCCCCTACCTGGCGCGCCAAAGATGTCGGGGAGGCTGATCGTGTCCCACGAACACCTATGGGACCTGGTCCCTTGTGGTTCGGAGGGGGGCGGAGAATGCACAAAGAGCGGATCGAGGCGATGCACACGAGCAGATTTACGTAGCTTCGGAGCTCTCCGGAGAGATAACACTCCTACTGCTGCTTGGTTGATTGTATTCTTGCTAGGGAGCAATGGGATCTACAAAACCTAGCCTGAGTGAGTGTGGTCTCGAATGAGTCGAATGAACTGAGCCGGAGTTGAACCGAACCTTTTCTACGTTGCACTTGGGCCTCCTCTTATAGGCACAAGGGGTCACCACAGGTGGCAAGTAGGCAAGGGTAAAATAGGAAAAACAGTGGTTGGTACAACGCTTTGTATAGTGTACAGTGATCTATACCTAACTCTGACGGCAAGGGACAAGAGCCATAAATGTCCGTCCCTATCGCCTGAACAGTGCAACAGGGACCGTCAAGTGCGCCTCCGTTTGCCACGAGGGTAGCTTGTCAGCGACGCTTATCGCCGCTCCCCGCTGGCTGCACAGCCCATTGACACGCTGCTTCGGAAAGCCCCATGGCGACACGTTGGCGGATGAGCTGGAGCGGAGATGAAGAGAGGTTACCTGCCGCGGCAAGCGCCTTGCCGCGGCAAGGTCCTTGTCGTGCTCGGGAGCTTGTCGCTCACCAAGCCTTCCCGGCAAGCTCCTCTTGCCGGGGTCTTGCTTCCTTCGTGCCCTGAGTGGCCTTCCCGGCAAGCTCCTCCTGCCGGGGCCTTGATTACTTTGTTCTTGAAAGGCTCCAAAGGAGCCGCTGAGGACCTTGGCGGTCACCAGGCCAGCCCTGCCGCGGGGTGCTGCGACTGTCCGTGCACGAGTTCGGGGTACTAGGGTACCCCTACTCTAGTACACCGACAAAGAATTATTCTCAGGTCAGGTTCTGTAGCTATGGTACATACTCTTTTGCTCTTGCATCACTGTATTTACTCATACCAACTATTTTCAAATTTGAAGGATGGAAATGAAACTCCAATGGCGCAACAGGTATGTTTTAAACCTGTTTCTTTAAGTGGTTTGCTGTTGTAACTTGATCTATGTTGATTTCAGTTTCAATTGAATAAACAGTTGTGTTCTCATGTCATGCACATTACAAGTGTTGTTATTGCTCTGTAGTTTCCCACACTTATATTCTGTCTATCCTGGTTTGTCTTGAACAAATATAATTTGAACTGTGTCTCTATCTTGATTTGGCAACAAAAACTAGAATGATATAGACCATAAAGTGACCATGGTACATAGATATATGTTTGTTTCATGTTATTATCCTGTCCACTTTACTACCGAACAGATTTACCAAAATGAGTTTCATATACAACATGGTAAACCTGTGATGTGCCTGCTTGTTTCTCTTTTAGAATGCCGACAAAATATTGGAGAACAGTACGCCATTATGCAATGGTAAAGGAAGTAATGCAGATAAGGTTCAAGATAGTGAGACATCCCTGTTGGTCTCCAAGAAAGCTGATAAAAACTATCTTGATGACAGTGAGAGAACCCAAAAGTCCTGTCTAGATGTAGTGTTCGAGTTACTGGCCACTACTTCTAGCACAAGCTCTTCGAATTCGCTGCCTAAATCAGTTCGTCTTCTTGAGTCTCAACTTCAAGTTGAAAGACATCGATCAGATGTGTCGCGACAGGAAGCTCAAGGACTGAGGAAGTCCCAGCAGAATTCAGATGCATACTTTCTGGTGCAACAGCAAGCGCTGGAGGATTTGAGCGCCAAACAAGAGAAAGTTAATAAGCTTGCTAAGCATCTTGCCAGCATTATGGGTACCTAGGATATTGTTTCTTGATATCTTCTGAAGTAGTTTCAGTTCTGGACTTGTTCTGCTGCGGTGTTTATTTCCACTGGTCGCCAACTTTGATAACCAGTGTATATGATATGCTACTTTGTTCCCTATATTTGCATTGGTGGCGAACTTTGATGCCCAGTGGATGTAATATGTGTAATAGCTGTGATAGCCTAGCATAAGTTGCTTGCTTATTTATTTCCTTATTGTCTTGTTTATTTGTTTGCTTGTAGTCAGTAAAGTTCTTTTTCCGCGATTTGCTAGTGGCCGCAATAACCTATTTTTTAAAACTAGGCCACAATAACCATGGGCTACATATTCACTATACTTACCATGGGCCTCCTACGGTCCGTAGAAACAATGGGCCTTCTACGGGCCGTAGAAACAATGGGATTTCTACGGGCCGTAGCATCAATGGGCCTTCTATGGGCCGTATGATCGATCGGCCAAACATGGGCCAATAACATACCACATTATGGGCCGTAACGGGCTAGATTTGGAATCATCCGTTCATGGGCAGACCATAATGGGCCGTCGTTAATCGGCCGCATTTGATGACGCTATGAAGATGGCCCAACGGATTAACGGGCCGCAAACGGGCCAATTGTAACCATGGGCTGAACTTGGCCCACAAGCAGAAAAGGCTAGTAACGGGCCGTAAGTAACCAAATGCTGGAAATGAGCCCAAGAATAAATGGGCCATGAAAAGGCCGAAAGATAACACGGGTTGGAGACGGACCAATGGAATAATGAGCTGTTAATGGGTATAAATGGTAAACTGTTCAGTGCGGGCCAGATTCACCACAGGTTGTTAATGGGCCAAGAGTTACAAATGGCCTCGTATGGGACAAAAGACATCATGGGCCATACATGGGCCAGAAGTTACAACGGGCTGGAATCATATTGGACGGCCCAGATTAAGCTACTGGGCTTAATTCCAACAGGTCATAACGGGTCGTGAGTTAGCGGGCCGTAAATGGGCTATATATGAACATGCTGTTAACAGGCTTTTCGTGGGTCGGCTCGTTACCTTTTGACCAAGTTAAACGGGACGGCCTTTTCACCGGAATGGGCCTATGTTGGGCCCTGCCACATGTCGACGTATCATAGGCGCCTCCTGTCCAATGAATGGATGATATCTGTCCCAACGGTGAGCCAACACGTGTTTCCTCAGGCCAATGACAATTTTACACGTGTAAAATCCTCATTGGTCAGGCTGTTAACGGGTTATCAGATCCAAAACCGGACCCGAGCTTAACGGTGACCCATTACGGTGGATGCCACATGTCAGTCACCCTTGATGAAAGCACTTCCATGACGCGCCATTTATCGTCATGGAAATGGACACTTCCGTGATGATAATTTTGGTAATGTCATGGAACACTTCTACGACAGCACAAGTATGACTATCTTGATTTTGTCATAAAATCGTCATGGTTGTACATGCATGACACAAAACGTGACCTACTGTGACAAACACGTATCATCACGGAAGTGTATTTTTTGTAGTGTCTATTCCCTGGGAGCTTAGTAACCATACAAATCTTATCTCCAACTTCTAAATCCTTAAATTTTGAGTTAAATTTCTTTGCATCTAACCCTTTCTCGGAACCCAACTTATAATTATACATGGGCCCCACCTGGAAGCCTCTCTCTCCTCTCCTTCCCCAAATCAAGCATCGCTCTCTCCGCATCTCTTTGTTCCTCAAATATACCGCCATGCCCGTGCATGAGGATGTCGTCGGCCGTACTCTGCCAATCCTTGCACCAACAGATGTTTGATGTTGTTGCTGATGTCTACTCTATTTGTGGAACCGGGAGGATTCACCACCAACAGAATTTGCTGACGTTGTGCCTCTGGTTGGTGATACTTGTCGAGTGCAACATTGGGCTATGACGGCTGATACGTCCATTTTGCATCATGATTTCTTACTGTTATTTATAATGTTTTTATCCATAATAATGCTTTTGGAGTGATTATAATGCCTTTTATCTCATAATTTGCAAGGTACACACAAAGAGGGAGAATTTCGGCAGCTAGAAATCTGGACCTGAAAAAGCTACATCAGGCTACCTATTCTGCACAACTCCAAATGAGCTGAAACTTGACAGATATTTTTTATGGATTATTTAAGAATTATTGGAGCAAATAACCACCAGAGGGGGGCCACCAGGTAGGCACAACCCACCTGGGCGCACTAGGGCCCCCATGCGTGCCCTGGTGGGTTGTGGCCTCCTTGGCCCACCTCCGGTGCCCATCTTATGGTATATAAGTCATTTTTACCTAGAAAAATAAAGAGAAGGCTTTCGGGACGGAGCCGCCGTCTCGAGGCGGAACTTGGGCAGGAGCACTTGCCCTCCGGCGGAGCGATTCCGCCGGAGGAACTTCCCTCCAGGAGGGGGAAATCATCGTCATCATCATCACCAACAATTCTCCCATCTTGGGGAGGGAAATCTCCATCAACATATTCAACAACATCATCTCATCTCAAACCCTAGTTCATCTCTTGTATTCAATCTTGTTACCGGAACTATAGATTGGTGCATGTGGGTGACTAGTAGTGTTGGTTACATCTTGTAGATGATTACTATATGGTTTATTTTGTGGAAGATTATATGTTCAGATCCATTATGCTATTTAATACTCCTCTGATCATGAGCATGTTTATTATTTGTGAGTAGTTACTTTTGTTCTTGAGGTCACGGGAGAAATCATGTTGCAAGTAATCATGTGAACTTGATATGTGTAGTATATATGTTGTTATTCCCTTAGTGGTGTCATGTGAACGTCGACTACATGACACTTCACCATATTTGGGCCTAAGGGAATGCATTGTGTAGTAGCAATTAGATGGTGGGTTGCGAGAGTGACAGAAGCTTAAACCCCAGTTTATGCGCTATTCCATAAGGGACCGATTGGATCCTAGAGTTTAATGCTATGGTTAGAATTTATTCTTAATACTTTTCTCTTAATTATGGATGCTTGCGGGAGGGTTAATCATAAGTAGGAGGTTTGTTCAAGTAAGAACAACACCTAAGCACCGGTCCACCCACATATCAAATTATCAAAGTAGCGAACACAAATCAAACCAACATGATGAAAGTGACTAGATGAAATTCCTGTGTACCCTCAAGAATGCTTTGCTTATCATAAGAGACCGTTTTGGCATGTCCTTTGCCTCAAAAGGATTGGGCTACCTTGCTGCATACTTTTTACTATTATCGTTACTTGCTCATTACAAATTATCTTGCTATCAAATTACTATGCTACTTACAATTTCAGCACTTGTAGACACTACCTTACTGAAAACTACATGTCATTTCCTTCTGCTCCTTGTTGGGTTCGACACTCTTACTTATCGAAAAGAGATACAATTAATCCCCTATACTTGTGGGTCATCAACGGTAGGAGAAGTCGTATTGTTCGACACCTCTAGTACTGGAGAGTTGCCCCTGTCGTGGAGGGCTGGCAAGGGTCGTAGCCAAGAGGGGACAAACTCCACCAAATGGGGACCACTTTGCTTGTTTATCATAGATGGTGCCTGATAACCGATAAGTATAGGGGATCAGTTGTATCCTTTCTGACAAATAAGAGTGTCGAACCCAATGAGGAGCTAAAGGTAGAATTAATATTCTCTCAAGTTCTATCGACCATCAATACAACTCCACGCACGCTAATGCTTGATTTACCTAAAATCAAAATAAAACTACTTTGTAAGAATAAAAAGATAGCTTTGCAAGATAATAAAGTGTTAGTAGCTGTTTTCATAAAAGGACAATAAATTAAAGGTTTTTAAAGACCAATGAAAAAGGATTGTCCCTAGGCAATTGAATATGACACAATAGTGATACTTATAATTCTTATGAGGAAGAGGCTTAAGCTTACATACTTTCCGTACTTGGATCACATGTTTTATGGTTGGAACACTAGCAAGTATCCACAACTACTATAGATTCGTTAAGGTAAAACCCAACATATATGTCAGTAGGATCCTCTCCTGCTATCTTTGATTGCTCAAAAAGGTAAAACCCAATCATAAAAATAAGTAAAAATTACCTTTGATACCATATGCATCAACTCACGGACTCGGTTTTAGGTTTCCATCGCTCCCACAACCCACTATAAGCAAATCATTAAAATATTGCAACACCCTACAGCGGGAACCACACACGCTTGCGGGACACGACGGGCACCATAGGACGGCACCATAATATATCAACCATATCATACCACAAATAGCCCATGGTCAAAAGGAATCTACTCAAACATCATAGAGGCGCAACACATCGTTGGATAATAATATATATCATAGAGCACCATGTTGAAGTAGAGATTACAGTGGGGTGAGAGAGGTTACACAACTGCTGAGGGGGAGAAAATTGGTGACGACGGCGACGAAATTGTTCGAGTAGATCGCCGTCACGATGGTTCCCCGTGTTGGGGAACGCTGCAGAAAATTAAAATTTTTCCTACGGTTTCACCAAGATCCATCTATGAGTTCATCTAAGCAACGAGTCATGGGAGTGAGTTTGCATCTACATACCACTTGTAGATCGAGTACGGAAGCGTTCGAGGGAGTGGTGATGATGGAGTCGTTCTCAACGTGATTCCGATCACCGATGACCAAGTGCTGAACGAACAGCACCTCCGCGTTCAACACACGCGTGCAGTGCACGGGCAACGCCCCTCCGTCTTGATCCAGAAGGAGGAAGGAGAGGTTGAGGAAGATGGCTCCAACAGCAGCACGATGGCGTGATGATGGTGGAGTCCTGCCCTCCGGCAGGCTTCGCCAAGCGCACGCGAGGAGGAGAGGTGTTGGGGAGGGAGGGCTGCGCCTTCAATTGTGTATGCAGCCCTCCCTCACCCCTCTATTTATAGGGGAAGGGAGGAGGGCGGCCCCTCTAGATGCATCTAGAGGGGGAGGCGGCGTTAAGGGAGGGGGCTTGCCCCCAAGCAAGGGCGCCCCTTAGGGTTCCCCCTCAACCCTAGGCGCATGGGCCAAGGGAGGGGTGCGCCCAGCCCACCAGGGCTGGCTGCCTCCCACGCAGCCCAGTGGCCCCGGGAGGGGTGGCCCCTCCGGTGGTCCTCCGGAACCTTTCCGGTGGCCCCTCCATAATTCCGATATGACCCGAAACTTTTCCGGTGTCTGTTCGACAACTTCCCATATATAACCAACAGCGGGATCTGGATACCCATGTTGGCTCCCACATGCTCCCTGATGATGTCATCGGATGAACCACGATGTCGAGGGTTCAAGCAACCCCGTATGCTATTCCCTTTGTCAGACGGTATGTTACTTGCACGAGACTCGATCGTCGGTATCCCAATACCTCGTTCAGTCTCCTTACCGGCAAGTCACTTTACTCGTACCGTAATGCATGATCCCGTGACCAGACACTTGATCACTTTGAGCTCATTATGATGATGCACTACCGAGTGGGCCCAGTGATACCTCTCCGTCATACGGAGTGACAAATCCTGTCTCGATCCGTGTCAACCCAATGACACTTTCGGAGATACCTGTAGTGCACCTTTATAGTCACCCAGTTACGTTATGACGTTTGGTACACCCAAACCACTCCTACGGTATCCGGGAGTTACACGATCTCACGGTCTAAGGAAGAGATACTTGACATTGGAAAAGCTCTAGCAAAACGAACTACACGATCTTTGTGCTATGCTTAGAATTGGGTCTTGTCCATCACGTCATTCTCCTAATGACATGATCCCGTTGTCAATGACATCTGATGTCCATAGTCAGGAAACCATGACTATCTGTTGACCAACGAGCTAGTCTACTAGAGGCTTACTAGGGACGTATTGTAGTCTATGTATTCACACGTGTATTACGATTTCCGGATAATACAGTTATAGCATGAATAAAAGACAATTATCATGAACAAGGAAATATAATAATAATGCTTTTATTATTGCCTCTAGGGCATATTTCCAATAGTCTCCCACTTGCACTAGAGTCAATAATCTAGTTACATTGTGATGAATCGAACACCCATAGAGTTCTGGTGTTGATCATGTTTTGCCCGCGGAAGAGGTTTAGTCAACGGATCTGCGACATTCAGATCCGTATGCACTTTACAAATTTCTATGTCTCCATCCTGAACATTTTCACGGATGGAGTTGAAGCGACGCCTGATGTGCCTGGTCTTCTTGTGAAACCGGGCTCCTTGGCAAGTGCAATAGCTCCAGTGTTGTCACGAAGAGTTTGATCGGCCCCGACGCATTGGGTATGACTCCTAGGTCGGTGATGAACTCCTTCACCCAAATTGCTTCATGCGCTGCCTCCGAGGCTGCCATGTACTCCGCTTCACATGTAGATCCCGCCACGACGCTCTGCTTGCAGCTGCACCACCATCGCTCCACCATTCAACATATACACGATCCGGTTTGTGACTTAGAGTCATCAGATCTGTGTCGAAGCTAGCATCGACGTAACCTTTACGACGAGCTCTTCGTCACCTCCATAAACGAAAACATGTCCTTTGTCCTTTTCGTACTTCAGATATTCTTGACCGCTGTCCAAAGTTCCTTGTCGGGATTACTTTGGTACCTTCCTACCAAACTTACGGCAAGGTTTACATCAGGTCCAGTACACAGCATGGCATACATAATAGATCCTATGGCTGAAGCATAGGGATGACACTCATCTCTTCTTTATCTTTTGCCGTGGTCGGGCATTGAGCTGAGCTCAATCTCACACCTTGCAATACAGAGCAAGAACCCTTCTTGACTGATCCATTTTGAACTTCTTCAAAATCTTATCAAGATATGTGCTTTGTGAAAGACCTATGAGGCGCCTCGATCTATCTCTATAGATCTTGATGCCTAATATATAAGCAGCTTCTCCAAGGTCCTTCATTGAAAAACACTTATTCAAGTAGGCCTTAATGCTGTCCAAGAATTCTATATCATTTCCCATCATAAGTATGTCATCTACATATAATATGAGAAATGCTACAGAGCTCCCACTCACTTTCTTGTAAACGCAGGCTTCTCCATAAGTCTGCATAAACCCAAACGCTTTGATCATCTCATCAAAGCGAATGTTCCAACTCCGAGATGCTTGCACCAGCCCATAAATGGATCGCTGGAGCTTGCATACTTTGTCAGCATTCTTAGGATCGACAAAACCTTCCGGCTGCATCATATACAGCTCTTCCTTAAGATAACCGTTAAGGAACGCTGTTTTGACGTCCATCTGCCATATCTCATAATCATAGTATGCGGCAATTGCTAACATGATTCGGACGGACTTAAGCTTCGCTACGGGAGAAAAAGTCTCATCGTAGTCAATCCCTTGAACTTGCCGATAACCCTTAGCGACAAGTCGATCTTTATAGATGGTGACATTACCATCTGCGTCCGTCTTCTTCTTAAAGATCCATTTGTTTTCTATCGCTCGCCGATCATTGGGCAAGTCAGTCAAAGTCCACACTTTGTTTTCATACATGGATTCTATCTCGGACTTCATGGCTTCTAGCCATTTGTTGGAATCTGGGCCGCCATCGCTTCTTCATAGTTCAAGGTTCACCGTTGTCTAACAACATGATTTCCGTGACAGGTTTGCCGCACCACTGCAGTGCGGAACGTGTCCTAGTGGACCTGAAGTTCAAGAGCAACTTGATCCGAAGTACCTTGATCATCATCATTAATTTCCTCTTGGTTGGTGTAGGCATCACAGAACATTTTCCGAGCTGCACTACTATCCTGTTCAAGAGGTAGTACTTCATCGAGTTCTACTTTCCTCCCACTTACTTCTTTCGAGAGAAACTTTTTCCGAGAAAGGATCCGTTCTTGGCAACAAAGATCTTGCCCTCGGATCTTAAGTAGAAGGTATACCCTATGGTTTCCTTAGGGTATCCTATGAAGACGATTTTTCCGACTTGGGTTCGAGCTTTTCAGGTTGAAGTTTCTTGACATAAGCATCGCATCCCCAAACTTTTAGAAATGGCAGCTTAGGTTTCTTCCCAAACCATAATTCATACGGTGTCGTCTCAACGGATTTAGACGGTGCCCTATTTAAAGTGAATGTAGCTGTCTCTAGAGCGTATCCCCAAAATGATAGCGGTAAATCGGTAAGAGACATCATAGATCGCACCATATCCAATAGAGTGCGATTACGACATTCGGACACACCGTTACGCTGAGGTGTTCCAGGCGGCGTGAGTTGTGAAACGATTCCACATTTTCTTAAGTGTGTACCAAATTCGTGACTTAAATATTCTCCTCCACGATCCGATCGTAAGAATTTTATCTTTCGGTCACGTTGATTCTCTACTTCATTCTGAAATTCCTTGAACCTTTCAAAGGTCTTAGACTTGTGTTTCATCAAGTAGACATACCCATATCTACTCAAGTCATCTGTGAGAGTGAGAACATAACGATATCCTCCATGAGCCTCAACGCCATTGGACCGCATACATCGGTATGTATGATTTCCAACAAGTTGGTTGCTCGCTCCATTGTTCCAGAGAACGGAGTCTTGGTCATCTTGCCCATGAGGCATGGTTCGCATGTGTCAAATGATTCATAATCAAGAGACTCCAAAAGTCCATCTGCATGGAGCTTCTTCATGCGCTTTACACCAATGTGACCAAGGCAGCAGTGCCACAAGTATGTGGGACTATCGTTATCAACTTTACATCTTTTGGTATTCACGCTATGAATATGTGTAACATTACGCTCGAGATTCATTAAGAATAAACCATTGACCATCGGAGCATGACCATAATACATATCTCTCATATAAATAGAACAACCATTATTCTCGGATTTAAATGAGTAGCCATCTCGCATTAAACGAGATCCAGATACAATATTCATGCTCAAACTTGGCACCAAATAACAATTATTAAGGATCAAAACTAATCCCGTAGGTAAATGAAGAGGTAGCGTGCGACGGCGATCACATCGACTCTGAACCATTCCCGACGCCAAGATCGTCACCTCGCCCTTCGCCAGCCTCCGCTTATTCCGCAGCTCCTGCTGTGAGTTACAAATATGAGCAACGGCACCGTATCAAATACCGGGAGTTACTACGAGTAATCGTAAGGTACACATCAATTACATGTATATCAAATATACCTTTGGTGTTGCAGGACTTCTTGTCCGCTAAGTATTTGGGGCAGTTCCGCTTCGGTGACCCTTCCCTTGCAATAAAAGCACTCGGTCTCGTGCTTGGGTCCATTCTTTGACTTCTTCCCAAGACTTGCTTACCGGGCGCGGCAACCTCCTTGCCGTCCTTCTTGAAGTTCTTCTTGCCCTTGCCCTTCTTGAACTTAGTGGTCTTATTGACCATCAACACTTGATGTTCTTTCTTGATTTGAACCTCGGCTGACTTCAGCATAGAGAATACTTCAGAATGGTCTTTACCATCCCCGCATATTGTAGTTCATCACAAAGCTCTTGTAGCTTGGTGGCAGCGATCGGAGGATTCTGTCAATGACCGCCTCATCGTGGAGGTTAATATTCAGTGGGTCATACGGTTGTGCAACCCAGACATCTTGAGAATGTGCTCACTGACATAACTATTTTCCTCCATCTTACAACTATAGAACTTGTCGGAGATGTCATATCTCTCGACCCGGGCGTGAGCTTGGAAAACCAGTTTCAGCTCCTCGAACATCTCATATGCTCCGTGATGCTCAAAACGCTTTTGGAGCCCGGTTCTAAGTCAAAGCATGCCGCACTGAACGAGGGAGTAATCATCAAGACGAGACTGCCAAGCATTCATAATGTCTTGGTTCTTCGACGGAGCGTCACCTAGCGGTCCTTCTAGGACATATTGTTTCTGGCAGCTATGAGGATGATCTCAAGTTCCGGACCCAGTCCGTATAGTTGCTGCCGTCATCTTTCAGCTTGGTTTTCTCTAGGAACGCGTTGAAGTTCAAGTTGACATGAGCGTTGGCCATTTGATCTACAAGACATATTTATGCAAAAGTTTTAGACTAAGTTCATGATAATTAAGTTCATATAATCAAATTATTTAAATGAACTCCCACTCAGATTAGACATCCCTCTAGTCATCTAAGTGTTTACACGATCCGAGTCGACTAGACCGTGTCCGATCATCACGTGAGACGGACTAGTCATCGTCGGTGAACATTCTCATGTTGATCGTATCTTCTATACCACTCGTGTTCGACCTTTCGGTCTCCGTGTTCCGAGGCCATGTCTGTACATGCTAGGCTCGTCAAGTTAACCCTAAGTGTTTTGCGTGTGTAAATCTGTCTTACACCCGTTGTATGTGAACGTAAGAATCCATCACACCCGATCATCACGTGGTGCTTAGAAGCGACGAACTTTAGCAACGGTGCACGTTAGGGAGAACACTTCTTGAAATTGTTGTAAGGATCATCTTATTTACTACCGTCGTTCTAAGTAAACAAGATGTATAAACATAATAAACTTCACATGCAATTATATAGTAGTGACATGATATGGCCAATATCATAAAACTCCATTGATCTCCATCTTGGGGCTCCATGATCATCTTGTCACCGCATGGCACCATGATCTCCATCATCATGATCTCCATCATCGTGCCTCCATGAAGTTGTTACGCCAACGACTACTTCTACTACTATGGCTAAACGCGTTTTAGCAATAAAGTAAAGTAAGTTACATGGCTTTCTTCAATGACACGCAGGTCATACAAAAATAAAGACAACTCCTATGGCTCCTGCCGTTGTCATACTCATCGACATGCAAGTCGTGATTCCTATTACAAGAACATGATCTCATACATCACAATATGTCATTCATCATTCATCACAACTTGGCCATATCACATCACATGTCAATTGCTGCAAAAACAAGTTAGACGTCCTCTAATTGTTGTTGCATCTTTTACGTGGCTGCAATTGGGTTCTAGCAAGAACGCTTTCTTACCTACGAATAACCACAACGTGATCTTGTCAACTTCTATTTACCCTTCATAAGGACCCTTTTCATCGAATCCGCTCCAACTAAAGTGGGAGAGACAGACACCCGCCAGCCACCTTATGCAACTAGTGCATGTTAGTCGGTGGAACCGGTCTCACGAAGCGCACGTGTAAGGTTGGTCCGGCCGCTTCATCCCACAATACCGCGAAAGCAAGATAAGACTAGTAGCGGCAAGTAAGTTGACAAGATCCACGCCCACAACTAAATTGTGTTCTACTCGTGCAAAGACAACTACGATAGACCTAGCTCATGATGCCATTTGTTGGCGAACGCTGCAGAAAATTAAAATTTTTCCTACGGTTTCACCAAGATCCATCTATGAGTTCATCTAAGCAACGAGTCATGGGAGTGAGTTTGTATCTACATACCACTTGTAGATCGAGTACGGAAGCGTTCGAGGGAGTGGTGATGATGGAGTCGTTCTCAACGTGATTCCGATCACCGATGACCAAGTGCTGAACGGACAGCACCTCCGCGTTCAACACACGCACAACAATGCGGGCAACGCCCCTCCGCCTTGATCCAGAAGGAGGAAGGAGAGGTTGAGGAAGATGGCTCCAACAGCAGCACGACGGCGTGATGATGGTGGAGTCACAGCCCCCCGGCAGGCTTCGCCAAGCGCCGCGGAGGAGGAGAGGTGTTGGGAGGGAGGGCTGCGCCTTCAATTGTGTATGCAGCCTCCCTCACCCCTCTATTTATAGGGGAAGGGAGGAGGGCGGCCCCCTAGATGCATCTAGAGGGGGGCGGCGGACAAGGGAGGGGCTTGCCCCCAAGCAAGGGCGCCCCTTAGGGTTCCCCTCAACCCTAGGCGCATGGGCCAAGGGAGGGGTGCGCCCAGCCCACCAGGGGCTAGCTGCCTCCCACGCAGCCCAAAGTGGCCCCGGAAGGGTGGCCCCTCCGGTGGTCCTCCTGAACCTTCCGGTGGCCCTCCATAATTCGATATGACCCGAACTTTTCCGTGTCCGCTTGACAACTTCCCATATATAAATCTTTACCTCCGAACCCTTCGAACTCCTCGTGACGTCCGGATCTCATCCGAGACTCAACAACATTCGTAATCACATACAAGTCTTCCTAGTAACCCTAGCGCCATCAACCTTAAGTGTGTAGACCCTATGGGTTCGGAGACATGCGACATGACCGAGACGCTCTCCGGTCAATAACCAATAGCGGATCTGGATCCCCATGTTGGCTCCTACATGCTCCCGATGATGTCATCGGATGAACCACGATGTCGAGGGTTCAAGCAACCCGTATGCTATTCCCTTTGTCGACGGTATGTTACTTGCCCGAGACTCGATCGTCGGTATCCCAATACCTCGCTCAGTCTCCTTACCGCAAGTCACTTTACTCATACCGTAATGCATGATCCCGTGACTGACACTTGATCACTTTGAGCTCATTATGATGATGCACTACCGAGTGGGCCCAGTGATACCTCTCCGTCATACGGAGTGACAAATCCTGTCTCGATCCGTGTCAACCCAATGACACTTTCGGAGATACCGTAGTGCACCTTTATAGTCACCCGCCACGTTATGACGCTTGGTACACCCAAAGCACTCCTACGGTATCCGGAGTCACACGATCTCACGGTCTAAGGAAGAGATACTTGACATTGGAAAAGCTCTAGCAAAACGAACTACACGATCTTTGTGCTATGCTTAGAATTGTCTTGTCCATCACGCCATTCTCCTAATGACGTGATCCCGTTGTCAATGACATCCGATGTCCATAGTCGAGAAACCATGACTATCTCGTCACCAACGAGCTAGTCTACTAGAGGCTTACTAGGACGTATTGTAGTCTATGTATTCACACGTGTATTACGATTTCCGGATAATACAGTTATAGCATGAATAAAAGACAATTATCATGAACAAGGAAATATAATAATAATGCTTTTATTATTGCCTCTAGGGCATATTTCCAACACCCCGGCAGTGCTCCGGTGCCACCAGGAGAGAGAGGGAGAGAGCCCCCCCTCCTTCTTCTTGCTTGGCCTTCCCCTAGATGGGAGAAGGGTTCCCCTTCAGGTCATTGGCCTCCATGGCCCCCGAGGGGCCGGAGCCCCTCTGAGATTGGATCTCTCTCTCTCTCTCTCTCTCTCTCTCTATCTATCTATCTATCTATCTCTCTTCTTCTCTTGGGTTTCTCTCTGTTTTTGGTTCTGTTTTTTGGCCTAACACTATTTCTTTTATAGACGAAGATCCATTGCTCTGATCGGGCTGAATTTTTAACACGATTTTTTTGCTGATAATAGATTCCTTGTGTCCGAAGGACAACTCCCACTGACTTACGGGGAGGCCACAAGTTGCCTCGGCATGCCTTGGGGGTAGTGGTGCCCCCTGGCTTGTGGAGCCCATGGCCCTCCTATTCATTAATGATTCTTGCGCAAAAATATTTAGATATATTCCACAAAAAATCCACGTAAATTTTTAAGTCACTCTGGCTCCGTAATATTTTTTATCTAAAAGCCCCAAAACTATAGAAAACAGGAACTGGCCTTTGGCACTGGGTTAACAGGTTAGTTCAAATAGATATAATATAAAACGTTGCCAAATATATGTAAAATTGGTATGATAATGGCATGAAACAATCCAAAATTGTAGATACGTTGGAGAGGTATCAGCATCCCCAAGTTTAATTCCTACTCGTCCTTGATTAGGGACATGATAAAACAAAGATAATTTTTTATGTGGCATGCTACCTAGCACAAACTTTATCATATAACTCATTGCGGTATGAAATTAGGACAAAAGTGATTCAAGGCGATAGTCTATCAATTTGGTGTTGAAACAATAATACATAAACATGCAAATAAGCAATCATTGCCTTTCCTAATAAGAATGCTAAAGAAAGCAATACTATACACACTTAATCAAGATAAGCATGACACACTCTTTCTTCCTTGCATAAAAACATCAAATCATGAACTAACCCAGGCGCCAAACTAAGCAATTAACACACTTTCCTCGCTCCAGCTAGTTAACTCCCACGCACTACTTGAGCGTGAGCCACGGTCTTGGCACTTAGGATGTCAAAGAGACAATGATGATGGGGATTTATAAGAAGACAAATAGTGGATAAATTATCACATCAATGCAGTTGATCGTTAGGCAATGTAGAGGCCTTACAATCGATATTGATGCGAGGAGTAGGGATTGCCATGCATCGATGCACTAGAGCTATAAGTGTATGAAAGCTCTCCCAATGCAAATAAGTGAGTGCGCATCCAGCTTGCTTGCTCATGAAGACCTCAAGAATTTGAGGAAGATCGTCATCGGAATATACATGCCAATTTGCATAATGTAAAACTCCCACCAGCATAATCAGGAAGTATATAAAAACCCTCTATATGAATTACATGGTGCTACTTTGAAGGACAAGTCTGGTAAAAGGATAGTAGTGTGCCCCCTCTCTCTTTTTGTCTCATTTTTTCCATTTTTCGTGGGCTCTTTTTGGCCTCTCTTTTTTTGAACGGCCTCATGGACCTCATCCCCTCATTTCAAGGAATTATAAGTCTCCTCCATTTCATATCCTCCTAGGTGGGGCCCTAGAGGTTCTGTTTGACCTAATTCCAAGCCTATAAACTCTGTAATATTCCACCCTCGAAGCAAGACCTGAAACAGTTTTATCGCTGACGCAAGTCTTTGTTCCATAGCGATCTCATATGGAGGCCTTCTCCGGCACCCTGCCAGAGGGGGAACCCATTAGGGAGGCTATATTCATCAACCTTGCTGCCTCCATGGTGATGCGTGAGTAGTTCATCCTTGGTGTTGAGGGTATGTACTAGTAGCTATGTGTTTGATCTCTCTCTCTCCCATGTTCTTAATGGATCCCGATCTTAATGTATCATGAGCTTTGTTAATAAAGTAGGATCACATGACATTCACCTCCCTATCTTATTTTTGTGGTGAATTGAGTCTTGCTCTTTGAGGTTTCTTTATGTTGGATTGAGTATTTTGGATTTGAGATCAATTGATGCATGTCTAACTCGAGGATACTCGTGGTGACATTGAGGATAATCTAGGTGACAAAAGAGTTGAATACTATGTTTCAAGCAACTCCAATATTGTGATGACATGGTCTAATATTGTGATGGCATGGTCTAATATTGTGATGACATGGTCACCTTGAACTTTATAATAAACTTAGTCTATTTCTGGGGTGTGAAGAATTGACACATAAAAATAATTGGTTTAACATATTCATTCTCATATAGGCAATTGAAATTCATCTAAGAGAAATCTGTATGTTTTGTGTGGTAAATTGGAATGATGATACTTATATAGCCAATTATTAGAATGACAGGAATTCCAATGAAATATAAAAGGAATGTTGTTACTAATGAAAGTGAAAAGATTTCCCAATTCCCCCTATTGTTTCTCATGATGAATCAAGTGATGAGGAGGAGCTTCCTTTCCAACCAATCTCTTTAATAAGAAGCTTGTAAAAATTAATTAAACCCATACTTAATGTCGCGAAGAAGATGAAAAAGAAGCAAAGATGAAGCAAAGATAAAAATGTATCTCTCCCAAATAATATTTCTCCTATGGTTGTGTCTTATGAGATTAAATCGTGAATTGTGGAAGATGATACATTTGATGAAAATATTGCTTTTTATTCTTATGAAACTATGACTATAGGCACTATTGAGGATGTTATGCCTATTACTCACTATGATGATTATGATTATGGAGATAATTTTGATACTTGTTATGACCATGAAAATATTTTTGGCACCAACTTGGAAATTTTTGATAATAATGATTGTTATACTATTGGGTGTTATTCATGCTATTGATGATGAGAATGGTTATTTATAAGAAATTGCTAATGATATGCAAAGCCATAAGCTGGGGGATGCTATGTTTGATGAATATGATCTAGTCCCCCTATTTTTGATGAGAAAATTTATTATGATGTTTGCATGCCTCCTGTTTATGATGATTGCCATGATTATGAAAGTGGGTTTGGAAGAGTGTGAACTTTAGATAGAGATGATCCCACTATTTTGGAGGGTGTTGAATCTTATTGTAATAATGATAAAAGTGGATTTGGAGAGGTCATAACTTTATTTAGTGACGATTCCACTATTTTGAAAGAGGTTTCAATTGATTATGATGAGAACAAAGTTTCTACTTATGATGATTATTGTGATGGTACTTATGTTATAAATGGTAGTGATAATTATTCTTCTAAAACTTGTCATAATTCGTTTACTGAACGTTACTCTTTTAATGTGGAATTAATTTATAGTCCTCAAGTTTTATATGATACTCCCGCTATTATGAATGAGAGTAAATTTGCTTATGTGGAGATCAACAAAATTTCTATGAATATGAGTCATAATAATAATGCTTTATGTGATAGCTATATTGTTGAATTTATTCATGATGCTACTAAAGATTATTACGAGAGGGGAAGATATGCTTATATGTATTTCAAAAACATCAAGTTTCCTCTCTTTATGTCGAAAGTTTTGAAGTTGCACTTGTTTTGCCTTCCTATGCTAGTTGATTCTTGTTTATATAAATTGTTTACTTATAAAATTCCTATGCATAGGAAGTGTTTGCTATATGATTCATTATGCTCTTTTTATATTTCAATTCTTACTTTTATGTGAGCATCATCAAAAATACCAATGCCTAGCTAAAAGGCTTTAAAGAAAAGCACTTATTTGGATGTAGCCCAATATTTATATTTTCTGTTTTTGTATGTTTACATGATTAGTTCTGCTGTAGTAATCATGTTTTATATCTTTTGTTTCAATAAAGTGCCAAATTAAACATATAGGATGATGCAAATGCTTGTGTATTTGGTTCTGTGCAAAAATAGAAACTTCTTCGTTCGATGTCTGAATTATTTTTCTGAACTAAAATGCCATCAATGCTCAAAAAATTACACAATGCTAAATTACCAAAAACATTCTTTTCCTATTTTTTTCAGAATTTTTTGAGCTACACAAGTATAGATAATAATCTGTCCTTTACACACTATTTTGTTTTTGACAGATTCTGTTTTGTTTTGTTAGTTTGCTTGTCTTAAAGTTTCCATGGTGTATATTTGGTTATATAAATTTTGGAAATGATACTGTACAGTACACATCATTTGGCAATAACTATGAATCTTGTCGTGATAGTACACGAGCGAAGGATTTATTTTATTATAATAACCCATCTCATGAGTTTCGTTAAGTTTTGTGTGGATGAACTTTTCATTTTTGGGTGAGATATCGATATGAGGAGGACAAGGAGCAGCACGACCCTAAGCTTGGGGATGCCTAAGGCACCCCAAGGAAATATCTAAGGAAGTCTCAAGCATCTAAGCTTGGGGATGCCTCGAAAGGTATCCCCTCTTTTGTCTTCAACACTATCGGTATACCTCACTTGGAACTATATTTTTATTGTTCACATAAGATGTATTTTTGGAGCGTCTTTTTGTTTTGTTTGTTGTTTGATACAATCTTAAGATCTGAACATTTTAATTTGGAGAGAGTTTATACATAGTTACCTATTTACTTAACTAACCTATGTTCTTCACTAATATCTTTTGGAGGTTTTTATTGTTTACTCTTGTGCTTCACTTATATCTTTAGAGTATGAAATTTATGAATTAATTAAATGTCACGTGCTTCATTTATTATATGTATATTGAGAAGTAAACATGCATCCCACATTTAATCTGTTAAAGTAGAAGTGAGATTCTAAAACTGCATATCTTAATCAAGTAATGGAGTTATATTATAATGAAAATGAGCATTCGTTTTATTAAGTTGAACCTATCATGTCGTGATAATAAGTATCCCCAATGAAGGACGGATGATTTCATTAGCACATGTTTACTCCTGTTTGATAAATTCCAAATTCAGCCTTGGTGGTGTTCAAGTTTGTAGGTTATCATCATGATTATATTTTCTCAATAATGTTACTATTAGAGAATGCATGATTGTGGTTTTTGTGCTTGATAAAGTGGTTGTCTCCCAGTGATTTTCTAGCCTTTTCCTTGTACTAAGTGGAAATACTGCTTGTGCATCCAATCCTTGAAACAAGTTTATGCCATAAAGTGTCCACCATACCTAACAATAGATGGTATTTCACTGCCATTCCAAGTAAATTTGCATGTTCTACCTCTAAATCTTCAATTGAACTTCTGTTTTGTGTGCCTACACAGCTCATGGAGCGGTGGGGGTAGTCAACATCTTCCATGCTAAATGTGTTCTACTCACGGCGAGAGTTTATTTGCTTGTCAATTTTATGAGAGAGGTTGGTAATAGGGATGCTCAGTCCCAAATAAATAAGAACTGATAATTATAAAGGACACTCCCCTTGAAAAGTTGAAAGTTGGCACGCACCCTGGATTCGGCTAGCCATGGTTCGTGTTAGTATGGTGGAGTGTAAAAGCATGGGAACCACCATTATTGTGTTTACCATGGAAGATATTGGAAGCGTTTGTCATTAGACCGTTGACAGGAAAAGTACACCCCTGAAAATATATTCATCTCTATTCTATGGCATATGTTAATCCATGATTCCCTCTCCGAAGGGCCAATCTATTTACTTCTCATGTTGACTCACTTCCATCTTTCTCTCTTTTGGCACCACATATTGAGCATGGGGATTACTCTTAGCTTTGCATGCATTCTTCTATTAGCATTTGCTCAGCATTCTATAAGTATGATGGTTATCTTTAAATTAGGGTACCCAGTCATCATCTTTGATTCATTGATTACTTTATGTGTGCAATATAGTCTTGAAAGATTGCAAGATACTTCATTACCACTTTATGATATGTTGAACTTAATGGAATGTTACTTGTTATTAGAATTATAATTGCCTATGTGATCAAAAGTTTGTTCTATCATAGCATTCACACTTCATAAATTATTTATTTTGTCATTTACGTACTCGAGTATGAGCAGGAATTAAGCTTAGGGATGCTAATACGTCTCCAACGTATCTATAATTTATGAAGTATTCATGATATATTTACAACAATTACATATAGTTTTGGCATACACTAGTAGAAAAGGGGGCAATGGTCCAGGCCAGGTCAGCCCATTAGTCCGGTTCAATCCAGAACCGGGACCCATGGGGGCATTGGACCCGGTTCGTGAGCCCCGGGGGCCGGCCGGGCCACGTGGGTCATTGGTCCCGGTTCGTCTGGACCTTCTGGTCCCGGTTGGTGGGACGAACCAGGACCAATGGGCCTCGCTCCTGGCCCACCACCATTGGTCCCGGTTGGTGGCTTGAACCGGGACCAAAGGTTGCCCTTTAGTCCCGGTTCGTGCCACCAACCGGGACCAATGAGGTGCCTATATATACTCCTCGCCCGCGGGCAGAGCACTTCACTGCTCTATTTTTCTGCCTGGCCGTTGGAGAGCTTTGTGGTGCTCTAGCTCACCTCCTATGCACACGAGGTGTTCGATGGAATGCCCGAGCCACACTACTTAACTTTCTCCTCTCCAAGCTCGACCTCCAAACTCCATTTTCCTCAATATTTGTCTAGGTTTAGCGGTCTGTCACGTCCCGTCTCCGTCTTCACCGCCGTCGATCGCCCGTGCCGATCTCATCGCCGGCACCACCGTGGTGAGCCTCTTGTTCTTATCTTCTTTCTGAAAGGAAAAATATTCTTACTTGTATGTTTAGATAGATACTTGTATTATTTTCTTACTTTTATTATTGCATCTTATATAGTGCGATGGTTTTGGTATTCGCCCCCATCGGCCCTCGTCCTGTCTATGATTCGGATGTGGTATATATTATCTTTTCATAACTATTGGTTCATTTATTGTTTATGAAAATTATGCCGACCAACATGACATAGATTTTATTTATCTAGGAGGTTGTTGAATCGGAAATTCCAACCGACCCTATTGTCAAGAGGTTAAATTTAGTTGAAGAAGAAAACAATTTCTTGAAGGAAAAAATAAGAAAATTTGAGGAGGAGAAGATGATATTGGAGTTGCATGTTGAGGATGCCGTCGATGATCACAAGATCTAGATGGATGCAATGTGCTTGAAGATTAGAAAATATGCCATTGATACCGAGGCTTGGTATCATTATGTCGTTGGATCAGTTGTTACCTTGGTTGCGATTATGATCGCATTTGTTTTCGCATTGAAATGTTTTACATAGTTTCAATGTATGGTTTAATTAATTTAGATGCTCTGCAGAGCTTTATGTTGTTAGATGAAAACTATGTATGTACTTTGGTTTTAATGTGATGATGAACTTCTATTAATTTGGTCACTTAATTATCTATGCATGATGTTCTGTAATGATTTTTGTCACACTTAATTATATATAATGCACGCAGATGAACCGTAAATGGATGTACGGTGAAAGACACACCTCTGAGTACATTAAGGGCGTGGATGATTTTCTCGAAGTGGCTGAGGCAAACAAGCAGAATGGTTTTATGTGTTGTCCATGCCCTATATGTGGGAATATGAGGTCTTACTCTGACCAGAAAATCCTTCACACCCATCTGCTTTACAAGGGTTTCATGCCACACTATAATGTTTGGACGAGGCACGGAGAAATAGGGGTTATGATGGAAGACGAAGAAGAAGAAGAGTACGATGACAACTATGTGCCCCCTGAATACGATGATGCTACTGAACATCAAGAGGAACCAGACGATGTGCACGATGATGTTGCAACGGGCGAAGCTGCTGAAGATCAAGAGGAACCAGACGATGTGCCCGATGATGATGATCTCCGCTGGGTCATTGTCGATTCAAGGACGCAATGCGAAAGTCAAAAGGAGAAGCTGAAGTTCGATCGCATGTTAGAGGATCACAAAAGGGTTGTACCCCAATTGCGAAGATGGCAACACAAAGCTCGGTACCGTCTTCGAATTGCTGCGATGGAAGGCAAAGAATGTCAGTGCTCGACAAAGGATTTGAGAAGCTATCAAAATATTGAAGAAGAAGCTTCCAAAGGATAACGAATTGCCCGACAAAGACATACGCAGCAAAGAAGGTCGATGCCCTCTAGGATTGGAGGTGCGAAGATAAATGCATGCCCTAATGATCTGCATCCTCTACATGGTGCGCATAAGGATCTGAACGCATGCCCGGTATGCGGTGCATTACGGTATAAGATCGACGAGATGACCCTAGTGATGTTGACGGCGAGCCCCCCAGGAAGAGGGTTCCTGCGAAGGTGATGTGGTATGCTCATATAATACCATGGTTGAAACGTCTGTTCAAAAACGGAGAGCATGCCAAGTTGATGGGATGGCACAGTGAGGACCGTAAGAAAGATGGGAAGTTGAGAGCACCCGCTGACGGGTCGCAGTGGAGAAAAATCGAGAGAAAGTACTGGGATGAGTTTGCAAGTGACCCAAGGAACGTATGGTTTGCTTTAAGCGCGGATGGCATTAATCCTTTCGGGGAGCAGAGCAGCAATCACAGCACCTGGCCCGTGACTCTATGTATGTATAACCTTCCTCCTTGGATGTGCATGAAGCGGAAGTTCATTATGATGCCAGTTCTCATCCAAGGCCCTAAGCAACCCGGCAACGACATTGATGTGTACCTAAGGCCATTAGTTGAAGAAATTTTACAACTGTGGAATGGAAACGGTGTACGTACGTGGGATGAGCACAAACATGATGAATTTGACCTAAAGGCATTGTTGTTCATGACCATCAATGATTGGCCCGCTCTGAGTAACCTTTCAAGACAGACAAACAAGGGATACCATGCATGCACGCACTGTTTACTTGACACCGATAGTATATACCTGGGAAGCTGCAGGAAGAATGTGTACTTGGGCCATCGTCGATTTCTTCCGACCAACCATCAATGTCGAAAGAAAGGCAAGCATTTCAAAGGCGAGGCAGATCACCGGAAGAAGCCCGCCATGCGTATCGGTGATCACGTAGCTTCTTGGCGTGTATGGGAAGACAAAAGATACACCGAGGCATGGGAGGACCTGCAACGCTTGACGAAAAAGACGGCATGCCTCCAAAGCAAGATGAAGGTCCCGCCACTACGCTCTTCACGAAAGAAGAGAAAGAAATCTTCTTTGAATGCCTGCTCAAGATGAAGGTCCCGACTGGTCGAATATAAAGGAATAATAAATATGCCGAGAAAAGTTCCGAACCTAAAGTCTCATGATCGCCACGTGATTATGACGCAATCGCTTCCGGTTGCATTGAGGGGGCTTTACCGAAAACGTCCGATTAGCCATTGTGAAGCTATGTGCATTCCTCAATGCAATATCTCGAAAGGTGATCGATCCGAAATCGCACCAACGCTAAGGAGTGATGTGGCGCAATGTCTTGTTAGTTTCGAGCTGGTGTTCCCACCATCTTTCTTCAATATCATGACGCACGTCCTAGTTCATCTAGTCGACGAGATTGTCATTCTGGGGCCCGTATTTCTACACAATATGTTCCCCTTTGAGAGGTTCATGGGACTCCTAAAGAAATTTGTCCGTAACCGCGCTAGGCAAGAAGGAAGCATTTCCATGGGCCATCAAACAGAGGATATCATCGGGTTTTGTGTTGACTTCATTCCTGGCCTTAAGAAGATAGGTCTCCCTAAATCGCGGTATGAGGGGAGACTGACTGGAAAAGGCACGCTTGGAAGGGACTCAATAAGATGCAGGATGGATATTCTTGGTCTCAAGCACACTACACAGCTTCTACGAACTCTACCTTGGTGACCCGTATGTCGATGAACACAAGAACGATCTGCGCTCCAAACACCCGGAGCAAAGGCGATGATCGGATTACATGTGAACACATCAGACTTTCAGCAGTTGGTTGGAAACACGCCTCGAGGGTGACAACACTGCTTGTGATGAGCTGTACTTGTTTTCCAGGGGACCATCTTCGACTGTAATGATTTGGAAAGGATACGAGATAAATGGGAATACATTTTACACGATCGCCCAAGATCAAAAGAGCACCAACCAAAACAGCGGTGTCCGCTTTGATGCAGCCACCGAGAGGGGAAAGGACACATATTATGGTTACATAGTGGACATATGGGAACTTGACTACGGAGTAGATTTTAAGGTCCCTTTGTTTCAATGCAACTGGGTCAATCTGTCAGAGGCGGGTGCAGGTAGACCCACAAGACGGAATGACAACAAGGATCTAAAAATCTTGGGTACACCGACGAACCATTCGTCCTAGCTAATGATGTGGCACAGGTTATCTATGTGAAGGACATATCTACCAGACCGAGCAAAAGAAAAGATAAGGAAGTGAATACATCATACGATGAGCCAAAGCGCCACATAGTTCTTTCAGGAAAAAAGGGACATCGTGGGAGTGGAGGGCAAGATGACATGTCCGAAGATTTTGAAAAGTTTCATGAAATTCCTCCTTCAAAGTCAAGGCTGACCCCAAATCCCGATAAACTATGAAGATTATCCATGGTTACGGCAAGAATAAGCAAATGACACAAGCAAAGAAAAAGTGAAGACTTTCTCCATAACTATTATGATGATACCATGCCAACTTTGTAATGCATTTAGTATGATGCCATTGTCCGTTTTGTACATGCACATGCTATGTGGGTGAAATTATGATACCATGCCAACTTTCAACTTTTTCAGAGTTCATTTGAAATGCTTTATTATGAATTTAGGTTGAATTTTCTCTATAGGCGCATCTATGTTCATTTTTTTAGTAAAGTTAATCACAAACTTGTGATTCACACAAATTTCAAAGAATTCAAATTTTAACTATTCAAATTTGAAAACTAATGGCACTAACAGAAAGTTTATAATTTTGCTGACCTAAAAGCAAAAAGAATTAAAAATAAAGCAAAAAACAAAAGAGAATAAATAATGCAGAAAACAAAACAAAAAACTGGAAACAAAATAAAAATAGCAACAATAAGTATTTTGTTGTAAGTAGAAACAAAATAAAATAAATAAAGCAACAAAGAAAACAAAAAACAAAAAAGTGTTTTCAAATTTGAAAACTAATGGCACTAATAGAAAGTTTATAATTTTTCTAAAATTAAAAGTAAAAAGAAATAAAAAATAAAGAAAAAAACAAAAGAGAATAAATAATGCAAAAACAAAACAAAAAAGCTGGAAAAAATAAAAAAAACTGCCACCTATTGGGCCACCACGGCCTGAATACGACTAGAAACCCAACTGGGCCGGATTCAGCCCAGAAGGCCCAATAGGCCCACAGCAGCAGACAGTGTGAGATTAGGCCCGTAAGCCTGCATTTGAGAGGAGCTCGAGAGGGTAGCCGCAGTGGGCTTATAAACCACTCCGAGCCCCTCTCAACTAGCGAGGTGGGACTAAACTGTGATTATGATGGCTCCGGTGACCTAATGACGGTGCAAGAAGGAGACCATGAGGACGGCTCCGGTGACCCAATGACGGTGCAAGAAGGAGACCGTGATGACGGCTCCGGTGACCGAACCGAGTCTGCCTGTATATATATATTAGTTAAGCTCGTCTTGACTAGCTAATTGATGCATTCATTGTTTTGGTATATGTACACATATTAATTAACTCTCGTCTTTCTTCTTTCTTCTAGCCCTCCGGATCGAGCACAACTTCGGTAAGGAGAAGAGGCCCAAAGAAAAAGTTGAGCTCGGATGAAAGGTTTGAGATCACAGCAATCGCATGCGACGGCGAACCGATTGAACCCATCCGGACAAAGAACGCATTTGCTGCTCAGTGCGGGGTTCTTATTAGGGACAGGATCCCGATCAGCATCCACCAATGGTATAAGTCTAAGAACGAAGACCCTGAGGTGTCTTATGTTAATGATATGCAGAAAGATGATCTTTGGACTGAGCTGAAGGCAAATTTCACCCTACCGCCAGAGGAGGATCCGGAGAAGCCGGTTATAGAGCAAATAATCAAGTCTTTTGCTCTTAAGAAGATGGCAGGCCTATTCAGAAGGTGGAGGAAAGAGCTGAAAAAGTTTGTCGACAAAGAAGAGACACCAGAATTCATCGGCAAATATGAGAAGATCAGAGATCACTGACCCGCATTTGTGGCCCACAAGACGTCGGAAAAGAGTAAGAAGATGTCGGCGACAAACAAGCAAAATGCTGCGAAGAAGAAGTTTCACCATCGCACGGGTCGGTGGCTACCTCAAAGCCCGCCTAAGTGGGCCAAGGCTGAGAATGATCTCGCTTGATAAAGAGATCGAACCGAGACAATGAATCGCCGGACCGTTACGGACTTGGTTCTTGGTAGGCGGAACCTTGGACCTCAGATCGTGGAAGTGCCGTTGGACGGACGAGCAACCGAAAATACCACCAAGAGGCTTCGCACTATATCAATGCAGCGCAGCAAGGGACGTTCGCTCGAGACAGGAGAACAACGAGCTCACAATGGCCCTCGAATCCGAGCACCACGGACGGACACGAGGCACGCCAGCTCCATTCCGTGGAAGGTTGGTTTTCCGGACGCAGGGGGTTACAAAATCCAGGAGAGGAGGAAGAAAGTGGAGCATGGCCAACTGCCGGTGCTGCACGCAAGGGTACGAGGGCTAGAGGAACGAGAAGCAGATCGCAGCGAACGACCTGCCGAAGCTTCCCCCGAAGCTACCCCGCCATCTCAGCGGAGAAGAAGCGTGGCTTCCACCGAGCTGCTTCAGCCGGAGCATATCTTGACGGCTCCTACTAGCTACCCCGTGGATTTTATCACGGAGTCTCAAAATTGCCACCTTATGGCGCAATGGCAGAACTTAAAAGTCAAGGTGGCTGTCGGCCAAGTTCGACCTTCTGAACCCGGTGCAACTTTTCACTGTCGTACGATTCCAGAAGGATATGCTAGGGTGACGGTGGACGAAATAACGGAGGGATTTGAGGACCTCCAGCTTGATGAACTCGGCTGGGTTATGCTCTGAAGACTCCATGCCTATGGCGGAAGGAGTTCATCAAGCTTCCGAACTGGACGCCTCCTCCTCCTCCTCCGGCGAGTAAGGGCACTCCGCCTCCTCCACCGCCTCCTCCACCGGCGAGTGACGATCAGGGCAGTCGGCCTCCTTCTCCGGCGCGTGGCGGCACTCCGCCTCCTTCTCACTGCCAAGGCGCACCGAGCAGCCAGCAGCCTCCTCCTTCTCTCGCCAAGAAGGGCGGAAGAGACCCGCCCGCCCGGCTTCTCCGTGGCGTCGTAGTCCTTCTCCTCCGCCTCGTAAGCAAGCATGAAAGAAGACAGCCACAGCCGCTCTGTCTGCTCCGGCGTCTAGCAGTACAGCCAGAGGCGGGAGGCAATACAGATACGGTCCACCTCTCAAGCGTCTAGAGAAGTTCCCGTACGTGATGACCGTGGAGGAAAACAAGAAGATCGTGCGGACCGAAGTGAAGGACTTCTTTGAAGAGTTGAAAGCGCAGAGATATCCACCTCCGGAGGAGAAGATAGATCCGGTGAAAGTGAAGCGTACTCTGGCTGCCCTGAGGAAACCACCAAAGTCTCCGCCAAAAGGCAACTATGAGCGCATCCTTGAAAAGTCATTTGTCCAAGCGAAGCGATCCGAAGTATCACACGATCAAAGGTTAGCAAACGACGAGCTGGGAAAAAAATTGCCCAGCTCGGCGAACAAGCAAACCAATCGCTCCCCCCGCTCCAGGTGTCCGAAGATAGCGTCGCTAATGATCCGGGCGGGATGGTGCCGGGTTATAACAATCCTGCAGATTACCTGCCCGACGATGTACACTATGATTTCTTGGAGGCGGACGAACACAGATACATGTATGGGAAGCCTCTCGTCAAAGATGAAAGATCTCTAACAACGATGATGTTCAGATTCCATAATTGGTACATGAAACCCTGCAGAGAGTCTGAGGGGAGGAATATTTTGACGCTGAGTGTTAGAGAGGAGCATGACCTCGTTGGAATTGAACAGTTGAATGTTCCATTTGAGGAGTTCTT
Source organism: Aegilops longissima (assembly GCA_021605205.1). NCBI lineage: Eukaryota > Viridiplantae > Streptophyta > Magnoliopsida > Poales > Poaceae > Aegilops > Aegilops longissima. The sequence continues at coordinate 616,064,182 of CM038682.1, read as the reverse complement.
CGCGTTTTTCAATCTAAAAGCCCTCGATAAATTAATGGTCACTTGCTACTGCCTGTAAGTAGTACTACTTCTGTCATTAATTAAGTCTCTATATATATGTCAGCTCTTTCATTGCATGTATTTTAATTATCCTCACTATATTAATTATGCAGATTGAAGATCGCCGAATTGAAGAATAGACAAGTCGGTGATATTGGTTCATTAACACAAATCTCATATATGCATTTATGGTTAAATCTCATGCCAAAGATACCGAGGCCAAGCTGCTACAATCGTTTGTATTAAATCAAAACAAAGCTATAATACTCTTTCCTTACGAAGTCAAGTGAGTGTTACTGTCTTGTGCATCCCTTATTAGTCGAGGTTATAGTAATGTAATTGATGGGTTATGCATGCTTTGCGCAGGTTCCACTATATTCTGCTAGAGATTAAGCTTGAGTAGGGACAAGTAACCGTCTTAGACTCGAGACGAAAAGATCCCACGGAGTATGCGGACTTGACTGAAATTCTAGAGAAGTAAGTTAAACCGATCATTATCGCACCATATCGGCAACTTTGTTCATTTCGTGATATCAAGTAATTGTTTTCTTGTCTGGCAGGGTTTGGGAAAAATTCACCTCAAAAACTCCGGGACTGCGAAAGAAGCTGCAATTTAGATACCCGAAAGTAAGTACTATAGTAGCATGTTCCACGCATCTCCTAGTGATTCAAGCGCTAGTTTCATCAATACCATTTAGCATGCTTGCTAATTATCAGTTTGATTGACCTCTATTCCTTGTAAAGTGGTTGTGGCAGGAACAAGCGAATGATTACTGTGGATACTACATTTGCGAGTCCATCCGCCACACGACCTGTGAGTGGGGCTACTCTGACAAACAATATGAAGTGCGTAAATAATAATATTCACAATTTTATTTTATTATCATCATTTGTGTTCAGTTTCATTTATTCATATATATGTATTGACCCGCTTCTTCAAATTAGATGTTTCAGATGCGGGATGAACTACTACCACCAGATCGTATGCGAGCAATTCAAGAGGAATTGGCGGCATTCTTTCTTGACCACGTGATCGCTAAAGACGGAGAATACCATGTGGACCCTTAGTTTGTTTGGAATTAGGAGATTATATTGTAAGAGATCATTATATTGTATATATGTAGCCAGTAGCGTCGGATAGATATACGAGAACTTGTTGTTCGACCAATCTCTCAGAGAAGGAGAGGTGGTCGATATCACTTCTCTTTGTATGCATATGTTCATGACAATCTTCTGTTTCCTTCATTTGCTTACTAGCTAGCTAGAGTGTCTAGTCCTCTGTATACGTATATATATAGTACGTAGCATCGACCAAGCACGGAGAAAAGAGAGGACAATTCTCTCTATTAATTAGCTAGCTAACACAAACACCTAAATTAACCCCCAAAACCCCCAACCCCCCCCCCCCTTTCAAAACAAAAAACAAAAACACCAGCCACTGAAATGCTGACGCGTGGAAGCCTTTTGGTCCCGGTTTATGTCACCAACCGGGACCAAAGGCCCCCCTGCCTGGGCTGCCCGCAGCGGCCACGTGGATGCCCATCTGTCCCGGTTCGTGTAAGAACTGGGACTAAAGGTGGGAGGCATTAGTAACGACCTTTTAGTCCCGGTTCAAGAACCGGGACTAAAGGCCCTTACGAACCGGGACAAATGCCCTGTTTTCTACTAGTGATACTTTTATATTATTTTTATAGATTAACTTATTAAGCTAGTGCCCAATGCCAGTTCCTATTTTTTTGCATGTTTTTGGTTTCATGAAAATCCATATCTAGGAAGGTCCAAACACGACAAAAATTTATGTGGATTTTTGTGGAAAATAAGAAACACCAGAAGCTTTAGGAGGCAGCCAGAAGAGGCCCGGGAGCCCACAAGCCTAGGGGCGCCCCTAGGCTTGTGGGGCCCTTGAGGCTCTGTTTAACCTAATTCCAAGCCTATAAATTTCGTAATATTCCAAAACCCATAGAGAGAGAGACCTCAAGCAATTTTATCACCGCTGCAAGCCACTGTTCTGAAGCTTTCTCATCTGGAGGCTTTCACTGGCACCCTGCCGGAGGGGGAAACCATTGGGGAGGCCATCTTCATCAACCTTTCTGCCTCCACGGTGATGCGTGCGTACTTCATCCTCGGGGCTGAGGGTATGTACTAGTAGATATGTGTTTGATCTTGTATCATGAGCTTTGTTAATAAAGTTGGATCACATGATGTTCACCTCCCTCTTATTTTCGTGGTGAATTGAGTCTTGCTCTTTGAGGTTTCTTTATGTTGGATTGAATATTTTGGATTTGGGATCACTTGATGCATGTCTAACTCATGGATACCCGTGGTTACATTGGGGGTAATCTAGGTGACATCAAAGTTAAATGATATGTATCATGTGGTGTTGTCATAGTACGATCTGTAGGACTACTCATGACACTTTGGGGGTGGTTCAATAGATTGATTGGAAACACAACTTTGAGGTGGTTTACTATCTACGCAATTTTATCCTACTTTCTTCGATAGGAATAGATATTTTGGATTTCTAATCCGCACTTTGAGGGATTATCATGTGGTTCAATTATGTTAATGATGTTAAGAGATTGCACTAGTGAAGGTATGAACCCTAAGCCTTGTTTCCAAGCATTGAGACACCATTCTTGCTTACTTTTGTTACTTGCTACCTTAATGTTTTTGATTGTTTAGATTACAAAAACCTATTTCTATCATTCAGATTACACATCTATCATCACCTCTTCGCCGAACTAGTGCATCTATACAACTGACATTTGTATTGGGTGTGCTGGGGACATAAGATATTAGTTGTATTTGATTAAAGGGTTGCTTGAGAGAGAACCACCTTCATCCTACACATTTTACAGATTAATAAACCTTAGGTCATCCACTTGAGGGAAATTTGTTGTTGTCCTACAAAACTCTGGCTTTGAAGCCGAACAAAGTCTACAAGAATAAAATTGTATAGTAGACATGAGTATGATAGTTCAGTTCAACCTTGCAAGTAATCTACTGTAGTGATAGAAAGTGGAAAATGCTTGTATTGTTGACAGTAATGATAAAAAGATAGTTGCATAGTTGTCCTTTGAACGCAGGGTGAATACAATATTTCATGTCATCACTCTTATTGCAATTCTTTGTTTTTACTTAATACTTTAATATGCATGTTGGACAGCAGTCTTAGATGGAATATTAGCTATAGATGCAATTAGATAACGGTGTATAGATATTGGGACGTGATGCTCATATTTGATTATGCCATGGATAGTCATAGTTATAAATATTACAATTCAATGGATTATCAACTGTAATTTGTTAACCACACCATACTTTATTTTGAAGAGATACCACTGGTGCCTATGGATCCTGGTGCATCTTCTTCCTATAAACTTTCAATCTCAATGCACTTTTTAATTTATTGCTTCTACATTCCCGTCAACTTGTCATTAAGTCCCAGTTTTTTTGTTTCCATCGCCATTTTTAATCCTTATAACCGGCAAGCTAGTGAGACTGACAATCTCATTAGTCCTGTAGGGGGCCAAGGCAAATTTTGTATCAATGTGTGCAGGTGATGATCATTAGTTATATTACTAAGCTTGCTCCTTACCAGTGACCTCTTTTGGTTACTGTTCCATCTCTACCTCCTTGGAATCTTCTTATTCATGTGACGAGTCGTCCCTGTCTTGGTTCTACCAAGGCCAATCTTGTAGCCTAACACAACGGGGTGGCGTCTTCCAGCTCAAAGTCCTCCTCGCAGAAGGGGCTTGATCCATGTGGTGGACTTCCACCGGTGGCAATCATTCTCCTCCTAGGAGGTTGTCTGGCGTTCCCATCATGAAGGTGACATGGTGTCGATGGACTTGCCCTTGCCTACAAATTTGATATGCATCTGACGGTGTAGATTGGTTTGACAATTAACAAGGGAGAGGTCTTCCAAGGATATCTAAAGGGGTTGATAATCAGGAAATCATGAGATTAGGTATTGGCATAATACTTGGAAACAAACAAAAGATTTTTAGGAAGGAATTAGGGACGATCAAAACTAAAGGCGGGGCATAGTACGGGCTGTCATGCTTGTACCGTCGCTTATACCGAAGTTGCCCACACAACCCTTATTTCCCATAAGAGATCATGGTATGACTGCAGAGGTTCATACTGGTGCTCCTAAATATCCTTCATTGTGACATGCGAAAGAGGTTCTTTTCAAAGACGAAGAAAAGTTAGTTCGGGGTACAAGAGATTTGCCAGCCCGCGGGACAATCGTGTGCGATTGCATCGACACTCGTATATATTAGGCGCAACGACTATCTACGATTCTAGAAAATAATACGAAGTATGGTACGACCTCGTATGGTCATACCATCATTGGTTCGATTCCTTAAACCCCATTTCCCTGCACGAAGAAAAGTGAAAAGCACAACTGAAGGGTAAGAAGATTAGTAGCAATACTATATTTACAAGGAACTAAAATAATTTCAAGCATGAATGGAAGAGGTTCTGCATCCCGTACGGAACAACCACAACTACTACAAGCACGACATGTTGTAACTCGGATAACATTGATCCACCTTGTAACACCCCGGAAGTAACTTTCCATTTGTAACTCCAACTCTTGCCATTTTCGGCATTGTGATATGATATTCCCTCCGTGGTTGGGTTTTCTTCATTTTGCATTTTGTCCATGTCATGCATTTTTTTTATCATGCCATCATGTGCATCGCATTTGCATACGTGTTCGTCTCTTGATTCCGAGCATTTTTCCCGTTGTCCGCTTTTGCAATCCGCACTCCTATCTCCCCGGCGGTCCTTTTACGCTTTTCCGTAAAGGGTACTAAACCTTCTCGAAATGGACCGAGGTTTGTCTAGTGGCCTTGGTATACCACCAGTAGACCACCGGTCAAGTTTCGGTCATTTGGAGCTCGTTTGGTACTCCAACGGTTAACCGTGACTCACAAGAAAGGCCTCTTTTAAGTTGCAGCCCAACACCCTCCAAAACAGCCCAATAACCCATCTAAGTCACTTCCATGCTCTCCGTCGTTCGATCACGATCGTGTGGTAAAACTACACCTCATTTGGACTCTCCTAGCTCCCTCTATGCCTATTTAAGCAAACCCTCCAAATCCTTGATCATTCCTCCCGAAACCCTAAAATCCGTCCCGCTACCGCGGACACGCCCGCCGCCGCGGACACTTCGCCGCCGCCGCCACGCAGCCAGTGGGAGGTCACCCGTGTGGTCTGCGCCTCACACACACCGCCCATGAGCCCATGAGCCCACGGCCGCCCCCTGCCCGCTCCGTCCCGTCGCCTGCCGCCTTGCCATGGCGCGCTGCGCCCACGGGCCGCGCCGCGCCCACGCCGCCGCCGCCTCAGCAGCCACACACACATGCCGTGGCCGGATCTCACTCACCGGCGGTGCCGCCGCCGTCCGGCGCCCGCCCGGCTCCTCTCCCTCCGGCGAAGCTCCCGACTCCGGCGACCTCGAACTGCACGCCAGATCCGGATCCCGAGCTCCCGTTGGCCTCTCTCCCCCTCACTTTTTCTACTAAGTTTTTCATCTCATTGATATTTCGTGTCATTTTCTTCATGCTATATCTTTGCATCTGTAGATCCATTTTGCGCGTATAATATGTCAAAATGTTCGTCTCGAAGAGTAGATCATTTTATCTCATTGCATCATTTTCATTTGAGCTCATCTTGATGCCCGAAATGCTGTTAGAAGAGTGCTATGTGATGTTAGTTTCTGTTTCTTAACAGAACTTGCACTTTTGTTATTTTTGCCATGATTGATGTGTGCACCATATGAATTTGAGTCCTACATGTGTTTTGTAATATGCCATGCCATCTTTCCAGGGGTGTATGACATGTATTTTTGTGATCTATGTGGTGACTAGCACAAGCATGCAAAGTAGGTGTCCTGATGGTGCTGATTTCAGCCCTGTTTAGCTGATATTTTGATGCCTTGTTAACTTGATGCTACCGAGAGATCCATGCATATTTTGAGATACTTCAGTAAGGATGTTTTGTTAAGCATGTCTTGCTCTATCCATCCATGCCCTTGTTTGCAATTATGGAGTGCCATAGCTTGAGTCAATCGAGCTCTACTTTTGCTATCAAATGTTTCCTGGCAGATTGTTTACATGTTATTCAATTTTGCCAAGTTTGTTGTGGTTGATCCATGTATGCTATGTTATTGTTCTTGCCATGTATGTCTTCTATGCCATGTCTTCTTGATGTATGTATGCATAGTTTATCATTTAAGGCTCTGTAGTGAGTGCAGTGAGCTTGTAAACATGCCTACTTGTTATCAGTTTTTGACATGCCATGTTGCTGAATCTGTTAACGAGACTTTCGATATTGCCATGGGTGTTACTATATTTTCTGATCCTTTTTGGCTTATGGTCAGTAAGGGACTTTTGTTCTATGCTTTGAGTAAATTCATACCATGCCTTGTTTTGCTATTATAAGTTCCTGTAGCATGTAGTTTTGTTGCTCTGAACATTGCAACCTGATGCTGTTTTTGCCATGTCCAGCCTGATATTTTGTGCTCTTTTGCCATGCTTGTTTGAACCTGTTATGATGTGAACTAGCCATAGCTCAGTGCTCATCTTTTGTCGAGCATCTTGTGTAGATCACTTTCATGTACTTTGTTGGTACGTTTGGGTGCAGTAGCTTAATTTATTGTTGCTTGCTAAGTGGCATCATGCTGTTAATGGCAGATTTGTGCCATTCTTGTTTTGCTTGTCATTTGCAAACCGTGCATCCGATTCCGGTGATCTTTATATCGATTTCAACCGAAATCATCTCATCTTTCCAGTGGCATACTTGGTTTGCCAAGTTGATGCCTGGTTCATCATTTTCCTTCCGGAGCGCACATACGCATTGCATATCACATCCCGCATATCATGTCATGTTTTGCATCATGTTGTTTGTGCATTGCACCGTGATTTATTGTGGTTCCTTGTTTGTGTTGTTGCTTTGGGTAGAGCCGGGAGACGAGTACGTGAACGAGGAACCTGTTGAGAACGCTTACGAGGATCAAGCTTTCGACAACTCTGAGAACATTGCAGGCAAGATGACCATACCCTCGAAATCACTTCTATCTTTGCTATGCTAGATGCTCGCTCTTTTGCTATGCCTATGCTACGATGCCTACCACTTGCTATATCATGCCACCCATATTGCCATGTCAGCCCCTAACCATCCTTTCCTAGCAAACCGTTGTTTGGCTATGTTACCGCTTCGCTCAGCCCCTCTTATAGCGTTGCTAGTTGCAGGTGAAGCTGAAGTTTGTTCCTTGTTGGAACATGGAGATGTTGTTCGTTGTTGGAACATGTTTACTTGTTGGGGATATCACAATATTTATATCTGCTATATTTAATGCATCTATATACTTGGTAAAGGGTGGAAGGCTCGGCCTTATGCCTGGTGTTTTGTTCCACTCTTGCCACCCTAGTTTCCGTCATACCGGTGTTATGTTCCTTGATTTCGCGTTCCTTACGGTTGGGTGATTTATGGGACCCCTTGACAGTTCGCTTTGAATAAGACTCGTCCAGCAAGGCCCAACATTGGTTTTACCATTTGCCACCTAAGCCTTTTCCCCCGGGTTTTCGCGAGCCCGAGGGTCATCTTTATTTAACCCCACCGGGCCAATGCTCCTCTGAGTGTTGGTCCAAACTAGAGCCACTTGCGGTGCCACCCTGAGGCAACTTGGGGCATCTTCGGTTGCCGTACGTAGTGTTCATCCGGATGTGCCTTGAGAACGAGATATGTGCAGCTCCTATCGGGAATTGTCGGCACAATCGGGCGGCTTTGCTGGTCTTGTTTTATTGCTGTCGAAATGTCTTATAGTCCGGGATTCCGAGATTGATCGGGTCTTCCCGGTAGAAGGTTTATCCTTCGTTGACCGTGAGAGCTTATAATGGGCTAAGTTGGGACACCCCTGCAGGGTATTATCTTTCGAAAGCCATGCCCGCGGTTATGAGGCAGATGGGAATTTGTTAATGTCGGTTGTAGAAAACCCGAAGTTGACCTCAATAAAATACACATCAACGCGTGTAACTGATGGTCTCTTCTCGCGGAGTCCGGAAGTGAACACGGTGTTGGAGTTATGTTTGACGTAAGTAGTTCAGGATCACTTCTTGATCGCTACTAGCTTCACGACCGTGCTTTGCTCCTCTTCTCGCTCTCTTTTGCGATGTAGCCACCATAAATGCTAGTCGCGTGCTGCAGCTCCACTTTACTACTTTGTCCTTCCTATAAGCTTAAATAGTCTTGATCTCGCGGGTGTGAGATTGCTGAGTCCCCGTGACTCACAGATTCTACCAAAACAGTTGCAGTGCCGACGATGCGGTCAGGTGTGACGATCCGAGCTCCAGTGGGAGTTCGACGAGGAACGTGGTCGTTACTATGTGTCTTTTCCAGATGATCAGAGTGGTGCCCAGTTGGGACGATCGGGATCTGTGTAGCATTTGGGGTATCTTCTTTTATTTTGGTTCCATAGTCGGACCTTGAGTGTACTCAATGATGGATGTTTATTTATGTATTGTGTGAAGTGGCGATTGTAAGCCAACTATGTATCTCTTTCCTTACTTATTACATGGGTTGTGTGAAGATTACCTCACTTGCGACATTGCTTTCAATGCGGTTATGCCTCTAAGTCGTGCCTCGACACGTGGGAGATATAGCCACATCGAGGCGCGCAAGTTGGTAATCGAGCCTTCCCGACTTAGGAGCCCCCTACTTGATTGTTTGTGGCGTTGTTGAGTCTAGAATGGAAAATGTTTTGAGTCTTAGGATTATATATATCTGAGAGTAGGATTCTTTTTACTCCCAGTCCTTAAATCGCTCTGTGAGGTCTCCCGACGAGAGTTTTGACTCTTCTCTCCTCAGATTTCACTAAAAAAATTTTAGGATCACGTGGGTATCTTGGAATCGTTCGATGGTTTTGTGACGAGAACATTGTTCTTGGTGCCTCGACATTTAGGGGTTGTGGCGGTGTCCCGGGAGTTGAGCTCCGAGGTGTTGTCGTCACAATTTTATCGTTGCAGTTCTAGAATACCGAGTTTTGCCGACATCGAAATCTCTTTTGTGCAGTTGTTGGTGAGATAACCCGATATCCCATCTTCGAGGCGAAAAGGGAGTATTGCCATGACTTGTATAACGGATGTTTTTCAAGGTCGAGGTACACGATTTCCGAGGATTTCTTGGTTATGTGTTGACGGATGGATACAAATGGATCTAGGTATTGTTAGTTTGGGTGATATATTTTGTGTCCCTGTATCCCCAACACCAGATTGCATAACCGAAAGTTTCGGGAGTTAATAGGTGGGAATTCTAGTAGCTTACGGGATATTCTTTCCGGCGGATGTATGATTTGAGATTGGGGTTCAACGTCTAGTGGTCCGCCCATTCACGGATCGATTCTGATGGTCGCGAGGCGTCTTAAAGAATCCTTGGCTATGCTGATTCGGGACGTCTTGTTTGTCATTCGTGACATCCGCTATCGTCGTGTCCGTGTGGGCCCCACCACGAACACTTTGGGCGTAAATCTCTATCATGTGTTTGTTCGGCTCATTCTAAAAGCCAATCTTTTGTTTTCGCCAGTGATATTCGATTTGTTTCTAAGGCAGATGTTGTTTCCATATCCTTTATCTAAGTGGCTTCTCACCTTAATGGACGTGTGATGATTAACTTTGGAATTCATTCGTTCATTCTTGTTCAATGTTTATTGTGAAGACTATATGTTGCAATTTCTATCCGTTGATTCAACTTGACTATTTGTCTATCAAAGGACTAACGGATGTCACCCTCTTCAGATGGCTCCGCCAACGCGCTCGAATCCGGATCGCAATGATGGGGATCGATCGAACCTCCACCTCCACCTCCGCCTCCGGAGGCTGGCAAGCTATCATGGCAGCCACCAATGCCAATGCTCGATGATTTTGCAGCTCATGCAAGAACGTACTCGAGGGCAAGGCAATCAAGGAAATCAAGGTAAAGGCAACAATCAGCCGCACTTTGCTACTCTCGATCGGTTCCTCGCTAATCAGCGAAGTCTTTCGGTTTACGTGTCGAAGCCACGACGGCGACGATTGGTTAGTGGACATCTGCAAGCATTTTGATTGTAGCAATGTCAGACCTGAGGACTTTGTCAAGTTTGCATCGTTTCAACTCAAGGATCAAGCTGATGAGTGGTACCAGCAATACAAAGATTCCAGAGGAGGTCGTGTCATTACCTGGGATGAGTTCCGCCGTGATTTCAGAGCTCATCACATTCCGAAAAGTGTTGTTGAGAGCAAGCGTGAGGAGTTCCGCAATCTCAAGCAGGGCAACATGTCTGTCTATCAATACAATATCCAGTTCCAGAAGCTCGCTCGTTTTGCTAAGCAAGACGTACCTGATGAAAAGAGTATGATCTATCAATTCAGAGGTGGTCTGAGAGAAGATCTGCAATTAGCTCTTGTGCTTTTTGAGCCAGAAAAGTATGATGAATTCTACAACATGGCACTCAAGCAAGAAGCTGCCCAGCTCAAATGTGAGGCTTCTAAGAAGAGAATCAGGGATGCAGTTCAGTCTTCTTCTTCCTCTCAAGTGGCAGCTAAGCCAGCGAAGTTCTACCTTCCTCCTCCTCCGTTCCGTCGGCCTTATCGCCAGAAGAACTCAGGTGGCCGTGGATCTTCCCACCCACCCAACCCAGCTATCGTAACAAGTCTAATTCTCAAGCTCCAAGGTCAAGTGCTCCTTACCACCGTCCGCTCTCGAGGTGACTTGCAACAAATGTCGTGAGAAGGTCACTATGTGAACAAGTGCTTCAACCAGAGGCGCCTTCCGCCTCCTCCTCTGTGAAATCTTCCAGCAATGCAAAGGGTCAAGCATAATCCAAAGCATGCCAAGGTCAATATGATGAATGCAGCTCAAGCGGAGGAATCTTCGATGTGATAATGGGTAATCTCTCGATTAATGATATTCCCGCAAAAGTATTATTTGATCTTGGTGCATCGCTTTCTTTCATTTGAGACCTTTTGTTGCCAAGCATGAGTTTGTGACGGAAAAGATTCCTATTCCATTGAAGATTGTGTCCCGGGTAAGCAAATGACATCTAATGTTTGCGTCCGGATGTTTCTATCAAGATGGGCGATTATAGATTTCTGTCTAAACCAGTTGTTCTCGGTGACTCGGATATTGATCTTATTCTCGGAATGGATGGCTTTATCAAAGACAAAGCTCAGCTTGATTGTGCTGCCGTGGAAATTCAATTGACTCACTCTTCTAATGATGTGATCATCTATGCGCTTCGTGATGAAACCATTGGTTGTTTTCTCTCAATGAGAAGGGCGAATTGGATGCTATCTCGCAGATTCCAGTCGTTTGTGAGTACCAAGATGTCTTTCGAGAAGAGCTTCCGGGTATGCCTCCTCATTGGCCAGTTGAGTTTGTTATTGATCTTGAGCACGCATCAACCCGTTTGCAAGCGTCCTTACAAGCTTGGACCTGATGAGCTGAAGGAATTGAAGAAGCAGCTCGATGAACAAGAGCGTCTGGGTTTGATCAGACCGAGTTCATCTCCTTGGGGTTGTGGTGTTCTTTTTGTCCGGAAGAAGGATGGCACGGACCGACTTTGCGTCGATTACCGTCCATTGAATAAGAAGACAATCAAGAACAAGTATCCACTTCCCAACATCAATGAGCTTTTCGAGCAACTCAAAGGTGCTAAAGTGTTCTCAAGCTTGACCTTCGTATGGGGTATCATCAGATTCGCATTCGTGAACAAGATATTCCCAAGACAGCATTCAGAACAAGCTTTGGTTCTTATGAATATACTGTCATGTCTTTCGGCCTTGTCAATGCTCCTCCAACATTCTCTCGGATGATGAACTTCATATTCAACCCCTACACCAATGAATTCGTCTTGGTCTATCTTGATGATATTTTGGTCTTCTCCAAGAATAAGAAGGATCATGCCAAACATTTGCGATTGGTGCTAGACAAGCTCGAGAGTATCAATTCTATGCTAAGTTCTCCAAATGTGAATTTTGGCTTGATGAAGTGCTTTATCTTGGCCATATCATCTCCGCCAAGGGCATCGCTGTTAATCCCGAGAAGGTGTCCGCAATTGTGAATTGGCAACCTCCTCGGAATGTCAAGCAGCTCCATGATTTTCTTGGTCTTGCAAGCTATTGCGAAGATTCGTTGAGAACTTCTCCAAGATTGCAAAGCCTCTTTCCAACCTTCTCCGAAGCATGTGAAGTATGTCCGGTCTCCCGAGTGTGGCGTTGCTTTCAATACCCTCAAAGAGAAACTCGTCACAGCTCTGTCTTGACTCCTCTGATGAATCCAAGCCATTTGAAGTCTTCTGTGATGCTTCTCTTCAAGGTCTCGGTCTTTGTGTTAATGCAAGAGAAGAGAGTTGTGGCTTATACCTCTCGCCATTGAAGCCCAACGAAAAGAACTACCCCACTCACGATCTTGAGTTGGCGCAGATTGTCCATGCATTGATTACATGGAGACATCTCTTGTTGGGAAGGAAAGTGGACATTTTCACCGATCACAAGAGTCTCAAGTACATTTTCACTCAGCCCAACCTCAACCTCAGGCAGACTCGATGGGTCGAAATGATTCAAGAGTACAACCCAAGTATTGAATATACTCGGGCAAGGCCAATGTCATTGCAGATGCTTTGAGCAGGAAGGCTTACGCAATAGTCTAATCCTCAAGCCCTTTCACCGGATCTCTGTGAAGCTTTCCATAAGCTGAATCTTCAAGTTGTTCCTCAAGGCTTTCTTGCCAACCTCATAGTCTCTCCTACTTTGGAAGATCAGATTCGTGAGGCTCAACTTCGGATACCATGGTGAAAAAGGTGAAGCGTGGTATCGACAAGGGCATTTCAAGTATAAGTGCTTCCACGTTGATGACAAACATACTCTTTTCTTTGAGGACGGATTGTGGTTCCTAAGGGTGATCTGAGAAAAGTCATTATGAGCGAGGCTCACAATTCGCTTCTATCCATTCATCCCGGAAGTACGAAGATGTACCATGACCTCAAGCAGTCATATTGGTGGACTCGAATGAAGCGAGAAATTGCTCAATTCGTGAATGAATGTGATGTCTGCAGGAAGAGTAAAAGCAGAACACCAAAGACCAGCTGGTCTCCTCCAACCTCTTGCTATTCCAGAATGGAAGTTTGATCATATCGAGATGGACTTCGTGACTGGCTTTCCAAAGTCCAAGCGTGGAAATGATGCTATCTTCGTTGTCATTGACAAGCTTACTAAAGTGGCTCATTTCCTTCCTATCAAAGAATCCATCACAGCAGCTCAGTTGGCAGAGCTTTACACCTCCAGGATTGTCTCCTTGCACGGCATTCCACAACTGATCTCTTCAGACCGTGGCAGCATCTTTACCTCCAAGTTTTGGGATTCTTTTCAGAAGGCCATGGGCACCAACATTCGTTTCAGCACAGCTTTCCATTCTCAAACTAGTGGCCAAGTCGAGCGAGTTAATCAAATCCTTGAAGATATGCTCGGGGCTTGTGTCATTTCTTTCGTATGAAGTGGGAAGATTGCCTTCCATATGCCGAGTTCTCCTACAACAACAGCTTCCAAGCGAGTTCGGGCAAGGCCCCATTCGAAATTCTCTATGGCGTAAAGTGCCGTACTCCTCTCAATTGGTGCGAGACAGGTGAACGCCAACTTCTTGGCAATGACTTGATCACGAAGCGGAAGAAATGTGCCAAGTCATTCGTGAGAATCTCAAAGCCGCGCAATCGCGCCGGAGAGCTATTATGATGATAAGCACCGTGATGTGGCTTTTGAAATCGGAGACCATGTCTACCTCCGCGTCTCTCAATGAAAGGCAATCGCCGCCCGGTATCAAAGGAAGCTTGCCCCTAGATACGTGGGTCCTTTCAAGATTATTGGAAAAAGAGGCGATCTCGCCTATCAACTTGAGCTTCCATCCAACTTTGCAAACGTGCATGATGTGTTTCACGTGTCACAGCTTCGCAAGTGCTTCAAGACTCCTGAACGCACTATCAACTTCGAAGAGATTGACCTTCAAGAAGATCTCTCTTACCATGAGCACCCCATTGCTATTCTTGAAGAAACCGAGCGCAAGACTCGCAACAAGTCAATCAAATTCCTCAAAGTGAAGTGGTCACACCATTCCGACCGAGAAGCTACCTGGGAGCGCGAGGATCACCTCCGTTCCGAATATCCGGAGTTCTTTCAGTCCTAGATCTCGGGACGAGATCCTCTTGTAGTGGTGGAGTGTTGTAACACCCCGGAAGTAACTTTCCATTTGTAACTCCAACTCTAGCCATTTTCGGCATTGTGATATGATATTCCCTCCGTGGTTGGGTTTTCTTCATTTTGCATTTTGTCCATGTCATGCATTTTTTTTATCATGCCATCATGTGCATCGCATTTGCATACGTGTTCGTCTCTTGATTCCGAGCATTTTTCCCGTTGTCCGTTTTGCAATCCGGCACTCCTATCTCCCCCGGCGGTCCCTTTTACGTTTTTCCGTGTGCGGGTACTAAACCTTCCCGAAATGGACCGAGGTTTGTCTAGTGGCCTTGGTATACCACCCGTAGACCACCGGTCAAGTTTCGGGACATTTGGAGCTCGTTTGGTACTCCAACGGTTAACCGCTTTTCATGAAAGGCCTCTTTTAAGTTGCAGCCCAACACCCTCCAAAACAGCCCAATAACCCATCTAAGTCACTTCCATGCTCTCCGTCGTTCGATCACGATCGTGTGGTAAAAACTACACCTCATTTGGACTCTCCTAGCTCCTCTATGCCTATTTAAGCAAACCCTCAAATCCGGATCATTCCTCCCGAAACCCTAAAATCCGTCCCAGCGCCGCCGGACACGTCCGCCGCCGCGGACACTTCGCCGCCGCCGCCCGCCAGCCGGTGGGAGGCCGCCCGTGGTCTCAAGGCTCGCCTCCACGCGCGCCGCCCATGAGCCCACGAACCTGGCCCCTGCCGGCCCCTCCGTCCCGTCGCCGAACCGCCTTGCCATGCATGCGCGCCCGCCGCCGCCGCCGCCGCCGCCGCCGCCCCGCCGCCGCCTCCAGCCCAGCGCGCGCCGGTGGCCGGATCCGCGCCCGATGGCGGATCCAGCTCACCGGGCTGCCGCCGTCCGCCCGCGCCCGCCCAGCTCCTCTCCCTCCGGCGAAGCTCCCGACTCCAGCGACCTCGGGAACTGCAGCGCCAGATCCGGATCCCGAGCTCCGTTGGCCTCTCTCCCCTCACTTTTTCTACTAAGTTTTTCATCTCATTGATATTTCGTGTCATTTTCTTCATGCTATATCTTTGCATCTGTAGATCCATTTTGCGCGTATAATATGTCAAAATGTTCGTCTCGAAGAGTAGATAATTTTATCTCATTGCATCATTTTCATTTGAGCTCATCTTGATGCCCGAAATGCTGTTAGAAGAGTGCTATGTGATGCTAGTTTCTGTTTCTTAACAGAACTTGCACTTTTGTTATTTTTGCCATGATTGATGTGTGCACCATATGAATTTGAGTCCTACATGTGTTTTTTAATATGCCATGCCATCTTTCCAGGGGTGTATGACATGTATTTTTGTGATCTATGTGGTGACTAGCACAAGCATGCAAAGTAGGTGTCCTGATGGTGCTGATTTCAGCCCTGTTTAGCTGATATTTTGATGCCTTGTTAACTTGATGCTACCGAGAAATCCATGCATATTTTGAGATACTTCAGTAAGGATGTTTTGTTAAGCATGTCTTGCTCTATCCATCCATGCCCTTGTTTGCAATTATGGAGTGCCATAGCTTGAGTCAATCGAGCTCTACTTTTGCTATCAAATGTTTCCTGGCAGATTGTTTACATGTTATTCAATTTTGCCAAGTTTGTTGTGGTTGATCCATGTATGCTATGTTATTGTTCTTGCCATGTATGTCTTCTATGCCATGTCTTCTTGATGTATGTATGCATAGTTTATCATTTAAGGCTCTGTAGTGAGTGCATTGAGCTTGTAAACATGCCTACTTGTTATCAGTTTTTGACATGCCATGTTGCTGAATCTGTTAACGAGACTTTCGATATTGCCATGGGTGTTACTATATTTTCTGATCTTTTTTGGCTTATGGTCAGTAAGGGACTTTTGTTCTATGCTTTGAGTAAATTCATGACATGCCTTGTTTTGCTATTATAAGTTCCTGTAGCATGTAGTTTTGTTGCTCTGAACATTGCAACCTGATGCTGTTTTTGCCATGTCCAGCCTGATATTTTGTGCTCTTTTGCCATGCTTGTTTGAACCTGTTATGATGTGAACTAGCCGTAGCTCAGTGCTCATCTTTTGTCGAGCATCTTGTGTAGATCACTTTCATGTACTTTGTTGGTACGTTTGGGTGCACTAGCTTAATTTATTGTTGCTTGCTAAGTGGTATCATGCTGTTAATGGCAGATTTGTGCCATTCTTGTTTTGCTTGTCATTTGCAAACCGTGCATCCGATTCGGTGATCTTTATATCGATTTCAACCGAAATCATCTCATCTTTCAGTGGCATACTTGGTTTGCCAAGTTGATGCCTGGTTCATTATTTTCCTTCCGAGCGCTTATACGCATTGCATATCACATCCCGCATATCATGTCATGTTTTGCATCATGTTGTTTGTGCATTGCACCGTGATTTATTGTGGTTCCTTGTTTGTGTTGTTGCTTTGGGTAGAGCCGGAGGCGAGTGCGTGAGCGAGGAACCTGTTGAGAACGCTTACGAGGATCAAGCTTTCGACAACTCGAGAACATTGCGAGCAAGATGACCATACCCTCGAAATCACTTCTATCTTTGCTATGCTAGATGCTCGCTCTTTTCTATGCCTATGCTCGATGCCTACCACTTGCTATATCATGCCACCCATATTGCCATGTCAGCCCTAACTATCCTTTCCTAGCAAACCGTTGTTTGGCTATGTTACCGCTTCGCTCAGCCCCTCTTATAGCGTTGCTAGTTGCAGGTGAAGCTGAAGTTTGTTCCTTGTTGGAACATGGAGATGTTGTTCGTTGTTGGAACATGTTTACTTGTTGGGGATATCACAATATTTATATCTGCTATATTTAATGCATCTATATACTTGGTAAAGGGTGGAAGGCTCGGCCTTATGCACGTGTTTTGTTCCACTCTTGCCACCCTAGTTTCCGTCATACCGGTGTTATGTTCCTTGATTTCGCGTTCCTTACGGTTGGGTGATTTATGGGACCCCTTGACAGTTCGCTTTGAATAAGACTCGTCCAGCAAGGCCCAACATTGGTTTTACCATTTGCCACCTAAGCCTTTTCCCCGGGTTTCGCGAGCCCGAGGGTCATCTTTATTTAACCCCGGGCCAATGCTCCTCGAGTGTTGGTCCAAACTAGAGCCACTTGCGGTGCCACCCTGAGGCAACTTGGGGCATCTTCGGTTGCCGTACGTAGTGTTCATCCGGATGTGCCTTGAGAAGAGATATGTGCAGCTCCTATCGGGAATTGTCGGCACAATCGGGCGGCTTTGCTGGTCTTGTTTTATTGCTGTCGAAATGTCTTGTAGTCCGGGATTCCGAGATTGATCGGGTCTTCCCGGTAGAAGGTTTATCCTTCGTTGACCGTGAGAGCTTATAATGGGCTAAGTTGGGACACCCTGCAGGTATTATCTTTCAAAGCCGTGCCCGGTTTATGAGGCAGATGGGAATTTGTTAATGTCGGTTGTAGAAACCCGTTGACCTCAATAAAATACACATCAACGCGTGTGTAACCGTGATGGTCTCTTCTCGGCGGTCCGGAAGTGAACACGGTGTTGGAGTTATGTTTGGCGTAAGTAGTTCAGATCACTTCTTGATCGCTACTAGCTTCACGACCGTGCTTTGCTCCTCTTCTCGCTCTCTTTTGCGATGTAGCCACCATAAATGCTAGTCGCGTGCTGCAGCTCCACTTTACTACTCTGTCCTTCCTATAAGCTTAAATAGTCTTGATCTCGCGGGTGTGAGATTGCTGAGTCCCGTGACTCACAGATTCTACCAAAACAGTTGCAGTGCCGACGATGCGGTCAGGTGGCGATCCGAGCTCCAAGTGGGAGTTCGACGAGGAACGTGGTCGTTACTATGTGTCTTTTCCAGATGATCGATAGTGGTGCCCAGTTGGGACGATCGGGATCTGTGTAGCATTTGGGGTATCTTCTTTTATTTTGGTTCCGTAGTCGGACCTTGAGTGTACTCTGAATGATGGATGTTTATTTATGTACTGTGTGAAGTGGCGACTGTAAGCCAACTATGTATCTCTTTCCCTTACTTATTACATGGGTTGTGCGAAGATTACCTCACTTGCGACATTGCTTTCAATGCGGTTATGCCTCTAAGTCGTGCCTCGACACGTCGGAGATATAGCCGCATCGAGGGCGTTACACACCTGCACCATGATGTCGACGGCTAGGGCGGGGATGAAATGGGACTCCAAGGCGTCCACATTCACGGGGGAGGTGAGGACGAGATCGATGTTGTTGTTCGAGGCGCCGGTATAGACCGGGAAGACCAAGCTCTTCCTCTAGGCGGTGGACGACCTCAGGCGTCACACCTATGGGATGATGAGGATACGGGAGGCGTGTTGGGGAGTGACTGGTTGTGGTGTATGGACGTGTGGCGAGTAGGTGCTCCGCGGACGAGGGAGACATGATGTGGGCAAGGGTTGTGGCCAGAGAGGATTTTTAGGAGGGAAGAAGATGAGGGAGGCTTACATGTGGGGTCCAATTTGTGGTGTAGGAACGACACCTATGGGATCACAAGAATCCCTACTACAGTTGCGGGGCGCGGGGTCGTGAGAAGAGCGGATCAAACAGATAGAACACGGTCTCTTTATCCAGATTCGGGCCGCGAGGATGCGTAAAACCCTACTCCTGCTTTGGTGGTTGGTTTATCTATGTTCTTGAACTAGCAATGGGGCGTGAGGAGCTCCAAAAAGCCGAATCCCCCTCCTGGTCGCCTTGGGCCTCCTTTAATAGGGAAAGGGGTTGCCACAGTGGCACACATGAGGTGGAAAGGGTACAGTGATGCAAGTTTATCCCTCGCATTACATGACAAGGCGCCTTTAATGCGTCTTGCTTAGGTGTCCTTGCTTTATCGGGGACGGGGGAGAGCCATGTCTCGTCCGTCGCCGCTCCCTCTCGTGTCGACACGCGCCCTGGCCAGCGGTGCCCGCGGTGCCATGTAGGCAAGCAGGCAGCTGAGGTGGCGCAGCGGTGGGTCTCCACGAAGATCCGCTTGCCGCCACGCAGGTGCCTGCCCAACTGGTTGGGTCGGCAGCTGCATGCGAACGGCGGTGGAGGTTTGATTGGCGTGGGCCTGATGGTGGCCCTACGGGTGCTCTTGGCGAGGGCCTCGCCGTAGCCCCGACAAGGGCCTCGCCGTAGCCCCGGCAAGGGTCTTGCCGGGGCCCCGGCAAGGGTCTTGCCGTGGCGCCTGCTGTCATCCCCTGCAAGGCTCTTGCTGGGGGCCTTGTGGTCCTCCTTGGCTGGGATCCCGCCAAGGGTCGTCATCTTCTATAGTGTGTATATGGTCTTGAATGTCTTCACAAAGATTTGCATGCCACCACGGGGATGTCTCCCGAATCCTTGCCCCATGGGGGCAGTGGACTCATGGGTGATTCGCTCCGTAGGCGTGGGGCGAGCCGCCCCGGCAAGGGTCCTGCCGGGTATGCTAAAACCTCCTCTCGGCAAGGATCTTGCCGGGGGAGTCCGCTTCGTCCCCTTTGCTCTTTGTGGTCTCGGGTCTTGGCGTCGTTCTGCTCCTTTCGAGCTTCGGCCTTTACCTTGGCTCACCTCCCTTGCCTTGCTCAGTGCGGTGGTGCCCGCGGCTCAGACTGCCCGTGCAAAGTTATAGGGGTACAAAAAGTGTACCCCTCTTTTTGTACACCGACACAATTGTATTGAGAGTTAAGTATAGAGGAAGGGATAGTTGGAAAAAAATCAACTCCTCAAAATTTGAGAAGTTAAAATTGATTAGGAAGTTTGGGGATTGTATGGGGGAGGCGATTTATGGCTCGCAGGTGTGGACACATCAACCTCATTTATCTTTTTGAATTTCACCTTTGAATCTATCATATCTTTTGAACCAAAAACTGTATACAAGTTTTGTTTGCACATCTGCGTTCCTTGTGACGAGGGCTTTGAAATAAGACCACTTTTGAATAATTTTGAGAAGTTTTAAAACCTTCACAAAGTTTGTCTAAAACTTAAGAGAAACAAAAAACAATTTCATCAAGTTTCATAAACTAAAACTTACAATCGTGTAGGGAGTCAAACAAGTTCACGGATCACGAAGCAATCGTGTGGCCGGGCACGCCTAGGCAGGTGTGTGTCTCCACACCTGGGTTCCTTGTGATTTCCGGATTGTACGGCCTCAAATCTCAAGGTGGTACAGCGTCATAGCATGGATAGCAACATATTACCAGTTCTTGTATGCTAATAACTTTTTCGGCCTTTTGGCTAAGATTAAGGGCAGTTTTTGTATGTTGCAATCACATGTATGGTGGCCATTCGAAAATGTGTGGCCATCCTGTGCCCAAGATATTTCTTGCCAATTTATGGTGATTGGTGGAAAGAAGATGCTCTTCCGAAGTAGCAGACATACACGCGAGGACGCCTGATTTACCCGTCCGTGTCATCTCTTCCATTTCTTGTTCTTTTAGGTGATCTCTACTATTTCTAGCTAGCTTGCACTCGTAGAAGCTAGATGAGTGTCGCGCCAATAATTGTCGTTCCCTTTACATGGCTGGTGATTCGACGGCCCCATTCGAAGATTTGTGGTCACGGCGTCATGATTTGTGGCCCAGATATTTCGTGAGCAATAATAGTGTTCCATGTAGAATGATGTATACGACGTATCTCCGGCGTTTCGTGCACCAATGATTCCCCTGGCATGGAGCGTGGGGCATGGAGACCTAAAGAAGGTGCAGCGGCGTTTGTGGTTCTCCAAGTGTGATGTTCAGGTGTGTAGAAGAACAGCTAATAATGCTGCACACCAGCTGGCTACCAATGTAATGCCGATGTGGCCTTCCTATGGGAAGATGATGCAGGTGAACAGGTCGCTGTTGTTGAAAGGGAGAATTGCCCAACTTGTCCGCGTAATAAAGCTATACTCTACCCTAAAAAGATGATTCCCTAACTAGTGGAGCGTGGAGACCAGCTAGCACGTTGTCTACTTGATTCCAATAGCCTAATAATGTACATGCTGACATGCATGCCAATCAGTTTTAATACAGGACAACTTACATTCGGACGCGTCCAGGATAATGACCGATCAACACACAGAAAATCGTTTCCACAACCGGATACCCCATTTGCAAATCATCAAATTCATACGACTACATGCGACATAAAACTACTCTAAACTTTCGACGGCGACCGTCCTTATTTTTCGATCTTGTCCATGTCCGGCGGCCGGCTGCGCCCCTTGTAGTGTTGATGTGGCCACTGGAGACGTAGAGTAGAACATGTGACACACACACCGGCTCAGAGACACGAGGTGCCGCCTTTTCCCATGCGCCACTCTTCCTTGTCAAAGCCCGTGCCTTCCATGTTGGGCACACCGCGCCATATTTGCGTCCGACGTGAAGTGTCTGTGTATCTCCGACTCGGCGTGCCAACAGAGGGGTTGCGCATCCGCCACGACGTTCGGCTGCCAGATCGATCGCACCGCCTCCGGTGAGGCAGTGGCGACTGCCATGGTTCCGGATCCATGCGTCATTTGGGCGTACGCAATGTATTCTCGCCGGATGGAGTCTGAGCGCTGCCGTCGGGCGGACTCCTCCCGGGAGCATCGGAGCGCAAGCCGGATGGCCATCTCCTCCTTGGGACTGAGTGGGACGAGCTCCGGGCCAATGGATCGGGAGGTGTATGATTCGGCTCTGCTGCCCGCCATACCAGAGAAGGTCAAAGTTCGTCGGACAGGAGCTTCTGGGCGGAGAGGATTGGACTGGAGGGGAGTGCAGTGGAGTGGAATGCGGCTAGGGTTTCTTCCGAAGAGCGGATAGGGTCTAATTTATGTGAGGTCCGATGGGCCACAGTGGGTCGGATCCTACGTGGCCGGCATGTCTGGGCGTCCCATATCCGCTTTAGATATGGACATGATATGGAGAGTATCGGTCAGTCCGAACATTTAGGACCGATTTGGCAGGTCCGGTTGGATGGCCATTTTGCATCCGTTAAATGACCGGGCATTTGGGACAGATGATGCTCTTGTTTGCTAATGTTGTTGCATTAGTGCTCCAACCGGCAAGAAAAAAGGTAAATATGCAGCAAGAGAACATTTAACTTGTTCTGTTTTTTTCTTGCGGGGAGAGTTTTATGTTTATTGATCGGAGAGAAATAGAGTGAAAATAACAACCACAACATGAAAGGCCACAATCTCCGTCCATTTTCTTCGGATCGTGCATCCTATTTTACAGCAAACGGACCACTCTCAACAGTTCTCATCCTGAGCAACTACATTGTGTCGATTTGCTGCCTCCAAGGCAGCCTCTAAGGCCTTAAAGAGTGACGCTATATTGTGTCAATGCACTAAAAAAACATTGGGAGTTTTTTGAACATTTTTTATTGTGCAACAAGTTCGGTGCACAAATAGCACTAATTGGCCTGGTGCATCAGATACGTTTCCGGTGCACTAGATACGTTCCCCTGCAAGTAGAAGTCTGTAAGCAAAAATTGTTAGCATCGACCTTTAGCCTAGAGGCTGCTTCCAACATCTTTCTTGAAATAAATAATCTATATTGTTCTACTTGTCATGGAAGGAAATAGTGCTGGTCATGCAAAAGGATGGGATGAGTCAGCCGGGAAAAGAGTTGTATATTCGACCCGCGTCAACCTTAAAGGCTTCCACACATTTGCTATACACTTCGACATTTTTGTGCTGAGCTTAGAGGTTGGGTGTGGGTCTCGGCTTAGAGGTAGGCCATCCTCTAACCAATCCACATCTGAATAGTTTCTCAAGCCCCCAAGAGGCATCTACAATGCGGGCGACTAAGACGAGAAGCCAGGTTCGGTTTGGCCATTTCGGTTGAATCTCATCTGATCCCAAGATTTTGGTTGGTGTCGATGCCAGTATGTATGTAGTCTATATTGAAATATGCAAAACATCTTCTATGTGAACTGAGGGAGTAGCTTTTAATGAACACTAAACATATTCTTTACAAAAGAAATCAATTCATTAGCTCTCAAATAGGTACTCGGAAATGTTCTCCTACACCGATGATATCTTCTTAATTAATTTTATTGTCGATAAGTGTTCAAACAAGTGCTCCTACATTGTAGATATGTACTAATTATTTACAAAAAGGGGAGTGGTTTTATTTTTTACCAAGGTGAGCATTAATAGACTGTCTAGTATCACTTATATCATTTTGTGCCCAACGTCGATAGCCCTAGTCATAATGTAGTTGAGGGAGTGGTTGTCTCATGACGATCCATGAGATCCACAATGAGAAACTTGATGGAGTTATCTTTAAGGTTGGGTTCAAGGTCAATGATGACATCATCATTATTTCCAAACAAGGTTTGAGGCAAGGTGACCCCATGTCGCCAGTATTGCTTCACATTGTGACCGATATGTTGGCTATTCTCATAGCAACGCCTAAAGAGAGTGATTGGGCCTTATTCCGCATATGGTTGATGGAGGTGTGTCTATCCTCCAACATGTAGATCACACGGTCATTATTATGGAATATGACCTTCAAAAGGTGATTAATATAAAGTTGGTTCTTTGACTTTTGAACAACTTGCTCGTCTGAAAATTAATTACCAGTAGAGTGAGTTTTTCTGTTTTAGTCAGGCCAAAGAAGAGGAGAGTCAGTACAGAAACCTGTTTGGTTGTGAGCCGAGATCTCTTCCGTTTACGTATCTAGGAATTCCCATTCATCACCATAGGCTTGCTAATAAGGCACAAAAAATAATTGAAGATCGTTTCAAAAAGAAGCTCAGTAGTCGGAAGGGTAAGCTCTTTTCTTGTGGAGGATGACCTACTCCCATGAATGTTGTTCTTACTAGCCTACCAATATTCGTCCTCTCCTTTTTTAAGAAACCTAAAGGGGTCCGAAAATGTATAGACTTTTACCGATCTAGGTTCTTCTAGCAATGCGAAGAGCAGAAGCGGAAGTACAGAGTTACTAAATGGGACACTCCATTAGCTCTTCAATACCCGACCCTTTCCAATATCACATTTAGGAAGGAGGCCTCGATGAATTTTGTTTTGGGGGCTACCCCATTGAATATTCAATTTCCCAGTGCTTTACTTAGCAAAAATGGACTAAGTGGATCCATTTACTTAGTAGGGTGATGTCGGGCAATCTAACTTAGACACCAAATAAGTTTATGTGGTATTTGGCTATTACATATGTCTTCACCGTGAAGTCTATGTATGCGGATCTCATGAATTCTCATCATATTTTGAAGAAAATATATCTAGAAAAGAAGCCCCTTCTATGTGGTTCTTGTAGAGGGATGTATTTATTCCCACAAATAATATTGCAAAATGTAAATGCTAGGTAGCAAAAAATGTTGTTTTTGTGATCAAGAAGAAACGATTCATCATTTATTCTTGACATGTCCGTTGGCTAAATTGATTCAGTGTACTATTTATGTTACTTTCAATTTAAAACCTCCAACGAGCATACCAAATTTGTTTCGTAATTGGTGGGAAGGCGTTAACCATAATCTGAAGGGCCAAATCCTGGTGGGAATTTGTATCATCCTTTGCGAAACTTGGAATTGCCGGAATGAGTGTGTTTTTAACATATCGTCTATTCAAAAAAATCAGGTTATCTTCAAAGCTACGACGTAAATCCTTAAGTGGTCATCGCTGCGGCATGTAGACGTGCGAGAGCCTATGGCCTCCGGGTGCAGCCGTCCGAAAACGGTTTCACGGGGTTTGTTCAGGTAGTTTGGCTAACATGCTAGTAGTATATTATGTGGATGGGATATCTTATCTCCTTTTCAACTGAGACATTCGTGTTTTGTTGTAAACACTTTGCTACTCGGTGACTTGTGTGTACTTTTGGTTTAATGAAATGGATGTGTACATCATATGATGTAGAGGATAGGGCAATCACCTTTTCAAAACAATAGGAAACAAACTTCCATCATTATTCAGAAGCAAATCTTCATGCATTAGGAACAACATTTCTCCACTATTTATTAGGTTATAAATTCAAATGAATTAGGAACCAAAACTTAAATCATAAAACCTATTTTAAAGATTAGGTTCTGGATTTGAAATCATTAACATGGTTAGAACATGAATCTTGCTAGCATTTCATGAATCTTGGAAGGATATGAACCCATCTAACAAGTGAAAAAACATTTAAATGGTACAACTACAAGTGTTATCTTCGGATCCAAGAACAATGAACATAAATTTTTGGGATCCAAACATGGTGAAGAGAAAAAAACAGGAATCGTGAACAAAAGAATCATATACAACAACCATGAACAAAACTTCGTCCAAGAACCAAGTGTGTTAATCAGTTCCACTTCCATAAATAAAAGGTGAAAACACTCCAAGACCATTGGATCAAACCACCAGTTGTCTCACTCTCCTCACCTCGGTTTGGCCTTGCCATCCTCTTGGTTGTGTTTGTGATCCACCGAGGTGGCGACAGATGAAGACCATGTTCGACCAAGGACGTTCGGTCAAGGGACAAGGGATGCATAAGGAGGACGGGTTGATCTGAGGGCCACAACTGCTTTGAGGGATCTCGATGATGTCTCCATATTTTATGCATTTTAGAGCTCATTTTGTGCATGTTCTCTCCATATATTGCATCCCATTGAACCAAATATATGTCCATTATACATGATTTCTGGTTTTCACCCTTTTCATTGTGAGCATTACATAGTTATTGTTTTTATTTGTTTTTTCTTAGTTTCCTCTGTTTGATTGTGTCTACAAGTGTTTAGGAGCAACACAGGTCCAAGCACGATGAAAAGGCCATAGATGGACTTATTACGGAGGACTACCAGCACAAGACTTAGGCATTTGGAAGGTTAAAAATGTGATTTTTTTTAAATGTTCCAAATCAAGATCTAATAGTGTATGTGCATCAGCTCGTTCTTGTGATTTCAACGAGCCCATGAACGTAAAAATGGAGTTTGATCATATAGGTACGACAGTTTTACCCAAGGAGTCTGGAGCGTTCGATAGCCTTCGGTACAACCATGGCTGGTCGTAACATTGGTCGTACCAGGACCGAAATTTGCCCTACCAGACGGGATTCTTCACCAGTTTCTTCCCCATTACACTACAAAAAAAATACACTTCCATGATGATACGTGTTTGTCACCGTAGGTCGCGTTATTTGTCATGCATGTACATCCATGACGATTTTATGAAAGAATCAAGATAGTCATACCGTGCGTCGAGAAGTGTTCCATGACATTACCAAAATTATCATCACGAAGTGTCCACTTCCATGATGATAAATCGCGTCACGTAAGTGCTTTCGTCAAGGGTGACCGACACGTGGCATCCACCGTAACGGAACGCCGTTAAGCTATCGGGTCGGGTTTTGATCCGATAACCCGTAACAGCCCCGACCAATGGGAAATTTCCACGTAAAATTCTTATTGGCCGGACGAAACACGGTCACCGTCGATGGGTCGATAGGCGCCTATGATATGTCGACACGCGCACGCCCACCATCGCCCATTTAGCTTACAAAGCCAACCCGCTTGACTTGGTCAAAAGTTAACGGGTTAGCCCATGAAAAGCCTCGTTAACGGTCTCTTCGCAAATAGCCCATTTTACGGCCCGTTAACTCACGGCCCGTTAGGCCCTAAAGGAAATCGCCCAACAACGCCATGTGGGCCGTCGAATATAACACCAGCCCATTTCACTTTTGGCCCATGTATGGCCCACGACGCCTTTTCGCCCATATGAGGCCTTTCAGATCTTTCGCCCTTTACAGCCCACGGTGACTCTAGCCCATAATGAACAGTAATTTTCTTTGTACCCGTTAACGGCTCGTGATTTACATGGGCCGCTTCCAGCCGTGTTAGCTTTCGCCTATTGACGCCCATACGTTCTTAGGCTCCTTTTCGCCCTCGACATTTCCGCCCACATCGCTTGTTCCCCTAATGGGCCAAATTCGCCCATGGCAAGAGTCGGCCCACATCGGGCATGTTCCCCAAATGGGCCAAATTCGCCCATGGCAAGAGTCGGCCCACATCGGCATGTTACCCTAATGGGCCAAATTCATCCCATGGCAAGAGTCGGCCCGCTTCGCCTCGTTAACCCGCTGCCTGCTTCCCATTTCGCCCTATATTCTCGCCCATTAACGACCCGTTATGCCTGTGATGTAATTAAGCCTTTGCAGTCCCACGGCTCGTTAACGCCCGTTACCGTCTTTGGGCCGATACCAATTACGCCCGACACGCCCATGTAGACCCATTTATCCGACGCCCGAGGCCCACCGATTCATGAGCCCATTTATCGACGGCCCGAGGCCCACCGATTATAGGCCCATTTATCGACGGCCCGTAGGAGACCCATGGATCCTACGGCCCGTATATGGCCCATGGTAGTTGCGGCCACTAGCAAACCAGGGAAAAAGAAGACTAGGAAATAAATAAGGCTGAAACTAACGCTAGGCTATTAAGGCGATTGCACAGATTACATCCACTCGGCATCAAAGATCGCCACCAGTGCAAATATAGGGAACACCCTACACTATACAAAAATGGCTTGTTGTTTTCTTCAACCGGTGGCTGCACGTTAAGAATAAATTTTGTATCGCACCAAAACAAATTACAACTATATAACAAAAGGAAGGTTGGCATAAAACTTAACAGCCTAGCGATATAAATGCACCACCGTAAGTTTAGAAGCTCACCATTTGACCTGATCATTATGTTTTCATGTTGTATTGTCCGATGGAGCACCATAACCTCGCCTTCATTTCCCTAGGCTCTCGAACAACATAGCAAATGTCCGATAGTCCGGTTTCAAAACCATGCATATCTTGACGACATTGAGCAATGTTTCTCCTTGTTTCACAAAGGGCCTCTGTTAGGGAATGGACTTGTGTCCGGAGCGCAGATACAACATTGCTTTGAGCTTGCATATCTTGATCATGAGGCAGTTTGGACGATATTGCCTTAACAACCAACCCAAGATACGCAGAACGTGCTTTTGGCACCGTTAGTGGACAGTGTATCGACCCACCGCAACAAGAGCCGACATTGCGGTTATAGTTGCCTCGCCACCTTCGTAAGGTGGCGGTTCCACCATTTTTCCATAGCTCGCTGAAAAGTTGAGGTTTTACATTAGTAGTACCGTAATGTAAGATATTAAGGAGGCAGCAAAACCAAACAAAATAGCTTTGGTCTATATACGTAACTTATTCGTGAACCCATGTAAAATATTAGTTGTATTTTATTGCAAAGTACATAATAAAACCAGGTTCCAAACATATGACCATGTACCATCGCTAATGTATTGTCTATTTCTTCACATTGTATTGAGGGCTAAGGATAAAGAGACGAAGTTTATAATACGGTAAGCATAGTATGACATCATTCATATCACAAAACAACCGAGAATGCATAAACAGCAATTGTAACGTTGTGTGGGCAAGTCCAAGACGGAACTAGATTACGGGTCAAGATCAAAGGAACATCACTCCTCTCTTTTAAACCTTGTAAGGTGCAATGATACGCTAAGACAATTGTGTATAAAATTGAAAAGAGTAATAGACATTGGCTGCAAACCATGCAGTTCAAGGCACAAGTCGAGTAAGTAGTAGTTAAAAGGCATGAGGATTAAGGACTTACAACAATGGCTTTGATGGTGTAGTCATGCCCTTCTTCTTGCTGGTGTGACAGTCCTTGAAGATTTCCACAACATTTGGTTCAGGTACTTTTGGTCCTTGCGGCTTTCCTCCGCATTTCAACAAGTCAATATAGATCTGATAATATGGTACAGCGAAAAGAGTGAAACAACAGCTAATTACAAGAGCCTCACAGTGTGCAATATAGCTACGAGATCCTGTCGTCTGTTGGAATTTCACTTTCGTACGGTTGGCCTTGTTCTTTGAACAGTTCACCTACAAGAAGATAGATTTGTGTGACACATGCGTAAATAGGACTTCAACATGTGATCTGATCACATATATATAATGTACCTGATACTTCGGATCAGACCAGTGTTTAACAAGGCCCCTCCAGTCTTCATCCGATATATTTTCCACTGGAGATGTTTGGGAAAGTTCACTATTAGCCTTGCCTTCAAAGTGAGTTTTCCTCAAGTTATACTGACATCGTCGCAGAGCAGACTTGAAAACATGGGTGCAAGCTTGTCCGTTGCATCATCTTGGCTATCCAACTTGAACCTCATCTGTTGAAAATTATGGGAGTCTCATTATCAAGAACCTAGAAAGTATGGGATGAGCAAGACGATATTACTAGTTTCCATACATAACCATACTTACAGATAAATGGTCGAGGAAGGTGTTGAACTGGTTTCGCTTTTGTCATTCCTGCATCAATCCATGTTGGGAGGATACGACATGACACCTAACGGCAACCGCTGCCTCGATACTAACTTGGCTGACTCAGAGCATCACGTGGCCTTTTTAAACCTGCCTCAAAACGGATCTCCATTCTTCCTCCTCTAGATTTAGTTAACCTATCGAGCATTATCCCCGATGTTTGTTTCCTCTTGCGCCTAGGTGCTAGTCCAACAACGAACATAGGAAGTGTTAGTGTACATCAAACTGTGAGACTACATATAAAGAAGCATGGAATCAGAATTTGACTCCAAAAACTACCTTCTTGTTGTTGAAGCTCACAAGGTTCATCTGATATTGCCAACTCGCCTTGTGTCAAGAGTGCTTGGGAAGTAGTGTCGTGGCAAGGGAGCTTGGGAACGTGCTGCTAGCTCAGCTTGACGACGAGTATGTCGTGCACCGGTAGTACTGTGGTAGGTGTTGCAAGAACTAGGGCTGTCTCTCGCTTGTTTGGTGGCAGCTATTTGTTTCGCTTGGCTTTTTTGCAGCTCGTGTAGCATGGGATGCCGTGTTTGTAGAATTTTCCGCTGGACTTTGACCTTCTATTGCACCATCAAGACAAGCAGAATCTGCAGGATTCATCCGCTTCTCATTCCCTCGCCATTCTGTGTTTCTTCCTCTTTCTCTGTGCCATGTTAAGTCAAGTTTACAAGAAAACGAATAACAATTTAGTTCTTCGTAACAAATTGATGCGTGATGCATTTAACTGAACTTTGATGTTAGACAACCACATGATAGGAGGATGTAATATGTATGAAAAACAGGACGGAAGAGATAACCGTAACTATGATGTGTAAACTAAGAAGAAGACATTTCACCAAATTAGAAGCAATGCAATGGAAGGTAGACACCATATGAAAGATGCTACAAATATCGCTCCGCCAAGTTAACATTGTCTCATCATAAATGGCGCTTAAACAAATGTGAAGCAAGACAAGAAATAAATCATATGCAAGATGCAAACAACATCACACTACCATGTTAGAGGTCTCTCGTCATTAGTGCCATTGCATATTCACAGCATTGCATATTCACAGCTTATGATGTGTAAACTAAGGAGAAGGCATTTCAACAAATTAGAAGCAATGAAAGCTAGACACCATATGAAAGATGCAACGAATATCACTCTACCAAGTTAAAACTGTCTCATCATAAGTGCCATTTCAACAAATTAGTAGTACAAGCTAGAAAAGAATGTGAGATGTAACCTATATCACACTCAAGTCAAACGTGTCTTATGATAAGTGATTGTTGCAGGTTACACAACAGTAGTAATTTGATGTAAGAACATGGTGTGATAGATGATATTGTATGTTCTAGAAACAGGAACACGGTCTTATTCAAGTATAATGTGTAAAGTAAGCAGATGGAATTCAACAAAATTAGAAGCAATACAAGCTAGACATCACACATAACATGCAACCACATATAACAAAGCCAAGTTAGAGGGAGCACCAAGATGCTGCACTAGGGGAGACGTGCTCATCATAAACACAGCTTTGTTGAGTGTCTATGCATGTGTTGTCTTGGAAATCATCTTGGGGTGTGGAGGAGTAGAAATCAGAGAGGCCCTCCGCTCGAAGGAGCACCTTTATCCGCTGCCTTGCTAACTTCCTTCCGCTTTATTGATTTTGAATTGTCAAGTAAAACCGACAAGAAAAAGCAATAAAATTCTCTTCGTAACTCATTCATGCATGATAATCGACAATCACTACTTTGATGTAAGGCAAACACATGATACCAGGATGGAATATGTACGAAAAATAGGACGGCATGGCATGTTCACAACTGTTTGTGTAAACTAAGCGTAAACCATTCCAGCAAATAAGAAGCAATGCAAGCTAGACACCACATGAAAGATGCAACCAATATGACTCGCCAAGTTAAAAGCGCCCCATCATAAATGGAATTTCAACAAATTAGAAGCAGCGATGCTATAAATCATATGAAAGATGCAACTAATATCGCACCGCATATACTAAAGGTGTCTCATCATATTGATTGATGCGGATACAAAAAACAATAGTTTTATGTAAGGACATGCTTAATAGACAGATGTACTATGTACTAAATACAGAAGGCATGTCACATTAACAGTATAATGTACTATAAGCTAAGCAGACTAGCACATGCAGCTTAACCAGATTGGAAGAATTACAATCTAGACACCATATGCAACATGCAACCACATATCACGCTGCTAAGTTAGAGCAAGCACTGCGATGCTAGTGTAGGGAAATGCTGTAATCAACTACAGAGCTACGCTCACTATCTTCATCTAGCATTTCGCTTTCTTGAGAATCATGTCGGAGGCCGACGCTGCATTCTTTAAATGAGTAGTCCCTTGCCTGCCTGCCTCATCATATAAGTGATTGATGAGGGATACACAAGAACATTAGTTTGATGTAAGAACATGGTTAATACACGATGTACTAGTATGTACCAAAAATGTAAAGGCATGTCATATTCAAAGGTATAATGTGTAAGCTAAGCAGATGCAATTTAACCAAATTGGAAGCAATACAAGCTAGACATCCGGCTGGAGTGGTGAGCATGATCATCTAGGACCCGAGAGCCTGGTGGAGGCGGGCTGCTTCGCCACCATCGCAGCTTTTTAGTTGGCTTCCGTGTGATGCCTATCTTTGTTGGGCTTGTCACTGCTCTCGCCAGGCCCCCGACTAGCTATTTGTCTTCCGGTGCTCCCGGATGGTGGTTCATGTAAAAATATCTTTCCTTATCTTGATAAAGACCGACTTCGCCTTTCAATACAAGCTAGACACCATATGCAACATGCAACCACATATGACACCGTGAAGTTAAAGCAAGCACTGGATGGTGGTTCACGGCGAGCGAGATCATCAACTCCAGAGCTACGCTCCCTCTCCATCTGCCGACACTACACCCTTTAAAGTCTTGAAACGTGTCTGCCTAGCCGCTGCACAAAGCTGGAGCGACTTTCTCTTCTTTTTTGCTTCTCACAAGGCAGGGTCTGAAATACCCTTGCATAAAAACACAATAGTGAGAGTATGGGTGAAGTGTGTGCGTAACTAGTGCAATCGTAAAAGTAGCGATAGCAGGTGGCTGAAAAATAAATGACAGGAGACATATGATAGCTTTACAATATTGCATGGCAAACAAAATTAGATTCTACTCCGTATGATTTTGTAATATATGAGCACAGAAATGCAGTACTCCTCCAAAGACACCACCACATGTGGTCCTATCAAGATAACAATGACTAAAAATAAATAGGTCACCGATTTTTTATGAACCGTCCGATCTATAAGGAACGGGCAGATGGCCTTCGTCTACCTCCCGCCACCATCAAGACGATCTTTCTCGAACCGCCAACGACCACCGCCTGCACTCTCGCCTCCGCCGCCTCCGCCTCCCATCGACCTCACACCACCGCCATGCTTGGCAGCGCCCTGTGCCATCCTTTAATCCCGCCGACCTCCAGATCGGGCGCCAGAGTTCTAGGCCGCACACGCCCTAAGATAAACACTAAGGCACTGCTTCCCGGCGTAATAGTCGTATTAGCGCTGTTACGCCGGGAATGCTTCCGCTAATTGGGAATCAACTGCCAGAAATTGAAATTCAGGGGCGACGGACCTCTAGCTAAGGTGAAATAGTATATGAGGAGAAACCTTGTGCATCGCGAGTTACTAGGAACATCTAGTATCAAGAAGAAGCGGTCAACTAGTGTCTTCGTGGGATGAATACCGCAAGCAGAGACGTAAGATTTGCACGAATAAGGGAAGAGGAGTACCTTCTTCGTTGCCGGTGTGGTCACCTCCACATGTCGCTACCGATCTTCTTCTTTTTACCGGGAAACCGATGTTCGAGGGTGCAGGCTTGGACGAACCCATGGCCAAATTGTTGATCGTGTTGCCGTGGCCGTATGTCGGCGGAGGGGAAGCAGATCCGAGGCGGCGAAGGACGGCGAGCAGAACAACTCCGTGCGGTGGAGGGTGGCGGTTGGAGCGGCAGCGGTGAGGCGCAGGACGGCGTGGTTGAACTGGCTCGGCACGGACGGCTCGGCCTCGGCTTCAACTACTAGCCGTGGAGGGCGCTATGTTGAGGTTATGTGGACGACGACGCCGGGTATCGGCTCCGCGTGATGGAGGAGGGCGGCGGTTGATGGGTGGGATGGGTGGCGGACGGAGGACGCCGGGTTTCATGGCTGGTGGAGAGGTAGTTTTGGCGCCCACGGAGTACGAATGGGGAATCGGACGGGTGGGGGAACCATGTTTCGTCTGGGACGCGCTTGTTTTTGGCTTTTTGAATGAAGATGGGACGCGCTTGTTTGAAATTTGGGGAAAGTACAAACTTTGCCCCTCTTAAATTTCGGACCCATCATGGTCGGGGTAGGATGGTAATCCTGTGTCCCAAATAGTGGGCGGAGCGATTTCGCCACAATGCATGTGTGCTTAGGCGGCCATTGTGTATGAATGTTTTTCGGAGGCGGTTGTGGCGCCTAGATGAAGCTACAAACCTACCCCGGTTTAGACCTTTGGACGCCGGGCCGGTAGGTTTCACGGGTCGGAGTTATTAGAAAAGTAATTTTTGTACTACCAAACATTGGTCTCACGCGTTTCAAGTAGTAGAGGCTCTTTTGGCGCTTCGCTCAAATTTTGAAACACAAGCATTCACGCTTAGAGTACTCTTGAACTATGAGGATTGACCTAAATAGACAACGTTATATTTGACCTTGTATGTTTGAAAACCTCATTAAATTATCCGCTTTTTTGAAATTTTGACACTTGAAAATCCTATAACTACGATTATTTTGGAATGGAGGAGCTAATTTGAATCTATTTTGTACACGACTACATATGCTATTATGTACAAAATCAGAGCAAAGATTGGTGCCCCATAATTTAGGTATGGTTTACAAATGCCATGATATCAAATTCAAATAATTGAATGGACTTCATGTTGAATTCGATTTTTAAACCACCTTAAGTTGAATTCAAATGTATGCTAGTTCATATGTAGCTATTTATAATGTCCATTGTGTAACTTTCAGTATGTATAATGTGCTTTACACACACAACATGAACTATACTCACGCTTATATTCGATTGCTAAAGCGATGCATTGTCCGGAGTTCAAAATACTAACTATGTGGATCAATTGTGTCAAATAATAACATAGACATGCTCAAATTCGATAGAATCTAGATGTCCGATGGATCAATGACCGCCTTACGCTAATTGCAAATATCATGATCCCATCCTAATATTTGGATACAATTTATATCTTTAATCAATGTGTAGAGCAGTCTTTACGTGTAGTTTCACTCTCCATCGGTGGTCTCTCACACATGCTCACACACTCTCTCCCGAGGTGTCTTTCTCGCACACATGCTCTAGATATAACCTCCCTCCCTCTCGTAACCATTTACAACTGTTTTCACTAACCTTTATCACAAGCACTCTTCCTCTCGCAAACATACACACGCACAATCCTCATCGACCCTTTCTATATACATGGACCTGCCTACGTGTCTCATGTACGCACATTATCTTTACGCCTGTCTCTCACGCATTGTCTCACACCTCTTCCTAATCGATTTAGTATGATTCTAGCAGAGCATTCTGTAGGATGCCCTTAAAGTTAGGTTGGATGAATAGTAATATCGTAGATAAAGGGGTTACCTTAGTCCGAGAACCTAGGGTTACAAATCCTAGACGGCTTTGTCAAGGACACAGAGTCCTTCACAATTCTGCTATCTTTGTCTTGTACGACTAGTCATCCATGGGTCTTCCTAAATGTGTCATGGGTCACCAATGTGGCGCAGGACGGAACCGAACGAAGGGCCTCACCTCGACCCACTCGGACCTCACGCGTGACACACCCTCTGCCCCCACGCCTCATTATCTTCTCACACCCACACATACCAACACAAACACCACACACACGTAAAATTTCTCCTGGTGCCTCTATTCCTCCCCTTGCATATACACACTCAAGGGAATGGAATCTCTTGTCGTGACGCCATATTCGCTCTCTCTCTAGACCACTCTCATTTCTCGTGCTATCTCTCCCACGCCCCCGCCGGCCCCTCTATCCATGCCTCTCTCAATACGTAATACACACACATACCTCTCTAGGCCCCGCCAAATGCATCAACTACACATTCACACATGTTACATCACGCACCCCATTGATCTAAAAAGCCCTCTCTTCACGCTTATTTCGCATACAACATTCCTTTTGAATAAAGTGTGGCCAAAAATTATTTTAGAGTTTCTACATATATACAACATTACAAAGTTATATGGAGGAGTACTAACGCTAATTTGCATTGCATGGTGCCCACAATGATATTTATTCCAGACTGTGAATTTGTATATTTTATATTATATACAAAGTTAGTCATAATAAAGAGAAACGAAGAGCATCTCTCTCTCCATCGCATACACCCCCTCAGACGCCTTTCACGTATGCACACAAAACTATCTCCGTGTCCTCTAAAAGTAAGCCCCGTAAAATTCACGCTGTTTCATCTTTCTCTCGCGATATATGCAATGACGATCATTGTATTTGAAGCGAAAGCACGATACATACATTGACTTCATAATCCACTCATTACGGTCACCGCTTACGCTTAGTGGTTATTATACAGTCACGGGCTCACCGCATAACTCAGATTTGCTCATGACATGACTAGTTGACCAGCTTAAACGCCCACGTGGCACCTCTAGTGTTGCATCACATTATCTCACTACCATCGTGCCCACCGCCGACTTGTATCTACTCTACATCTACACTCTTATAAAATACATAAAATACACTCTTATAAAAAACAGAGTTGGTGATGATGGTGTGCCTGCCATCCTGCAATATAGGCCGTCCGATTTATATCTGACGGATAGGAAAGAAACTATGGCAATTTTGCAAAAGGTACCCACACACCTCTCCACATTTGCAAATAAGGCCTTCCTCGCTCATCCTTTTCTCTCACAAGATAAACAAGTCATACAAATGCATCTTGATGTTACGTGCAACGCACGGGCATCTTGCTAGTAAGAATGAAAACAAACGACAAAAAATATTTTGACGGTGGTTCAAGTCATGACCATGGGCACAGCGGACAAGGTGGCCTTGTATTGGTATGTTGAGCCGCCTGCTTTAACACACAGGAGCTGGTGTGGTGATTATACACACACGCACGCATGCACACGAACTGCATCCACGCAACACTCACACAAACACATGCACCCACGCACGCACGCAACACTCACACGCACACACGCAGCCACGCACGCACGCAACACTCACACGCACACACGCACGCATGCATGCACACACCAAGACACCACACGACCAACACACACTCTCACGCCAAGTGCTCAACCTACACGCATGCGCACACATCAGGCCCCGATGCATACATACACAACCAGGTGATTCCCGCAAGCACGGGTTGGAGCCTTGTCGCTACCAGCAGAAATTTGTGTTTATCTGACCTTTTCCCTATGCGAATCGACAGTGGGACCCACAAGGAACGTGGTCAATTTAACTAGTCAACATGGCGCCACGCAGACTATTTGGCCGGTCAACAGAGTGCAATCCGATGCTGAATCTGTGAGCAAGTGACCGGATAATCACCGCAAAACGATATAGTGACCGTAATCAGCTTATTCTGAAGTTCGTGACCGAGATACGCTTTTCTCTCTCAGAGGCCCTCCAAAACTACATCTCTACACGCTCGCATGTTACATCTAACAACTATGCAATACAGCACTACTACTACACTCTAACACAATAAATCATATGTGTTTTAGTTTTACTAGATATCATATTGTTACTTATAATTATTCAGTTTGCATACATTAAAATTGCCTTTGAAATGTATGGCCAAGATTATCTACCGCAAGGAAAAATCCCGCCTTTCCTGCTTAATCGGGTTTGTATCGATGGATCGTATGAAACAGCAAAACTATAGTACTATACAAGACAAGTGACAGTTCATCGGGCCGTCAGGTCGCCTACTCCTCCGTCAGAAGAGTGGAGCGCCGCTTTCATAAATCTTCTAGTCCCTTTCACCGACATGTGGGACATCAAGCTACCGGGTCCACGTACATACCGAATACAAGGCAGAGCAGCCGGGTGAAGCACCCTACCATGGCGCCGCGTAGTAATGAGCAATGAGGCGCCAAATCACAAAGCTGCACCTTTCCCGCAGCTAAGTTGAGGGACGGTAATAATGCTAAAAAGAAGTTGAGGGACGAAGCAACCATCATTTCACTTGTTGCTGAATCCGCTTCTCCTCATCTTCTTCAACTTAACCACGTGTTGCTTCGCCGTTGTTCTGCCTCATGTGGGACGCGGATCGGCTTGGTAAAGCACCGACACGGGGGACCGCATGTTAGCAAACCGCCATCCGCGCAAGCAAAATCACCTCCTTTTACTAATCTTGATTCTATAATTTTTAGATCAATATAATTGAGATTTGTATAGATAGCACACAGGAGCAAAACCAAGTGGTACGGTTAAGGGCATCCACAATGTGTAGCCAAATGTGAAAATAGCTTTTGGCATCGTGGGAACCATTGTGGACGGTGTTGCTAAAGCCAAAAGATGGAACCAAGCTCCTCGATTGATTGATTGAAGGAATAGAAAATGCAACGCTCTCCTCTTTCTCCCATGCTTGGACGCATGTAGTACAAGATAGAGCATGAGTCTACTCCCCGTCCCTTCTATCACAAATCACAAAGCAAAGAGGCGCCAAATCACAAAGCACGGACGAAGCAACCATCATTTCACTCTTCACGACTCCGCTTCTCCATCGCCTTCTTCGAGAAACCATTCACCGCACTAGTACTCCTAGTAGTAGTACTAGTAAAGGACTTCCGGATGCAAATAAGGCGGTTGTCTCGCTTGCAAGGCGGCACTTGCGAACGACTTACCGTGGTCTCCTCAATGGTGTTCTCCGTCGAACGCACTTCGCCAAACCACAAAAAAATCGCCGACGCCACCGCAATGGGGAAGGAAGTCAAATATA
Organism: Aegilops longissima; assembly: GCA_021605205.1. Lineage (NCBI taxonomy): Eukaryota > Viridiplantae > Streptophyta > Magnoliopsida > Poales > Poaceae > Aegilops > Aegilops longissima. The sequence continues at coordinate 616,025,593 of CM038682.1, read as the reverse complement.
GTTACTACCTCCATTTTTTGTACACAAGGCCAGATATCAAAATTACAATTTGCAAAGGGCCACTAACACTAATCGAGGCAAAATTGATGGGGTTAGCAACCAAGGACATTAATATCCCCGCATGCATGCGGAAGTGAGAAGGTTGGTTTGCATGGCGCTGCATTAATCAAGCGATGAGGAGTGAGATGGTTAGCTCTTTGGTCTTTCGAGAAAAAATACGCATTAATTGACACGTGAAACGAGGATTTGTATCGATTAAATCCCGCGAAGGAAAACCCCGCCTTTCTTTTTTAACACTAGTACTCCTAGTACGTACGTACTTATCCTGTTTGGGTCTAGGCCTTGCATTGCCAAACTTCGCCACACATTTTTGCCAAGCTTGCCTAAAGTTTTCAAAATGAGAAGGAGGTACACTTGCGCACGGCTGTCGCGGTCGCACCGCACCTCACACGGTCGCTTCCTGCACGCCATGGTCGCACCGCACCTCACACAATCGCTTCCTGCACGCCGCAAACCCAACCAAGGGAACGCACCTCACCGACACGCGTTGTCGCATGTGAACAAACCAAACTCAGCCATCCTATCGCTGACACATAATTTTCGCTCATAGAGTATGTTTATCCAACCGCATGTTGGGGAGTATCCGTAAGGCCCGTGCGGTGGTCTGTTGGGGAAGAAGAAGAGGTGAGGAAGAAGGAAAGAAGGGTTAGAGACGAGGATATTCATCCAACCGCCTGAAATGGTAGATCGCCCAAGTCAGCGACTTGCATAACAAATATAGTATGTTTTACACAGCAAAAGATCCATAAAACAACAACATAAAGAAAAACTATCATCGCCATGAAAGAGACGGCCTCGTCGTTTTTGGCTGCCGGCGCGAACCAGCCGCCGCTGCCGACGCGTGTGTCTCCGCACCGTGGTTGTCCTCGGCCTCCAGCCTACTCGCTCAAGCGGAGCGCGGGCGCCTCGCACGGACGAGAGCACAGCCCGTTCAAGTCGAGGACGCCCGGTTCCGCCGCAGGAGGGCCTCGATGGCAGCGGCATCCGCGCGCCCGCCGAGTCGAGCCTCCGCCGCCCGGTTCAAGTCCAGACGCCCGTTCCGCCTGCAGGAGGGCGCTGGCGAGAGCGGCATCCGCGCGCTCGCGCCGAGTCGAGCCTCGCCGCCCGGTTCATGTCCAGACGTCCGTTCCGCCGCAGCAGGGCCTCCTCGATGGCAGCGGCATCCGCGCCCGCCTCCAAGTTGAGCCTCCGCCGCCGGTTCACATCCACGACATCCGTTCCGCCGCAGGAGAGCCTCGATGGCAGCGGCATGCGCGCGCCCCGCCGAGTTGAGCCTCGCCTCCGGTCCTCCTTAGTATCGCCATGTTGAACCGCTGGTCCGCTCGCACCATGGGGACTCGGACGCCGCACGAAGTCGACGCCCATCGCCTCATACCCATCGGGGCCTTCGCGCCGCGACCTCCGCAGCGAACATTGATCGGCTTCTCCTCCTCGTAGCTTGGCTCCAGAGAACTCGGGATTGGCCCGCCGCAAAGCGAGCTTGGGAACGGAGGTCTGTGGCGCCGACCGCCGCCGCGATTTCGCGCGGCGCCCGCCGCAAGATCTTGTAGTAAGTGATCTTGCGGCGCACCATGGCTTTCCGCGAACTAGGGACGCTTGATGCGGCTAGGGATCAAAGGTGGGGAATGGGCTGAGATTTGGTGTGGTTTTAGGGCAGTGGCTGGCGAGGCCGAGCAGCGAAGGTTCTCGTGTGAATAGTGGTTCCGTGACGACCGTCAATCGGTTTTGACTGTACATCGCTCTTGTCGCTTCGCATTGCAGCCCGCACGCTGGACCTCCACGCCGCCACCGAATGGAACGCGCTTGCCTTGCATGCTTTCGCCAGGGACCGCAGCTGAGAGCAAACCGACGCCCCTCCCTCCCCGCCTGCCATTTATTATACCACCACCCTCCGCTTTATGCGGAGTAAATAAAACAGAGGGAGTATACTACGGATGAGGATCCTCGACGTGGCCGAACCCATTGAGTAACCGACATACGGGCCTAGCAAGCATGGGGTCCGCCAAGAAGTGACCGAAAGGGAGGGTAAGGCAGGATACCTACGCCGAGGATCCACTTCCACTATACTACTTTGACCAAATGTTAGAGTAATAATATATGACATGCAACTTACACAAATGTTAGAGTAATAATATATGACATGCAACTTACACAAAGCATACAGGGTCTAATGCGCTTTTCGAGGCTAACTTTGACCAAATGTTAGAGTAATAATATATGACATGCAACTTACACAAAGCATACGGTCAATTTCAGTATGTGAAAGGAGTTTCCAATGATATAATTTTCACATTATACATCTCATGTACTATTAATCTTGTCAATAGTCAAATTGGAAACCATCTCGAGTACAAATCTAGGAGTACGTATTTAATCTAACAATATTGATTGGGCGTTGTTGAATGTTCATACCTTTTTGATCATAGTAGAGATACTTTGACTACACATAAAACTTATATGTAAAGTAGAAAGGATAGGAGGGAGTATATTGTACGCTCAAAACAAAACTAACATTGAATACCCTTTATATATGATTTATGGATGCTATGATCACCGGTTCAAAATTTTGAATCCGCCTTAGGTATCACGTGTTTCACTGCTCCTCTCGATTTCATCTCGGGTCCGGAGATCTATTGAAAGAGGACTAGGTGGGTACATGCGAATGATACTCGCGGAATGTTCAAATGAGGCATGCGGAGGATGGACTCGATCGAGGGCTTACATGATCGATGGAGAAGAGGGTTGAGAGGAATGAGAAATAAGCAAACGCCACATGATTACACTTGAACGGCTCAAATAAACAATAAGTTGTCTCGCTTGGCCTACATAGTGAAAGGCCTAATGCGCAACGCGGAGCACTGACGCTCGAATATGGCCGGGAAAACAGGGAAACCGACATGTGGGGCACACCTGTCGGGACGACGTAGCGCAGACTAGTCCAATGGAGGAGCTGGCCCACGACCTCCTCGCCACCGGCAACCGTTCATGTGGGTCGTTAGCCAACAACGGGCGCAGCTCCAGCACCGCCTCGACACGGCGATCAAGGTGAGCTTACACACTCATATCGCCGCTAGACACGGTCGGTTTCAGTGTGCCGAGGGTGGCGTTAGTGCTGTGGCACGACCAACGGTATGTTTGGTTTGTGCCCAAGGTTGCCCCATCAAAGCATTGGGTAGCCAAAATTTTGGTTGAGGTATTGGTTGCCCATGATTTGGCCGACATTGGCAAGAAAATGAACTAGAGTTGGCTAGAGTTCATTGGCATGCCAAAGAAATGGCAACCATCCAAACAAAGACCAATCTTTGGGTCATGACCAAAATTTTGGTTGAGGTATTGGTTGCCCATGATTTGGCCGACATTGGCAAGAAAATGAACTAGAGTTGGCTAGAGTTCATTGGCATGCCAAAGAAATGGCAACCATCCAAACAAAGACCAATCTTTGGGTCATGACCAAAATTTTGGTTGAGGTATTGGTTGCCCATGATTTGGCCGACATTGGCAAGAAAATGAACTAGAGTTGGCTAGAGTTCATTGGCATGCCAAAAAATGGCAACCATCCAAACAAAGACCAATCTTTGGGTCATGACCAAAATTTTGGTAAGGTGCACTTTGGCCACAATCCAAACACACCCCAACACCCGCTCGCCGAGGATGCACGGGCGCCGCGACGCGTCCGCTGGAGTGGTGTAGCGCCAACTGCATCCTCTCGACCTGAGACCATGCCGGTCGTTTTGCTTTTTCAATGACATGCGGGATCGATTTGAGCAAAGGGCATCTCCAACGCTGCCACGACCGCAGCTGACTACCCCGGCACACCAAAGCCCTCGCCCTCGCTGCGTCGCTGCGCAGGCGCGTCCCAGCCGGCGCCAGCTGCCCGCATTCATGCCGCCCGCTCAGATGTCGTCATTAAGAGGCTCGGTGCCCGAGGAACCAACTCCGCGACTTAATGACGCACCCGGACGCTTGGCCTCACCGAATGCGCTACTTAAAGCGGCAACGCCCAGCTAACCTCCACACCATAGCGCATCGCCCTCCTACCGCACCACATCCGCCATGACCGCAAGTGCGAACGCTCGCGGAGAGCTTGTCTTCGGGATGAAGCTCGAGGTCGCCGCCTTGCTCAAGTCGCCTCGCGACGCAATAGCGGCGTAGCCGGACGCGACGCGACCGCACAAGCGGTGGCTACGCGGGCGGCCGACGACGGAGCACCGCCACCACGCTGCCCTACTTGCCGCCGCCCAACGTCCGCACCGCCGAGGTCGGGACTCCTCCGAGGATGAGTAGGGCATGGGAGGCGGCAGGCATGGTGTGCCAACTGGCCGGTCCGTATCCCGTGTTCTACTTTCCTCGCCGGAGACCGCACCTTCACTTCACGGGTCTTGAACCCCGCCTGCATATAGAGATCGCAGATGGAGGACGCCGGTCGCCGCCAGAGAATAGGTTTAGGGTCGGGTTTTTTTTTTTTTCTGTCCTATAAAAGTTTGAAATGTAATGAAAATCTGCCGTGTTTGCATTAATCTCGCCGTGTATATGAACTTTCACAATAATATACATATTGTGGGAGTATTAGTAAGATGCCCGTGCGCTGCACGGAAGATCAAGATCTTGTGGGAGAAAAGGATGAACGAGGGAAAGCCTTATCTGCAAATGTGGAGAGGAGTGCGGTAAATTGTCATAGTTTCCTTCCTATCCGTTAGATATAGATCGGACGGCCTATATTGCAGGATGACAGCACACCATCATCACCAACTCTGCTTTTATTGAACCGAGACAAATCTAAAAACCCAACTAAGCCAACCTCCCAAAGATATCGCTGGAAAAGACCCGCCGCGCCATTTTAGTCGGGATTACCGGATTACTAGTAGTAGTATCGATGGATCGCGCGAAGCAACAATTTTTTTGAGGGGGCGAAGCACCTACTAGTTTAAAAGGAAAAAAGGCGGTACACTCACAGCACTCCTGTCGCGGTCGCATTGCACCCCACACACGTTCGGTCCTGCACACGGCTCACGCAAACGGAACGCGCTTCGGCTTGCCTCTTCACAGACACGTGGGACTGCACTTGGAGAAACCGACCATGCGCCAAACTTCCCCCCGCCCACCGCGCAAAAATCCTCCCCCCCACACACACAAAAAATTCCCCAACCGATTCAACCGCCTTCGCCAAATATTCCCCAAACCCCTCCCCGCCCCCTCCACTCCATTCGCCCGCCAAAGCCGCCTCCCCCGCCGCCGATACGCCGGCGCCATGTTCGTCGAGGGACGACGGCGATCCTCTCGCCCCACAAGACGCCTCAGAGACTGCCGCCCTTCAGCCGCTACCGCCACCTCCGCTACGTTTGTGGAGGCGACGGCGGTCAGCGCCGCCATCACCGGGCGACGTTCGTGTGGAGACGCACGGCGGTCAGCTTTCTCCCACGGTACGCGATTCTAGACCGAGGCCCCGCTCATGTCGGTGTAGCGCTGAATGTTAGCCGATAGACGCCGTTAATCTCACTGCTTGTCAAGTAGTTTATCGTCAATATGCTCGCTTAAGAAGCTTCCTTGCCCTGTTCGCACTCAATCTGCTTAGCTGAGATGGCATGCCAAGGCCGATTAGTTGCTAAAATATCCTGCCATATATTTATTGTGACGAGATTGCCATGGTCTAGTAGCCAATCTGTTAGGTGAAATAGCTCTACACCGCTTTATACTCGATCTTTGTTGCTGCGATGGCCTTCGATAGTTCGATGGCTGTGTGCTCGGCCTCATTGATCGCTGAAACAGCCTGCCATAATTTAGCACTCAAATCTGTTTGCTGAATTAGCTTTACATATATTTCGTTACTTAGATCTGCTCGTCCAAATATCTTGCCATAGCTTTAGACATCGACCTAGGTATTTTTTTTCTGACTTCATAAAAAGCATATATGTTTTTCCTGTAATATCTAGTAGAAGAACTAATTTGTATGTCTAACATGATGGACAGGACTTGATAACTTCTGCTCAAGATTCTCCGCTGCATATGTCGAGGGGTTGAAAACTTCATGAACTTTATCGAGCTGAGTACGGTGGTCCAAATCAGATGTGCTCTGCCTGTAGCAGTTGTATGAATTCAGTTACAAGACCCTACCAACTGTGCAAAATCATCTACACTTGTATGGGATGTCGGTCACATATACTAGGTGGGTTCATCATGGTGAAGCTGTGAACACCAATGTTATTGACTACGTGGAAGCAGCAGATCACCATCTTGATCTGCCTGATGCTCAGGTGGAAGAGGAGGAGGAGGTGGTGGTGGCGGAGCCAGTGAGTTTGACCAACATTGAAACAATGCTACTAAATGCTCGTGCATTCCGTGAACTTTCACCGCAGAAGAAAAACGGTGGGCCCGCATGTTGGAACAATGCAACGTTGTTGTCACCCCAGTGAAATAAGCTGTCAAGATTCTCAGCTATGGTCACCTTTCTTCAGGTGAAGACATCTGAGCGGATGACCAACAAATCATTCGATGCGATGTTGGCTGCTTTCCGCAAATCTTTCCCAGATGCGTCTCGAGCTGCCACACACCTACAAAGAAATGAAGAATTTCCTTCGTGCAGTTGGAATTGGATATGATATGATCCATGTTTGTAAGAATAATTGTGTTCTGCTCGAAGGATTATGCCAACTTAAGTGAATGCCCAAATGCAAATCATCAAGATGGAAAGATGGCGATGCTGTGAAGAGGATTCCTCATAATGTTCTCGAGACATTTTCCAATTACACCAAGATTGCAGAGGTTGTTTCATGATGTCAAACAAGAGAGGATGTACTGTGGCATTCTAGGAACCAGGAGTACAGAGATCGAATGTAATGAGCCATCCATCTCATGGTAGTGAGTGGAAAAGCTTCAATGATAAACACAAAGAGTTTGTCACTGACCCGAGAAACATTAGACTTGGCTTAGCTTCGATGGATTTAACCCATTTGGCCACCAGAGCGCCACATATAGCATGTGGCCAGTGCTTGTTATCCTTACAACATGCCTCCAAATGTCTGCACCAAAGAATCAAACTACATGATGGCCTTGCTCATCCCAGTCCAAAAAGTCCCGGAAAGGATTTTGATTTGTTCATGGAGCCTCTTGTGGAGGAACTTCAACAGCTATGGAAGGGTGTTCTCACCGAGACCTATATAGCAGCCCACCAGCTGATTTCTTTCTCATGTGTTGTTGTAATTTGGTGCATCCATGATTATCCGCTTTGGGCACTATGTCGTATGAACGACACATGGTTACAATGCATGTGTTCGCCAGACAGAATCACTGTCATACGCAATACTTAGCAAGATCTGTTACATTGACACCGCCGCTTCCTTCCCAAGGACAAGCCGCATCCTAGAAAATACCAAGACATGTGTTCAATGCAAAGCATGAAAACCGTGATGCGCCAAAGAGGCTCACCGCCGATGAGTTGCAAGTGGAATTAGAGAAGGTCAGTATATTACACCGTGAAACCATCCCGTAATGGTAGCGGAAAAGGAAGCGTGGCACGGTAGAAGAGAGATTATTGTTTACCCGCAGGTCCACTTTGTGGGACTTGGAGTATTGGAAAGATTTGGATCTCATGGCATAATCTTGATGTGATGCACATCGAGAAAATATATGTGACAACATTATCGCACACTTCTTAACATTGAAGGCAAGACGAAAGATACCTTAAAATCTAGGATTGATTTGACACACCTGGTATCGTAAAGGATTTGCAGTGCAAGATGAAGGTAAACCACGGATATGGCACCAGCTGTGTACGCCTTGGACAAGGTAAAAGAAAAGAATTCTGCGAGGTCCTCACACGTGTGAGATTCCCACATGGATTTGCTTCCAACCCCGAAAGGAGAGTCAGCAGATGGAAACAAGGTACAAGGGTTGAAAACTCATGACTGCCACGCCCTACTTCAAAGGGTTTTACCTGTTATCCTTAGAGGATTGGGCCGCCTGACTTATACAGAGCAGTTGCAGAGTTGGGACAATTCTTCGTGGAACTCTGCAGAGAAATATCAGATAGATGCTTTGGAGCGCCTTAGAGACAAGATACCAACTATCCTATGCGACCTTGAGAAGATATATCCTCCAGCCTTCTTTGATGTGATGGTGCATTTGGCTGTTCATCTACCCGATGAGGCACTACTTAGAGGTCCAAGACAAGATGGCTGGATGTACCCTATTGAAAGGCGGCTAGGCACTTTCAAGGGCTATGTTAGGAATAGAGCTAGACCCGAGGGTTCCATTGCAGAGGCCTACATTGCTACTGTAAGCGCTGACATTCTGCTCAAAATACATTGAAACAAATTGATCAGCTTAGCAAAGAGGTGGGTGAAGACAATCCCGGCTCAATGTTTTCGATTATTCTGCTCGAAAGTTACAGGAAGAGTCGACAAGAGGACAAACCTAAAGATTTGGACAAAATGGTTTGGTATGTGTTGAATAACTGTCCCGAGATACTACCTTATATCAAGTAAGTGCAAGATCGCAGCTTATACATCGTAATCTACTAAACTTGCAGCACATTCTTATATATTTAGATGTTTGACGCGATCACTATGTTGTGCAGCATCTACAAAGAGGAGTTATCCGCAAAATCCAAGAAACATTGACAAACTGGTTATGGCAGGATTTGCGAAATGGTTCAAGAACCATGTAAGCTTTTGAAGTGCAATCGCCGCTTTTTTAATATATTGAGTACATAAGATGATCAGCTTGTCTATTTTCTAACCATAGGTTAAGAAGATGCGGAGGATGGGCAGGCAGTTGATGATGCCCTTTACTCACTAGCAATGGGTCCCGATACTGGTAAGACATTATGAATCTTATGTTGTTGGAGATGTGCGCTACAACACCCTTGCACGAGACGAAGGCAGAAGACACAAAACAGTGCCATCATGAGCACGGATACGTATGACAAAGAGACAACTGAAATGTATGCTAACATAATGTACATTGTTCAGCTTGCAGATATCTCCAGCCGAGGATCATCGGTGTGTGGTTCTCATGTGTTGTCGCTGGTATAACCTGTTTTCCAGATCGCAAAACCCAGAGCTGATGATTATTTCAAATCCATCAATGTCAAGGCGGCGTATCGCACCAACGAGCCTTTTATTTTGGCAAATCAAGCAACACAGATATTTTTCTTGGAAGACACATTTGCACGTAGCGATGACTGGAGAGTATTGCAAAGGTTTGAGCAGAGGAATTTGCTTAATGAAGTTGCACAACAAGATGATGCTTACATCGCCCCCGATGTACAAGATAACACAGATGTTCCTAATATCTTTGAGAACCATCACATCAATGACGCCGGAAAAAAGATTGCCTGTCGTGCTGTGGACATACAAGAGTTGATCAAGAAGAAGCCAACGTTCGAGGACGTTGAGGACGAAGAAGAAGATGACACCGTGGGGAATTACGATTCAGACTGATACACATGGCGAAGATGTTGACGCTGCTGCCGCGGATGATGATTACATTGCTTTTGTCGATTTGCTCGTCGAAGACGCTTTTTATCTACTATGTGAAATTGTGTTTGCTATGACAACTCAAACCTGATGAACATGTTGTTTAGTATTTTGCTGTGAGAACATCACTTGTTATGTATGCTGATTTGTGTTTGGTGATTGTATGACAACTAAAACATGATGACATTGTTGTTTACTTGTACTCATATTTGGCTGTGAAACTTGAATTTGATGACATAGTTTGTTGTTGGACTGCAATTTGCTCGACGCCTTCGAATGAGAACAAAGCTGACCCGACAGGCCTCTCGCTATTTATTTATTTATATGAGCAAAAGGATACCCCTGATTTCCGTTAATAGAAATCATTAGATGTTCACAACACTACGCCCAGCCTGCTACACAGTGTTTCATTCATTACTAGTTTCAGAAGTGCTCATGTCGTAGCTAATCGAATACATCACGAAAAGCTACATACACCGCAAATAAAGAGACAATCATCCTACAGAGCACATCGATTTTGCCCATTATCTTCACAAGCTCTTTCATCTCCTCATTGTTGTCAAGGCCGCTCAGCAGCTGTTGCTTGGCCATGATCGAGGAACTGCATCTTTAACCTTCGCTCGTGATCTTCCTCTTCTCGCTGCTCCTTCGCCATTTGTCCAACACCCCAACCTGCTGGTATTGGGATTCCTCGCTAACCAAATAATCAGCCTAGTTGCATTCCCCACATCAAGAACTTCCCGTAAATACAAATCACACGAATCTTCCCTTTTCTCGCACGAATCAAATTGGAAGATCATCAACCAAACTATTAAAAAATCAGCAACCGAAAAGCAGCAGAACAACACTTAAACATATTATTACCCCATGATTCGGCATTTGTAGAAGACTCGCCAGGTTGCGGATTGTGGTTGAGACGCGACGGATGACTCAAGGTGATTTGCAGCAAGTGGCACCACACCAACGGCAGCGGGTTGCGATGAGCAATCGGCAGTGGTTTGTGATGAGCAATCGGCTGCGCGTGCGCGTGCGGGGGGTGTGATGAGACCCACAGCGATGGTACGGGTGGCGACTTGGCGATATCTGGTTGTTGCTCGTCAAGAGCAGGTGGACGAGCAGCCAGCGGACATGGTTGCTGCGCCGAGCTTCGATGCTAGGCGAGTAAGTAGAGAAGAGGAGAAGCTAACGTTGGATATGTCAATTTCATTACTTGCAGAGTAGCATAGCACCATATATAGTCATAGTCTAGGTTTGATTCAACCAGCTACAGGAGCACGTCTTTCTTTTTTCTAAAACTCGCAACGCCTCTTTATCGGGTACACTAGCTTGTTCTCAGACGCCTTCCCAAGTCTTTGATTTTCTTTCCCTTTTTTGCAGGAAGGAAGGAGGACAAAATTGAGAGTTCCTCGACTCAACCCAAGACCTCTCGGTTGAAAACCAAGGGTGCTAGTCACTTATGTGGCTAACGCCTCTCGTGAGGAGGACGGCAGATTTAACGATTTTCCTCGCAGTTTTCTTCCTATATATAAAAAGTATGCTACTTGGTGTCCGCTTAGTCAAAAACGATTGTGCCAACTCTTGACCGTTGATTGACATTCAACGTCTGTCGCTTTCTTCGCCTCTTCTTCCTCGAGCCGCCAAAGCCAAACCAGCGCCAAGGGGACCGCCTGCTCCCGCCTCCCACGGCTGGTCAGATCTTCCCTGCCCCTGCTCGTCCTCGTCCCGAGGCCTCACCATCGCCCTCCGCCTTGGTTCGCTGCACACAAGGCCGCCGCTCCTGTTGTCAACATGGTCAACAACCGAGAGGAATAAGGAGATGACTGTACATGGTGAGGATGACAAGAGGGACCCAAGAGCGCAAGCAGTAATTTTGTTTTTCGGGACGGAGAAGGGTATCAACTGGTTAAAGGGACCCGTGGTCTGCCTAGCCTGTGCTTTTATTTCATATGTTTAGCACATGACCAGCCCAGCTTTGTTTTTTTCCTTTCTCAAAATGGCTAGCCAGCTATTTTGTTTTTTGCGTAATAACCAACATAGGCCTACTTGCTTTTCTACGCCTCGCCGGGCCGGAAATCTTTCAAGACGAGGAGGATGCATTTTGCCCGAAAATGGGCTATAAGTAATAAGAAATGGGCTATAAGTAATAATAAATGGGCTGTAAAATGAAAAAATACAGCAAACAGCAATTAGTTCCAAAATATTGTTTTCTTTCGGATTTTGATATTTTAAATTTCATTGTTTTTGTGCGGTAAAATTTCATTGAATTTAAATTAAGGTATATTTAGATTTAAAATTAATTTGAATCTGCTAGAAATTTCGGGCTGTATGCTGTTTGGGACAGATTTGGAGGCTGACTTGTGGGTCTACTAGGTTGACGGTACTTTGGCTTTGTCAACTTAGTCCACAAACGATTCTAGCAGCAAAGGACCGCTGGATGTTAATCCAACGGCCGTGGCGCTTCTTCAATATCTGATCTTCTTGCTCCAAATTACCAAACCAGCTCCGTGGGACTGCTCGCTCCCGCCTCCCATGGCGGCCGGGTGTGGTTGCCGCACAGCCGCACCGCCCACCCTACTTCATTGCTGGCCGTGCCATTCCTCTACTCACCCACACCTCCTGTTATTTTCCGGCGACGGCAGCCGACCAGTAACCCTCAGACTCCCCACCACGGGGCAACCATTGCCGAAGTCTTCCCCAACTCCATGTCGCTCCTTCCTAGGCCTCGCCGTCGTCCACCGCCATGGTGCTCTCGCGCGCCTGGTCAACGTGGTCAACGAACGACATCCATCGGCCGTGGACTCAGTACGCAAAAATAATGATTCCTCCACCGACAACCGGGACCCACCGAAGGGCCTCTCAGATTTCGCGAAAAAACGTTCCCCACGACATGTCGGACCCACCAGCTATATCTTCGCACGCAAGGAAGTGCCTCCTTATTACGCACAAAAAATGAATACCCACCCTCGCTAGCTGGGACCCACCATAGTGGAGGATGACTTAGGGCCAACTAAGTTGACGGGACGGAGGGCTTTGTCAACTTAGTCAATATGAACGATTCTAGCTCCAAAGGACCGTGACGATGTCCATCCAACGGCCGTAGTGCTTCTTCAACCTCTGGTCTTCTTGCTCCAAATTACCAAAGCAGCGCCGGTCGTGCCGCATGCTCCTGCTCCCGTGGGCGGGTCAGGCCGCCGCTGAGGCCTCACCGCCTCTACTATTCCCACACTGCCAGTTCTCGCGGCGACGGCGGCCTCACACCGCAGCCGAACCAGTGAACCTCAGATTCTCTCTCGCGGGCTTCCACCGCCGCTTTTTCCGGCTCCCGCCGTCCCCTTCCTAGGCCTCGCCGTCGTCCACCACCATGGTGCTCTTGGCGCAGCCTGGTCAACGTGGTCAAGGAACGACTTCCATCGGACGAGGACTGCACGTGGAGAGGCTGACAGCTGGGTCCACGGCCGCAGCAAGGAAGTGCATCCTTATTACGCGGAAAATAATGATTCCTCCACCTGACAACCGGGACCCACCGGACGGGCCATCAGATTTTGCGGAAAAACGCTTCTCGACCGCCGGGACCCACCAGCTTCATCTTCGCACGCAAGGAAGCACGTCCAGGAAAAAAAACGATTCACCCCCCTGACTGCTGGGACCCACCAGCTACACCTTCGCACGCAAGGAAGTGCGTCCGGGCAAAACAAAAAAAACAAAACAATTCGCCCCCCTGACTGTTGGGACCCACCAGCTACATCTTCGCAGGCAAGGAAGTGTGTCGGTGTCAAAACCGGCGGATCTCGGGTAGGGGGTCCCGAACTGTGCGTCTAGGCGGATGGTAACAGGAGACTAGGGACACGATGTTTTTACCCAGGTTCGGCCCTCTCGATGGAGGTAATACCCTACCCCGCTTGATTAATATTGATGATATGGGCAGTACAAGAGTAGATCTACCACGAGATCAAGGAGGCTAAACCCTAGAAGCTAGCCTATGGTATGATTGTTGTTCGCCCCACGGACTAAAACCCTCCGCTTATATAGACACCGGATAGGTTAGGGTTACACAGAGTCGGTTACAATGGTAGGAGATCTACATATCCAGACGCCAAGCTTGCCTTCCACGCCAAGGAAAGTCCCATCCGGACACGGACGAAGTCTTCAATCTTGTATCTTCATAGTCTTGGAGTCCGCCCGTGACGATAGTCCGCTATCCGGACACCCCTAGTCCGGACTCCTCAAAGTGCTCGATACCGGGACCCACCTGGTCGGCGCACGAGTGTTGTCATCCTGGTCGCGAATGTGTACGTACATACTGGTCGATGTAGAGGCGCACACTTGTCGTAGTAGAGGCGCGCAGGTGTCATAGTAGAGGCGCGCACGTAGCATGTACATGTACGTACAGCGGCCAGGGTACAAGAAAGAAAATACGGCCACGTATGTGTACATACGGGCGGGTCTCAACGCCTACCGCGCGACACGCACGGCCAGGCTTGTGTACATGGCTGGGTCGGAATGGAGAAACAGCGCCGTCGCCGTGTTCATGGGGAGGCAACGGAATGCGCCGTGTTCATGGGGATGCAACGAATGCGCCGTGGGAGCCAAACGGCTTGGAGCGGAACATGCGATGGAACAAAGCGAGGAAACGAGGCGACGTACCGCAGAACGGAGGAAACGGCCTTGTGTTCGACCGCCACGCTCGAACGGGTCCCGTTGATCGGGAGGGTGTGGCGCATCGCAAAACGGAGGAAACGGACCTCCTACGGTCGAAACGGGGTCCCGTTGATCGGGAGGGTGTGGCGCATCGCAAAACGGATTTAAACGGAGCTCCTACGGTCAAACGGGGTCCCGTTGATCGGGAGGGTTGTGGCGCATCGCAAAACGGATTTAAACAGACTTGTGTTGGAGCCCTACGGTCAAACGGGGTCCTGTTCATCGGGAGGGTGTGGCGCATCGCAAAACGGACTCCACGGATACCGCTCATCTCCATCGCCGACCTCCTCCAGCCTCCACGGGCCACGGTTCATCCAGCCTCCACCGCGCGCTACTCCACCGCCATCGCTCAACCACCCTCCATGGGCACCCCTCCACCGCTCACTGCTCATCCAGCCCTCCACACCACGGGTCCTGCTCAACCACCCTCCACGGCTACCCCTCCACCGCTCATCGCTCATCCAGCCCTCCACACCACGGGTCCTGTTCATCCAGAGGCAACGCCACCGCCATCGCTCATCCAACCCCCCGCAATGCTCACTTTTCATCCCGTGATGCAGATCGATCAGCTTCGCTTAGCAGCAGAGCGGCGAATCGCCAATCGGGTTCGCTTAACAGCCATCGATCGATCGCCGGGTTCAAGAACGCGTAGCTCGCAGCAGCAATCGCCGGGTTCGCTTAGAGCCCAACGCCTCGCTCGGGTTCGCGAGAGCCAACGCCGCACGTACGAGAGAACGCGATCGCTTCGCCCCCGACCTCCCACCGTAACCGCAACTCCCCGAAATTTTCCTCGCCCTCGCTTCTACCACGGTTTTTTCCGTCATGGACGGCCGAAAGAATGTCATGCAGCTGCGTCTCCGGCCCGCCCAGGACGAAAAGCCTATTTTTTGTCATGATTTTTTATTCATAGAAGCAGGAGCCCACCACATCTATGATGATACCGGGTTTTGTCACAATTATCGTCATAGAAGTGTCATAAGTATGACAGAAAAAAAATTCGTTCGGCCCAAAATGTCATGGATGTTTCTTTTTTTTGTAGTGTTAGTTCCTACGTGATCCTTGGCTAGTAAGAAATGTTTGGGAGAGGATTAGGCTCACCTTCAGCCCTTGGATCAAAGGAGAAGAGCTATATCTGCTAAGGAGTCTTTGGGAGAGCCCTTATAAACACCTCTCCAACCCTAGCCATCATCGTTATCCATCATCTATTCATCATGCACCCAAGATCAATCTCCATCACCTCCATTGATCCTCCAACTCCACCTCCATAAAAGACGGGACAAGATCAAGAAGCAGAAGAGTTGGCTCTGCCACCACGCGCACAGGCCTTCGGGCTAGTGCCATCTCCATCACGCCCCCACCACGTACGCCGCCTCCATCACCATTGCCACCAACACAATCACCGTCATCACCACCGGCCCCACCATGTCCGTCACCGTGATGCAATCTCCCTTCACCGACTCGATGTCGGCTTGTAACTTGATCTTCTCTCTTATGTTCTCTATTTACATGTTTGAGTAGTTGTACTAGTTCTCGGGGATATGGATGAACTCTCTATGATTACTTGATGAATCCAGTATCTTATATTTTTGTTCGAGTTAATAGCCTTCACGAACAGTGAGAGGAGGCCTCGCTCGCATTATTGTCATGATTGGCTGTGAAGCATATTATTGTTGCAGCTCTAGGTTAGGATGTTGAGATAATTAGAGGTGATAGTTAAAGCCTCTTTCTTTGCCTTTTCCAATTGGTAGGGGACTAACAGGGAAACGCACATCCGGCTGCATCCACAGGAAAAAAAATTATTAATTGTATTGATAACCGGCGTGGGGAAACTACTGTGGTGGCGTATGTGATATAGAGTCTACTTTGAGTAGAACATATATGTACGGGGAACCTCCCACTTATGCACTTGAAGATGGATTAGAGATAGGATAGTTCATATTAGTAGTGATGACTCCAGAGCCCTACTGCTCCCGTAGGAATTGTTGGGTTTCTTCCTAAAGAGGAAGGGTGATCTAGCATAGAAGCAAAGTATTTCCCTCACTTCAGAACCAAGGTTTAATCGAACTAGTAGGCATAAACAGGCTAACAAGGTCAACCGTGCATGCACACAAACAAACACAAAACTTGCACACAACTTGGCAAGGGGGTGTCGAGCCCCTCGTCTAGCTAGCTAAAAGATTAAAAGCAAATAGATAGATAAGGGTATGGCAAAATTAAAAAGCAATTATATTGGAGCTTGTATTAATGGAAGAATGGACCCGGGGGCCATAGGTTCACTAGAGGTATCTCTCTCGGAAATAAGGAAAATGGCATGGTACAAATTACAGTTGGACAATTGACAAGAATAGCAACGGATATTACTATAATCATTCATGGCATAATTTCATATAAGCATTACATCAGAGACAAGTAGACCATTAATCCAACAACATATACTATTATTGCTCCATCCCAAGACCGCTATCCAGCCTGAACCCATAGTATTGTTTTCAAAATAAATTGAGTAACGCTTTATGAAAAAATGTAGACAGGAAGAAACCTAGCAATAAGATAAAACCCCGTCGTTTTCTCCCTATTGGAAATAATACAATACGTGTCTTATTCCCATTTTGTCACTGGGATATAGAAATCACCGCAAGATTGAACCCACTACTATCCACCACTCCCCCTGAAGATCTACTAATCAATCTTGACCAGAGAAGACAAATAGATTGGAAAGCATACATAGTACTCAATTATACAACAAATAAATCTCAAGAGATTCAAATAGATTCAATGAACAATCTAATCATAAACTCATAGATTCAATGAAAAAACACACCGCAAAATTACATTGGATTGATCATAATCAAAGAATGAAGAGGGAACATGGTATTGAAGATCCAAGAGAGAGAGAGAGAGAGAGAGAGAGAGAGAGAGAGAGAGAGAGAACCATCTAGCTACTACTACGGACCCATAGGTCCTGAAGGAACTACTCATACATGGTCACGGAGGAAGCAAGGTTGACGGAAAGCCTCCCAGGAATTGCTTCCCCCTCTGGCAGTACTCCATAAAAGGGCTCCAGATGGGATCTCTTCCGAATAGAGGCTTGCGGCTGTGATAACATTCTTCTCGAGGTACGGCAGATGGTTGCTTATTTATAGGGAATTATGGCGGTGGAATTAGACTAAGTTGTATCCCCTGGTCATAAAATGTGTCCATGTGGGAGCCTCGTGGCTCCTCTTATTGCTTCCCAAAGGTTCCAGCGTTTCTTGCTGCCCAAAAAATCGTGTTACATCATCAACGTATTTTGACCTCCATAATTATTGATTTACTGTGAAACCAAAAACAAGCAGAAAAGGTGAACTGGCACTAGTCACTAAATTAATAGGTTAGTCCAAAAATATAAGTTGATACAAAAAGTATATCAAAATGATAACATGATAGCATTTAACAATAAAAACTTATAGATTCGTTTGAGACGTATCTGTATCCCCGAGCTTAATTCATGCTCGTCCTCACGTAGGTAAATGATAAACAAAGATAATTTTTTATGTTGAATGCTACCTAGCATGATCTTGATCAAATTATGTAATAGTGGTGTGAACTTGGGACAAAAGTGATTCAAATTAATAATTAATTGACACCAAGCAAGTAATTCCAAAAGTGTAAACAAGATTACTATTGCTTTTCATGGATTAATGTTTTCATGTGATACTAATTAATACTCATGATGTCATATACATTACCCCAATCACACAAGGCTTTATCATATTTAAACATCTTCCCATAGCACTACCAAGAGCTTCAGTCAAGCGCCCAGATCCATGACGAGAGCCCTTTTCAACTACTTAGCACTTTGCTTAATTCTCAGTTCACAAACCTTGGTCTTAGCACTTAGGATGGCATAGAGAATGATGATGGGGGTTTGATTGGGAATACAAAAAGGTCAACGGGGCTTGATCGTTAGGCAATGGAGAAGCCTTACAATTGATGTCAATGTGAGGAGTAGGGACTGCCATGCAACGGATGCACTAGAGCTATAAGTGTATGAAAGCTCTCTATATGCAGCTAAGGGGGTGTGCATCCAACTTGCTCATGAAGACCTCGAGCATTTGAGAAAGCTTGTCATAGGAATATGCAATCAAGTTCTATAATGTGAAAATCCCACTAGCATATGAAGTGAATATCATGAAAAGTATCAATATGAAATGCATGGTGCTACTTTGAACCGCAAGTCTGGTAAACTATACTGGTGCACCCCCTCTCTCTTTTTCTCTCTTTTTCTGATGGGCCCTTTTTGGCCTATTTTTCATTTCTTTTATCCTCACAGGTAGGGGAGCACCCTAATATGCATGAAACTTTATTTTACTTACAACTCGGAATATGAACAATATGATGAACACATAAGAATGCCTCTCGCAGTGTACCAGGATGTGCAATGATCTAGCGTAACATGTATTAACAATGATGAACGGTGGCTTTGCCACGAATATCATGTCAGCTCTATATGATAATGCAAAGCAAAATGAAATGAATGCTCAAGTCATATGATGAATAGTAACAATGGAGGTTGCATGGCAATATATCTTGGAATGGCTATGGAAATGCCATAATAGGTAGGAATGGTGGCCATTTTGAGGAAGATATAATGAGACTTATGTGTGAGAGATCATATCATCCCACGGGGTTTGGATGCACCGGTGAAGTTTGCACCATGTCTTGATGTGAGAGTAGGCAATGCACAATACCGAAGAGGCTACCAAAATATGGATAGGTGGAAGAGTTGTAAAGACCACAACTCATAAACCAAAACACCTCGCTAATACTTCATAGTTTACACCAGGTAACCACGAGACAGAATCACTCCAAGGGGTGAGTATGACGAACCAAAGTCCGCTAGGCTTTCCGATCCATTCTACAAGGCGGTTACTTACAATGTTCTTCAACTTAGACCCTTCATAATCCGTTCCACTTAAACAACCACAAGTACTAACGTGTATGACTTTATTATACCTCTCCACTACTTCACACAAGTCCTCAAGGCTACACAAAAATAATTACTCACTCACTATCTCAAAATCATTGCAAGGAACCCGATAATCAAGTTCAATGGATCTAACAAGTTTCATGCAAGTTTTTTATTATACCACTTCTACGTACCTATTTTTTTGGACCAACACATAATTCAATGCAAATTACCAATTACTATTCAACTCTCTTAAAAAGATATAAGTGAGGCAAGAGAGTTCTAATCTTTTCTATAAAAACAATGCATATCACCGGTGCTCGAACAAATAAACATGAAGTACAAGAGCAAATGCCTCAACTCAAAAGATATTAGTGAAGATCAATGAACATTCTATAAGTGATAGACCATTGTGTGTCTCTAAAAAGTGTGCTGAAAGCATGATGATTGTGACAAACAAAAAACAAAACAAAAGCAAAACACGCTCCAAACAAGACACATATCATGTGAACAAATACAAATTTAAGTCCAACTGAGACACACCGATAGTTATTGATGACAAAATAGGAGGGGATGCCTTCTGCGGCATCCCCAATCTTAGACGCTTGAGTCTTCTTTGAATATTACCTTGGGGTGCCATGGGCATTGATAACCCACAACTATAGGGGATCTTCTGTAGCCATTTTAGATAAGTAAGAGTTTCGAACCCAATGAGTAGGTAAATGTAGAATTTATATTCTCTTCAAGTTTTATCGACCACCGATACAACTCTACACGAACTAACATTTGCTTTACCTAGAACAAGAATAAAAGTACTTTGCCAGAATAAAACTAGAAGTACTTTGCAAGATAATAAAAGTTAGATTGTTCTTTAAAGCTTTTAGAGAACGATGACCAGGATTGTCCCTAGGCAGTTGATATCTAGATCGCTAATCATTATCGCAATTTTATATGAGGGAGATGCATAAGCTAACATACTTTACTTGCTTGGATCACATGCACTTATGATTGGAACTCTAGCAGCCATCCGCAACTACTAAAGATCATTATGGTAAAACCCAACCATAGCTTTTAACTGTAAAGTCCTCTTTAATACCATACGCAATAACTCGCTTACCCGACTTTGTGTTTCTGTCGCTCATGTAACTCAATCACTAAGCAAATCATGAAAATATTGCAACACCCTGATACGTCCATTTTGCATCATGCTTTTATGTTGATATTTATTGCATTATGGGCTATTATTACACATTATGGCACAATACTTATGCCTTTTCTCTCTTATTTTACAAGGTTTACATGAAGAGGGAGAATGCCGGCAGCTGGAATTCTGGACTGAAAAAGGAGCAAATATTAGAGACCTATTCTGCACAACTCCAAAAGTCCTGAAACTTCAAGAAGAATTGTTCTGGAACATATAAAAAATATTGGGCAAAGAAAGCACCAGAGGGGGGCCTGAGGGAGTCCTGGATTAAGGGGTCCTCGTGTGTCCGGGTTGTGTGTTATGAGCCGGACTGGAGGGCCGTGAAGATACAAGGTAGAAGACTTTCCCCCGTGTCCGGATAGGACTCTCCTTTGCATGGATGGCAAGATTGGCGTCTGGAGGTATAGTTTCCTTCTTCTGTAAACCGACTCTGTACAACCCTAGGCCCCTCCCATGTCTACATAAAATGGGGGATTTAGTCCGTAGAGGCAATCAGAATTTACATAGGCTAGACATCTAGGGTTTAGCCATTATGATTTCGAGGTAGATCAACTATTTTAACCCCTATACTCATCAAAGTCAATCAAGCTGGAAGTAGGGTTTTACCTCCATTAAGAGGGCCCGAACCTGGGTAAACATCGTGTCCCCTTTGTCTCCTCTTACCTTTGATCCTCAGACGCACAGTTCGGGACCCCCTACCGAAGATCGGCCGGTTTTGACACCGACATTGGTGCTTTCATTGAGAGTTCCACTGTGTCGTCGGTAGAAGGTTCGATGACTCGTTCGATCATCAACAATGATGCTGTTTCCGGGGAAACTTTCCTCCCCGGTCAGCCTTTTGTGTTTGACGGCTTTGCTCTGCGTCTCAATTCGGTTGGTCACCTTGAACAGATCGACAGGTACGCCCCTGGTCATCCAATCAGATTCGGGAGCCTGAATTACGTCGCTAATATCCGAGGAGATTTGATCTTCGAAGGGTTCACGGCCTCGACCGCTGCTCCTCATCTCCAAGAAGGGAACCATCGGATCCATCATCAGGCACATCTCGAAGACCAATTGTCACCCTGCCCTGGCCGTAGATCTAGAGCAGATCACCTCATCCGAAGATTGGAGCTTAAAACCCACCAGATTCTCTCCTACCATGGAGCTCTTTGCCGAAACCCAGAGGCGACTAGGTCTTTGGCGAGCCTGGAATCAAGTAGGAATCTCCTTGTCATCGGAGAGCCAAAATCACTTCTAGATGCCAGCTCCGAACTCTCAAGGTCTGCATCTAGTGAGCACAGCCTGGCAAAATCTGCCATGCTCAGCCCCTCAGGTCCTCGGTTCCCCGTCCGTCCTTCCCTCCTAAGCGAGGCCCTGGACTTAATGTGATCCCTCGCCATTACGGAAGTATCGCTTCTGAACCAAGCCCAGCCCGAACTAGGGGCTGAGCGCAGGAATTTTGTGTCCCACCCACCACCCACTTGGTAGCCACTGTCGAAGACTTAACCAGCATGCTCGACTATGCCTCCAAAGACATCGACGGCATGGACGACGATGCCGGAGACAAACCAGGCCAAGACCCGCCCTTTACCGAGCGTTGGACAGCCACCTCCACGTATGATGTGTATATGGTGGACACACCTAAAAAGGATGACGACGACGGGAGGAAGGATCCGAGCGAGGACAAGCCCGACGAGGCACCACCAAAACTTCGACATCAGCGGCGCCGCTCAAAATCACACCGTGAAAGGGAAAGCAATACCGGCACCGGGGACAATAACACTCCAGACGATGCCAAAGATCCCGAAGACCCGGTCTAGCCTGCGTCCGAGCAGGATGAATGGGAGGAGGGACAAGTTAAACCCGACGTGCAAGTCAGGAATGAGGATTCGGAGGATAGTAACTATCTACCAATCTCCGAGGAAGATGTCAGCCTCGGAAACGAAGATTTCGTCGAGCCAGAGGAACCCCTCGAGAAAGAACGCTTCAAGCGACAGCTAATTGCAACTGCAAGGAGCCTAAAAAAGAAATATCAACAGCTTCAGGCCGAACAGGATACGCTCAATGACAGATGGACCCAGGTCCTAGTCGCCAAGGAATATGGCCTTGAGCTCCCAACAAAGAGTTATCCGAAGCGTCGGCTACTGCCACAATTCGATGACGAGGCCCTTGAGCCAATACCGTCAAGATATGACCGCGCTGATGAACCAGACCGGCCACCACGTGGGTGAGACAAAGCGGCAGCTTACGCCAAACACTAACCCACACCACCTCACCGTAGAGGTAAAGAGGTGGCGGCTCTCGGATAGACCTACGACTTACGCCAGGACCTGGACAATAGAGCCGGTCAGGCTAGATCAATCTGTGGATCAAGGGGGCATGCCCTAATGCGAGATGATGGCCATCAAGCTTAGCACGATAGGCATAACCTCACCCGGGCTGAAAACCAAACACGGATGTCATCAGAACTCCGTCGTGACGTTGCCTGATACAGAGGGGCCACACACCCCTTATGCTTTACCGATGAGGTAATGCAGCACCAGTTTCCAGACGGGTTTAAACCTGTAAACATTGAATCATACGATGGAACGACAGATCCCGCGGTATGGATCGAGGATTTTCTTCTCCATATTCACATGGCTCACGATGGCGATCTCCACGCCATAAATACCTCCCCCTAAAGCTGAAAGGACCAGCACGACAACGGTTAAACAGTCTCCCAGAGAACTCCATTGGTAGCTGGGAAGATCTGGAGGATGCCTTTAGAGACAACTTCCAAGGTACCTATGTCCGGCCTCCGATGCCGATGACCTTAATCATATAGTCCAGCAACCCAGAGAGTCAGCCCGCAAACTCTGGACTCGGTTCTTAATTAAATAGAACCAAATCATCGATTGTACGGGCGCCGAAGCCCTCGCAGCCTTTAAACATAGCATCCGCGACGAATGGCTCGCCCGACACCTCGGTTAGGAAAAGCCGAAATCTATGGCAGCTCTTACCGCACTCATGAACCGCTTCTGCGCGGGAAAAGACAGCTGGTTGGCTCGTAGAAGGAACAATACCAGTGATCCTGGCACCTCTGAAGCCAAGGATGGCAACGAAATGCCATGACACAACAAACATAAGCGTCAAAACAACAATGAAGAAACTGAAGACACGACGGTTAACGCCAAATTTAGTGGCTCTAAATCCGGTCAGCGGAACAAGCCATTCAAAGGAAATAAAGATGGTCCATC
This sequence comes from Aegilops longissima, assembly GCA_021605205.1. Classification (NCBI taxonomy): domain Eukaryota; kingdom Viridiplantae; phylum Streptophyta; class Magnoliopsida; order Poales; family Poaceae; genus Aegilops; species Aegilops longissima. Next base: position 616,001,992 of record CM038682.1, on the reverse strand, counting down.
TAATTTGGACAAAATACTCGATCGGCCTTGCCAGATTCATGGCGTCCCTGACAAGCCTGCCAACCATTCCAACAAAAACTGTTGAGGTCTTCAAACAGGCCGGTAAGTTAAATACCAAATATAAGGGGAAAGGGCCGCCAAGCGAGGATGATGAGGAGCCCCACCCACCGATCGGGGGGGGCAAACGAAATTTCCCCCTGAGGCAAAAACAGTGAATATGATCTATGTCACGCATATCCCCAAGAGGGAGCGCAAACACGCGCTAAGGGACGTCTACGCCGTAGAGCCTGTCGCCCCTAAATTCAACCCGTGGTCGGCTTGTCCGATCACCTTCGATCGCAGGGACCACCCTACCAGTATCCGTCATGGAGGTTCGGCAACCCTGGTCCTCGATCCGATCATCGACGGATACCATCTCACTCGGGTCCTTATGGACGGCAGCATCAATTTTAACCTGATCTATCAAGACACTGTCCATAAAGTGGATATTGACCCGTCAAGAATCAAGCCTAGTAACACCACATTTAAAGGAGTGATACCCTGCGTCGAGGCCCACTGCACGGGTTCATTAACATTGGAAGTAGTCTTTGATTCACCGGACAACTTCCGAAGCGAAGACTTGATCTTCGACATCGTCCCCTTCCGTAGTGGTTATCACGCATTGCTCGAATGAACCGCCTTCGCCCGCTTTAACGTAGTCCTGCATTATGCTTACTTAAAGCTCAAAATGACTGGACCCCGCGGCTTTATCACAGTAAATGGAAACATGGAGCGCTCCCTCCGTACTGAGGAGCATACCGTGGCCCTTGCGGCTGAAGTATAGAGCGGCCTCATCAGGCCGAATACCTCATAGGCCATCAAGCCCCCGGACACGGTTAAACAAGCCCGGCCTACTCTGCATAATGATAGCTCGGTGAGTCCGGAGCTAGACTAGCAGTCTCCCCTCCGTCGATCGCCCACACAACCGCGGTATATGTACCGCGCATGCATAATTACGCACTCAAAATACCCTGGGCAACGACGGAGGCACACTGCGGACAAGGTCTATAGTGCGGCTTGACCCTATTTGACCTTAACCTTTTTTTTCTTCGATATTCTTTCTCACATTACAGGTTCTTTAAAACCTAATCACTTTACGGTTGCACAAGGGCCCTTTCTCAGGCCCCTTTTATATACACGATCGTCGATTACTCCTCTCAAAGGATCTTCACCACGGCGAAAGCAGCGCAGACGTGCGCAGAGTGTCCAAAGGATCTTCAAGACTACCTTTTCCTTTTAGACATATATACAGCTTTCCCTTGTTTACAAATTCTCGGCATGTAAAATATCCTCGATGTTTATGGCATTATCTATAAGAGCACGTTTTGACGTATCAATCAGATTATAATGGAACCAGTTTTTTACCAACTCCTGTTCGGTATTGGTTTATTCCACAAATTTGTATTCCTTCTTTGCATCGGATTACATATATACTTCGGCACGGCTTAAATGCCAGGGGCTCTATTCGGCCACTATTTTCAAAAAGTTTGAACACTTTTAGAGTATACTTCGGTGTCCTGAATATTGCATTATATGCATCAGCTCCGAATCATGTCTTTGGTCAATAGTTGGGTTGCCCGGCTCCTGTGGTTACTACCTTACGATACGCTTGTTCGACTAGGGTAGTAAAGGGAGAACTACTGTGATTGTGTTTCTGGTTCGTCCGATCAAGCACCTCAGTAGAGAAAGCCGAAACTGACTGTCTTGATACGGCGAGAGCTGGTCAGCGATTCGGTGACTTATTATAAATCCCTTGCGATTTATTCCGTCTTATATGAAGGAATGGCCTTCACCCAGTCACGCGCCTAAGGTATCCCAGTTCGGTTAGCCGCATACGCACCAGGGGCTAGTACTTAGTCCCACCCTCAAACTCCTATGGCTAAGTGAAAGTGCTAAAGCCGCATTGTCTGATTGCCTGGTTCACTACGAAGACACCTCCTTTACAGACCAATACGTTGTGTCAAGTGTGATCTTGCATTATCCCGAACACCCCTATGTGGGGGCTGAAGCCGACGTCTGGTAAACTTTCAGAATAACAAAATACGGCCGCACAGGAGGTAAGTAATTCCGGATAAAATCATACATATATTACAGGCCCTGGTTCCTAACACAAAGTCTGGATAAATATATTACATTCACTCAAAGATGATATCCTTTGAGCGTTGGCCCTCTACTATCCAGGCACCCTCCAGGACGTCATCAAAATACCGCTCTAGCTTGCGGTGGTCCTTGCCTTCGGGTGGGCCCTCGGTCTCCACAATGGTGGCCTTCATCTTCGCCCAGTCCATCTTGACATGGGAAAAGGCCATCCACACACCCTCTATGCACGCTAAGCACTTCACGGCTTCAACCCGGGGCAGCGCGTCGATGAGCCGCTTCACCTGGCCGAAGTAGCTGCTAGGAATAGGTTCGGTTGGCCACACCCTGTGCAGCTCCTCAAGTTGCTTCATCTGGTTGCTCAAAAGCACCGGGTGTTCCGGTGCCAGGAACTGCGACCAGAAGAGCTTCTTTGTTGAGCTCCCCTCCTGGGCTCTGAAGAATTGCGCAGCATCGGCAGCACTCCTCGGAAGATCCGCAAAGGCGTTTAGAAAACTCCATAAGCGATTGAGCAAGGCATATCTCTGACCCCCAAATATACTCTACAAGAGAAAGGGCTTACCAGCCCCTATCTCCTCTCGAGCACCCTGGGCCTTGGTCCGTGCCTCTTTGACCTCCTGAAGGGCCTTGGCGAGATCGGCCGCTTGGGCCCTATTCTTCTCCTCCAAGGCCTCGCACTTGCCGGTGGCATCCTTGAGCTCTTGCTCCACCTCGTCCACCCTCCCTGAAAGTGCAACTATCCCTAGGTGGTTTTGGTAATTCATAACAACATATAGCTCATTGAGCTAATGCTATTCCAAGACAAATATTTTAGGAAAGCTCAATGAATGGCATGGCATGGATGATGAAAGTGGATCCCTCAAAACATCAAGGACAATGGATTGGCTCAAGCTCAAAAGCTCAAGACTCTACATTTTACATTTTAGTGATCCAAGATCACATTGAGTCTATAGGAAAAGCCAATACTATCAAGAAGGGATGAGGTGTTGCTTAATGAGCCTTTTGCTTCATGTGCTTAGTGATATGCTCCAAAACCCTCCACTACTTTCTCACATCCACATATGACCTAAACCTAAAGTCAAATTCGGCCCTACCGATTCTTTCTATCCGGCGCCACCGAGTTCAGATATCATAGCCACTGCCACAAACCCTAGGCAAATCGGTCTCACCGAGATGGCATTGTAGTCTCTCTGTTTCCCTTTCGTAACTTTTCGGTCTCACCGAAAGAGCGAATCGGTCCCACCGAGATTACAATGTAAACTCTCTGTTTCCCTTTTGTAACTTTTTGGTCTCACCGAAAGAGTAAATCGGTCCCATCGAGTTTACCTGATCAACTCTTTGGTTAGCTAGTTACCAAATTTGGTCTCACCGAGTTTGTGTAATCGGTCTCACCGAGATTACGTTATGCCCTAACCCTAACCATATCGGTCCTACCGAGTTGCATGTCAGTCCCACCGAAAACTCTAACGGTCACTAGGTTTACTAAATCGGTCTGACCAAGTTTGTTGATTCGGTCCCACCGAGTTTGGTAAATTGTGTGTAACGGTTAGATTTTGTGTGGAGGCTATATATACCCCTCCACCTCCTCTTCATTCATGGAGAGAGCTATCAGAACAAACCTACACTTCCAACTTACCAGTTCTGAGAGAGAACCACCTACTCATGTGTTGAGACCAAGATATTCCATTCCAACCATATGAATCTTGATCTCTAGCCTTCCCCAAGTTGCTTTCCACTCAAATCTTCTTTCCACCAGATCCAAATCCTATGAGAGAGATTTGAGTGTTGGGGATACTATCATTTGAAGCACAAGAGCAAGGAGTTCATCATCAACACACCATTTGTTACTTCTTGGAGAGTGGTGTCTCCTAGATTGGCTAGGTGTCACTTGGGAGCCCCCGACAAGATTGTGGAGTTGAACCAAGGAGTTTGTAAGGGCAACGAGATTGCCTACTTCGTGAAGATCTACCGCTAGTGAGGCAAGTCCTTCGTGGGCGACGACCATGGTGGGATAGACAATGTTGCTTCTTCGTGGACCCTTCGTGGGTGGAGCCCTCCGTGGACTCGCGCAACCGTTACCCTACGTGGGTTGAATTTTCCATCAACGTGGATGTACGATAGCACCACCTATCGGAACCACGACAAAAACATCTGTGTCTCCAATTGCGTTTGAATTCTCCAAACCCTTCCCTTTACATTCGTGCAAGTTGCGTGCTTTATTTTCCGCTGCCTATATACTCTTTGCGTGCTTGCTTGAATTGCGTGATGATTGCTTGAATTGTTCAAAGATAGCTAAAATTTTCCAAAGTCTAAAATTGGGAAAAGGCATAGCTTTTAATTGGTCAAGTAGTCTAATCACCCCCCCCCCCTTCTAGACATACTTCAAGGTCCTACAAGTGGTATCAGAGCTTTGGTCTCCATTTGCTTTGATTTCCATAGCTTTTGGTGATCATAGCCTTGGTTTCACAACCTAGGAGAGTATGGCGTCTAGCGAGGGAAATTATCATCGTAGAGGTCCTTACTTTGATGGCACTAATTTTGCTAGTTGGAAGCATAAGATGAAAATGCATATTCTCGGACTTAACCCCGCCGTTTGGGCTATTGTGTGTATTGGCTTGCAAGGTGAATTCTTTGATGGGAGAGAACCGAACCGTGAAGCTAGTCTTGGAAGAGTTGAAGATGTTGCAATACAACGCTCAAGCTTGTGATATCCTCTTCAACGGATTGTGCCCCGAAGAATTCAACAAAATCAGCCGTCTTGAGAATGCAAAGGAAATTTGGGAAACTTTGATTGATATGCACGAAGGTACCGACTCCGTCAAGGAATCCAAGTTGGATGTGCTCCAAAGTCAGCTTGACAAGTTCAAAATGAAGGATGGTGAAGGTGTCGCTGAAATTTACTCTAGGCTTGCTCAGGGGGGCATGACGCGAGCCACATAGGGGGCCCGGATCTGAACTCAGGAGTGGCCGCCCATCTGGCGTCGCGGGGTTCGGTGATGTAGAACCACTCCTGTTGCCACACCTTTACGGTCTCCATGAAGGCCCATTTGGGCCACGTGGTGTTGGGGAGCTTGCTCACCATGGCACCGCCACAGTCCGCATGCTGCCCGTCGACCACCTTCGGCTTCACATTGAAGACTTTTAGCCAGAGGCCGAAGGGTGCGGGGATGCGGAGTAGCGCCTCGCACACGACGATAAACGCCAAGATGTGGAGGAAAGAATTCGAAGCTAGATCATGGAAATCTAGCCTGTAATAGATCGTTAGGCCACGGACAAAGGGGTGGAGGGGAAACCCTTGTCCGCGGAGGAAGTGAGGGATGAACACCACCATCTCATCAGGCTCCGGGGTGGGTATGACTTGCTCCTTGGCAGGGAGCCTGTGCGGGGTGTCCGCAGACAGGTACCCCGCCTCCCGGAGATCTTTCACGTCCTTCTCCGTGATGGGGGAGGCCTCCCACTTGCCCTTCGAGCCAGATCCGGACATGGCCAAAGAGGTTGGCGGCGGTGGGACGGGTCGAAGCTTGGGAGCTGGAGCTTGAGATTGGGCAGGCAGAAGGAAGAAGGCGTGGGGAGAAAATAGGGATATTTATCCACTTAAATAGGCTGTGAATATCAAGCGCCCCCCCCCCCTCAAGCCTTAAAACTCGCCTGTTCCCAAGGGGTCGTGCTAATGTCACGATTGGATTACCCAAAACCGTATTGATGAGAATCCATCAATAAGTGGACATGATCTCTGCTTGGACAAGACGTGTCATTAGAGGCTGCTCCTTGAAATGCGAAGTGGGAGGCCTGTCGGTGTACAAAAGTAGGGGCACTCTTTTGTACCCCTTTACTTGTGCACGGGCAGTCGGAGCCGCGCGCCGCGGCCACAGTAAGAAAGGCAGAGGAGGGGAGCCGGAGAGAAGCCAAAGCACAAGAAGCCCAAGGCAACACCAAGGCCAAGAACACAAAGGACAGAAGGGCGAAGCAGGTTCCCCCGGCAAGACCCTTGCTGGGGCAACCTCGGCAGCCCCGGCAAGGGCCTTGCCGGGGCAGCACGCCCGACGCCAACAGAGTGAGCCACCCTTTAGCCCACGGGTTCCAACTCAACCAACTACATTGGAACTAGGGCTCGGGAGGCAACTCCGTGGTGGCATGCAGATCTTTGTCAAGACCATAGAGATGTGAGATCAGATAAGAACCAGAAGACGGCGACCCTCAGCGGGATCCTTGGCAAGGAGATCCACAAGAACCCCGGCAAGCGCCTTGCCAGGGACGACTGCAACGCCACGGCAAGACCCTCGCTGGGCCCCCGGCAAGGCCCTTGCCGAGGGCGTCAGCGGGGCCACTGCCAGGCCCACACCAGCCAAGACTCCACCGTCGTTCACATGCAGCTGCCAGCCCAACCAGCTGGGCAGGCGCCTACGTGGAGACGGGCGGCTTTTGATCCAACTCAGCAAGCACCTGCGTGGTGGCATGCAGATCTTCGTGAAGACCCTACCACCGTGCCACCTAAGCTGCCTGCCTGCCTACATGGCGCCGCATGCATCGCTGGCCTGGGCGCGTGTCGAAGCAAGGCGAGGCAGCGACGGACGGGACGGGCCTCGTTCCCGCCCCCGATAAAGCTAAGGGACACCTAAGCTACGCATTAAACGCGTCTTCTCCTGTAACACGGGCGATAAGCTCGCAGCACTGTAGACCTTTCCACCTCCTGTGTGCCACTGTGGCGGCCCCTTTCGACTATAAAAGGAGGCCCATGGCATACTAGAGAGGGATTCGGCTCTTTTGAACTACGCAACCGCCGTAGCTAGCTGGAGGGCTCAAGAACACTCTCAAATACACACCAAAGAAGGACTAGGGTATTACGCATCCTCGCGGCCTGAACCTGGGTAAATGATCCTTGTGTTGATTGTTAATCCTGCTCTTCTCACAACCCCGCGCCCCAGCAACCGTAGTAGGGATTCTTGTGATCCCATAGGTGTCGTTTCCCACCGACATCTTTAGCGCGCCAGGTATGGGCGAGCAGTTGTGAGAATCTGGTTTAGCAGCCGGCCTAGCAGTCTCTCATGGCCACGGCTTCCGGAGAAGAAGATGGCCAAGAGGATGGCGCCGCCCGCATACGCCAAGGACGCTGGTTCCGCGACAAGAAAGCTAAGTCATGCAAAAATTTAAGCAATTTCCTTTTTATATATGAGGTTCTTCCCCTCGGAGATCTCGTTCTTTGTATGGAAAACCTGCACGCAAAGCCCCCCGCGCAATTGGCAACGCCCTTGTTCTGTTTCGAGTCCGCTCAACAGCTCAAGCGGCCGCGTCGAGAGTGGCAGGGTAGCCTTCTGCAATTGGCAACGCTCTCGATTCTAACTCGAGTCAAGCTCGACAGTTCGGGCGGCCGCGCTAGGGGCGGTAAGGTGGTTCGCCCGGCAGCAAGCACACCCGGCAGGCCAATGGGGATCCGTCCTCAAGACGCCGCCCTGGGTTTACGCGCCGGCGAGCCTACCCGATTAACGTAGGGCGGACAAACAAAGGAAAATCAAACAGGAAAATAACATGCGTTATATCAAAAGTACTGCAGAGTCATATTACATCACTTGTTGCCGCAGTTCTAACTAAAGATAAAAATTGTCTTGGTTGTGAACCTGCAGCAACAAAAAGAAACGGGGCGGCGCTGGCCCTCCACCCCCTGGATTCCGTCGATACGTCTGATGATGGGCTTGATACGCTCCTTGAGCGTCGTGATGTCCGCATCCTTCGGCAGGCTCTCCAGCGCAGCTTCAAAGTCGAGGTCAGGATTCCAGTGCGCCACCTTGGCGAGGACCTTGGTCATGGCACCTCGGTAGAGCCTCCGGGACTCATCAGCCAGAGAGGCCTCCCGGTTGGAGTGGAGCTGCTCCAGGGCCCCGAGGACACCCTCGAAGAACAGGGTCAGCTTGGCGTTGTTGGTCCCGCTGCGCTCGGGGGCGTACCTCAAATTTGGCATCCCCATGGTAGCCAGCTGCGTGGTGATCCTGCTGGCGACGTCCTCAAGGCGGCTGATCCAGCGATTCTCGCCCTCCACAAAATCATTGTGGTTGGCGGCTTCGTTCCTCCGCTGCAGCTTCTCGGCCTCCAGATCCTTGGCCAGGGTCTCCTCCCGAGCCTTGGCCTCTGAGAGCATCCCCTCGAGGTCCTCCAGCTTCAGCTTCAGGTCTTTGATGGAGTTGTTGGCTTCGGAGAGCTCCCCGGCCCTGCTGACGGCCGTGCCCTGCGCCTCCGTCAAGGCGCCGTTGAGCATGTCCTTCTCCTTTGGACAGCTTCAGGGCCTGCCCCTTCAGCTCGTCTAATATGTCTCCAACGTATCTATAATTTTTGATTGCTCCATGCTATATTATCTTCTGTTTTGGACATCATTGGGCTTTGTTATACACTTTTATATTAGTTTTGGGACTAACCTATTAACCAGAGGCCCAGCCCAGAATTGCTGTTTTTTGCCTATTTCAGAGTTTTGCAGAAAAAGAATATCAAACAGAGTCCAAACGAAATGAAACCTTCGGGAACGTGATTTTCGGAACGAACGTGATCCAGAGGACTTGTACCCTACGTCAAGAAAGCTACCAGGAAGCCACGAGGTAGGGGGGTGCGCCTACCCCCCTGGGCGCGCCCTCCACCCTCATGGGCCCCACGTTGCTCCAATGACATACTCCTTCCTCTTATATATACCTACGTACCCCCAAACTACCAATACGGAGCCAAAAACCTAATTCCACCGCCGCAATCTTCTATACCCATGAGATCCCATCTTGGGGCCTGTTCCGGAGCTCCACCGGAGGGGGCATCGATCACGGAGGGCTTCTACATCAACACCATAGCCTCTCCGATGATGTGTGAGTAGTTTACCTCAGACCTTCGGGTCCATAGTTATTAGCTAGATGGCTTCCTCTCTCTTTTTGGATCTCAATACAATGTTCTCCCCCCTCTCTCGTGGAGATCTATTCGATGTAATCTTCTTTGCAGTTGTGTTTGTTGAGACCGATGAATTGTGGGTTTATGATCAAGTTTATCTATGAACAATATTTGAATCTTCTGAATTCTTTTATGTATGATTGGTTATCTTCGCAAGTCTCTTCGAATTATCAGTTTGGTTTGGCCTACTAGATTGATCTTTCTTGCAATGGGAGAAGTGCTTAGCTTTGGGTTCAATCTTGTGGTGTCCTTTCCCAGTGACAGTAGGGGCAGCAAGGCACGTATTGTATTGTTGCCATCGAGGATAAAAAGATGGGGTTTATATCATATTGCATGAGTTTATCCCTCTACATCATGTCATCTTGCTTAAAGCATTACCCTTTTCTTATGAACTTAATACTCTAGATGCATGCTGGATAGTGGTCGATGTGTGGAGTAGTAGTAGATGCAGGCAGGAGTCGGTCTACTTGTCCCGGACGTGACGCCTATAAACATGATCATACCTAGATATTCTCATAACTATGCTCAATTCTGTCAATTGCTCAACGATAATTTGTTCACCCGCCGTAAAATACTTATGCTCTTGAGAGAAGCCACTAGTGAAACCTATGGCCCCCGTGTCTATTTTCCATCATATTAATCTTCCAACAACAAGCTATTTCTTTTGCCGTTTTTATTTTGTTTTCTTTACTTTGCATCTTTATCACAAAAATACCAAAAATATTATCTTATCATATCTATCAGATCTCACTCTCGTAAGTCACCGTGTAGGGATTGACAACCCCTTATCGCGTTGGTTGCGAGGATTTATTTGTTTGTGTAGGTGCGAGGGACTCGTGCGTGGCCTCCTACTGGATTGATACCTTGGTTCTCAAAAACTGAGGGAAATACTTACACTACTTTGCTGCATCACCCTTTCCTCTTCAAGGGAAAACCAACGCAGTGCTGAAGAGGTAGCAAGAAGGATTTCTAGCGCCGTTGCAGGGGAGGCTTACGCAAGGTCAAGTCAAGATTTGGACTCCCGACAACGAGCCATTTCTGGCGCCGTTGCCGGGGAGTCTACGCAAAAGTCAACATACCAAGTACCCATCACAAACCCTTATCTCCCGCATCACATTATTTGCCATTTGCCTCTCATTTTCCTCTCCCCCACTTCAACCTTGCCGTTTTATTCGACTTTTCTTCGCCTTCTTCCTGTATGTCCTTTTGTTTGTGTTTCCATGTGCCTTCTATTTGCTTGGATCTTTGCTTGCTAAAAATCTATTGATATGGATCCACTTAAAGTGTTCTACTTGGATCATCTTCGATCCTTATGCGCTCGTGCTGAAACCCCAACTAGCCTAGTTGATGGGAAATCTTTAGATGAGCATGCTCATTTTGTGCGTCACCATTTGTCTAAAAAAGGGAAACTCTTATGGAATCAAATAAACAGATTGCTATGTTATGCTTGGAATCTTTGTGAAATTTGTGATTTTACTTGTTGCTCTAAGAACCCTAAAAAATACCTTCCCTACCTATGTGAATTTAATGATAATGAAATCTTATCTTCTTATGCAAAGGGTGTTTATAGTTACCATGATATCGAACAAATTGAAGAATTTGTTGCTTTTAAGGGTGCTTATGAAGTTGCTTCTTTGATTGAAAAGTATGATATTACTCTCTACGAATCTGAAAATTTTGACATACTTAAATATTGCTATGAAAACTATGCTCATGATGTCTATGTCAAAGAATTTATTGAGAGAATGACTGTTGCTTTGGAAGAAAATAAAGATATGCATGAATCTATAGATAATGATGATTCCGATGATTTGATTGAAATATCCCTTGATGAACATGATGCTTGCTATTCTTGTGGCCATGATGCCAATATTTATAAAGATGAATTTGCTATAGTTCCTTATGTTAAACATGAGATCGTTGCTATTGCACCCATACTTGGTAGTTCCTTCGATAAAAAAACATGATTGCAATGATTTTACTATAAATTCTCTTGATGTCAATTGTGCTAATAATAAGCAAAACCCTAAGCTTGGGGATGCTAGTTTTGCTATGTCTACTACTTGTTGCAATGATCATGATTGGGGTGATTCTTCTTATGATCTTGAAAATTTATTTAAGCCCCGTGATGAATATGAGATTGATAATAATGTTTGCAATAATATTGAAAGTGGGTTCGGAAGAGTTTCAACTTTAGATCCCACATATTTGGAGAATTTTCAATCTTATGGTATTTTTGATAAAAGTGGGTTTGGAGAGGTCATGAGTTTAGTTAATGATAATCCCACTATTTTGGAAGAGGGTCAACTTCGCATGCATGTGGATCGTGTTGAGAATATGTTTTGTGATAGCTATATTGTTGAATTTTCTTATGATCCTACATGTAATTATTATGAGAGAGGAAAATATGGTTGTAGAAACTTTCATGTTAATAAAATACCTCTCGTTACGTTGAGATTGCTATTGTTTCTTTCCGCTTCCTTGCATATGCTAGTTTTTGCTTGCCTTGATAATTTGTTTTCCTATAAGATGCCTATGCATAGGAAGTATGTTAGACTTAGATGTGATTGTCATGTGTTTTATGATGCTCTCTTTGTGCTTCAATTCTTGTATTTCATGTGAGCATCATCGAAATCTCGACGCCTAGCTAGGGGCGTTAAATGATAGCGCTTGTTGGGAGGCAACCCAATTTTATTTTTAGTTTTTTTGCTTTTTGCTTCTGTTTAGGAATAAATATTTGTTCTAGCCTCTGGTTAGATGTGTTTTTATGTTTTAGTTAGTGTTTGTGCCAAGTTAAACCTATAGGATCTTCTTGGATGATAGTTATTTGCTCTTGCAGAAAATTCCAGAAACTTTCTGTTCACGCAAATAATTCTTAAAAATCACCAGAACGTGATAAAATATTGATTCCAATTTCTGCTGATCAATAAACAAATTGTATAGGTCTTACTATTTTGGCTGATTTTTCGGAGTTCCAGAAGTTTGCGTTAGTTACAGATTACTACAGACTGTTGTGTTTTTGACAGATTCTGTTTTTCGTGTGTTGTTTGCTTATTTTGGTGAATCTATGGCTAGTAAAATAGTTATAAACTGTAACATCCCAAATTTCCTATTTGGAATGTTTTACAATCATAGTTAAGCATCCTATGCATCCTGTTTGAATTTGAATGCCATTTGAAGTTTCAGAGAATTTTGAGTTTTGAATTTGAATTCAAACTTTGGCAAGTGGGAAACATTTCAAAAACTAAGCCTGATAAATACTTGATCAAAAGTATGAGAGGAGTAAACATGACACTCCAAAAATATCAGAGGAAAACATTGCCAAAAGATTTGGATTCAAATCTGAATTTTATTTGAATTTGAAAAAAATGGATTTTTATAAAGTTTGGATTTTGCCTTAGAAAAAATGTTCAAATGAAAGGGAATATTCCCACATTGCCAATGGCCCCAGCCCAAATGAGCCCAGCTCCCCTCACCCTCACTCCTGCGTGCAAAACCCTCGGCATCGCCACCCGCCGCTCCCCTCTCTCTCTCATCGACCATGGGGCCGCCCACCAACCCCCTCGCCCACGCCACGCCCGTCGCCGCCATGGATCGCGGGATCCCGGGATCCGGATCCCAATCGCCCAAGCAGGGCGAGCCCCTGGCTATAAAAGCCGACGCCCGCACCCCATTCCCCCTAGCCTCGCTGAACCCCTCTCCCTCTCGTTCGAGCTCACTGGGCCCAGCTCCCGCCACCGCCATTGTCGCCGCCGTCGCCGCCCTAGACCTCCCCGACCAACCCCGACTCCACCAAACCCCTCACCGACCTCCCCCGCATCCTCCCGGCCACTCCGTCGACCTCCCCGACGCCCGAAGCCCTCACCGCACTCTCGCCGCCGCCGCCGCCGCCGTCGGACGCCGGTACGTCGCCGGAAAACCCCCTCCGCCGTCCGATCCCCATCTACGGCCCAGATTAGACCCCGAAGGGGTATGTTCTTTTTTAGAAAACCGGCCCGGTTCGTCCGGTTTATTATTTAGTTAGGTTTATTTGTTTTAGCCGGCCCGTTTAGTTTAACCCTAGGGCCCTTTTAGACTAAATTACGCCCAGTGCACAGTTTAGGCCCATTAGGCCTTTTTCTTTTATTTTTGTTTTTCTGTTTTAACAGAATAGTTTCTGTTTTGAAAAATTCATATCTTTTATTATGTTTATTATTTTTAGATGATTCTTTTTTTGTTGGTTTGCAAATTTTATGTAGTTTCTGTAGAATATATATTTAGCTATGTTAAAATTAATTAAAATTGCTTTATTTTAGTTTTAGTCAGAATAGTAAATCTGCTATAACTTGAGTTAGAAAAATTATTTTTATATGATTCTTTTTGTCCCAACTTTATTTTAACATTGCCAAACCATAAAAATTAACTTGGGTATTTTAGGATTAATAAATAAATAGTTTTAAGCAGAATCTTATTAATCCCAATTAATTAACTAGCTACTGTTTTCCTATTAATTTAATTAGTAAATAAATTTATTTTTAACATGTGATTGATTATTCTAGGATAGTTTCTGTCACTTTATAGGATGAACTTTTATTTATAATTAATAAAAGTTTTATTTTATTTTTCTTAATAGAATTGGATTAGGCCTAATAGGAGTTTTATAATAGCTTTTTAATTAATTCTTTTTGCTCCTAGTTGCTTAGTGAATTCTTTTCTGTTAAGTTAACCTAAAACCATGATTAGGTTATGTTGGAAAATTTTTGTTTTATAAAAACTATTCTAGCTATTGTTTGAAGTAGGAAAACTTGAGTGGGTTTTTCTTTGAGTTTTCCCTTTGGATTTTGATTTGGTTGTTTTGGTGTGTTATGTTGCTATTGTTACGCTATATGCTATGTGATCCTATTGCTATATGCTTATTGTGATTTGTTTGTCTCGGTAGAGTTTCCGGAGTGCGAAGCTTGCTACTACGAATCTTTAGCTTACGAGGATCATCAGCAAGGCAAGTTTTGATCATGTTATTTCTATACCTATGTTTTTGTGCATTAGTAATTGTCACCACCCCACCATGCATGCAGTAGTGAAATTTTGAAGTTATTAAACTTGAGTAGTATCATGTGGTAGGATGAACCAATCCCTTGTTACCATGACCCGGGACAAGTAGTTTACTTTGCTATGCTCGTGAGACGGGTTTTGGGTTGAGTGAAATTCATAAGCAAGATGTGAGAGTCAATGATGATGACAACCCCATGAACTACAATGATCAAGATGGACTTGAAATTCACTCTTGGGTGGAGGATTTGGTTGACGGGCACCTGGAGAACCCAGTGGTTGGCGGGATGCATGGAGAAGTGCCATGACATCTTGCGGAAAGCTTCACCCAGCCACGAAGAGAAGGATGGATGCCCCATGACCGAAGCTTACTGTGCAGCCGCAAGCCATTATGGGCTCTGGCTGGGTTGACCCTAGTAGTGACGCTGGCTGGACGGTACTACGAGATGTAGAAGAACGGTAGGATTGGATGGGTACGGCAGTAGCGGAAGAACTCTTTGGAAGACCTGTTTCATTCGTCCGTCTTCAAACACCATGAAGTGCGAAGACTTTAAAGGAGGGAATGATTCTTGCGGGAAAGTCGCAACCCTCTGCAGAGTTTAAAGATCTAATCGATTAGCCGTGTCCCGATTCACGGACAATTTGAGCCTCTGGAACTTGGAAGTATTCGGATATCTCAACACTAAAACTAATGAATTAATTTGAGGGTTTATGACTTAATAATTTGGGAATGAGATTTTGGTTGGCGGAACCATCTCAATAACTACCAACAATTGTAGTAATTTTGCAAGCAAGTCCTTTGTAGTAGGGAAAAATTTGCTTTTCGCAAAATGATGAAACTTAGAGCCCCACAGCCAAAATGCATATAGTGATAGTAAGTTTATTATTGTTATTCTTCATGACTTGCCACTTATTCCAAAAGCTGACCTACATGGCTGCAACGTCTTATGTTGCGGGTATATTCGATCGGGGTGAGGCTACGCTCCGCTTGGCGATTGCCCTTTGGAGTCGGATGGACTCGCTTTATCTTCGACGCTCCAGCATTAGTAGTTATTTCTCATGAGTTGGCCTTTGGCGAATTTATTCTATTGTAATAAAGACTCTATATGAGAATTGTGTAATAAATTCAGGTGTGATTGAACTTTGATTATTTCATCGATGTCTTGTGAGTACCAAAGCATGATCTTGGGATGGTATGCAGACGTAGATTTGACGATTTTGGGTCAGGTCGCTCTGAGATGGTATCGAGCACACACTGACCGTGGGATCGTAACCCCTAGGATCGGAAAGCCATAGGAAGAGACCATTTACTTTAAATCATTTTCATTCCGTAATTCTCCCTGTTCAATTCTGACTCTTCTCCTACTTTTCAACATTCTAGATGGCGTCGAGTTCACCCCGGTTTGCTACGGAGTTTTGCCAGCCCGATGAGGCGATGCCCTTCGAAGAAAGCTGGTCCAGATGGTGAAGCGGTTGAAGATTGCTCTACCCTCGATCACCGGAAACCAACCAATGCACTTCCGACGGACACCGCTCTGAGTTGAAGTGCATATCCTGGGGAGAACCTTCGGAGGACACACGGAGCCTATAGACTTTGAGTTCACCGAGTTCAACTGGATCATCGGAAGGGACGTGGCGATCTATCGAGCACTTGGACATCTCCGAGAGGAGTACAGGGCCGAGCTCGATCTCTCAGACCTCGCCATGGTTTCTCGCAGGGCAAGGAATGGAGATATCATCCGTACCGTTGATGACGACTCCACTCTCTCTTACATCCAGGACTTCGAGTGTCTTCTCAGGAAACGGGAGATTTAGACTCGCCGTAACTCGAAGACACACCGGAAGCTTTTGTTCCGTGAACTGGAACTGGAGGAGAAGGCACGCGCAGACTTCCTTGGCCATGAGGAAGAAGTCGCGGACTTCATGGAGACAGTCGACGACCTGAAGATGAAGCTTGCCGCGATAGAGGAAAGGATGGACTTGGGAGAGGACCTTTATCCGAGTGGAGATGAAGGACCCCTCGTGAGCAATGATCAGGATTATGAAGGGAGTACCACTGAAGGAAGCCACAAGAGGAGGCGCCACTGATGAAGACTTTTTAGTCGACCACCATGTTATTTTTCCCTTTTCGTCGATCAGTTAGGCCGAATTTTCGATTAGTCATGAGCTTTTGTAATCGAGTTTGAACCATGTTTGAGTGGAATAAATAAATGATTGGTGTGTTATGATTGTGCATTCATATGGGTAGTGTTATTTCTCATAGACCATTGTTCTATTCTAATCTTCTCATCCACTCCAAAACACGGATGCCTCCGAGACGTGACCTTTGGTTTCCGCCGAGCTCACCCAGCTGCTCCAGCAGCAAAATGCATCGATGCAGCTACTTATTCAGAATCAGAACAACAACGCCAACAACCCACCGCCACCACCCCCTGTGGACAACTTGACTCGATTCTGAGGTTGAATCCGCCAGTGTTCTCTAGTAGCACCGAGCCGATTGTGGTGATGATTGGCTCCGCAAAGTCGGAAGAGAGCTAATCACTTTGTTGGATGCATCGATCTTTGAGAAGGTGCGCTTTGCAGCGCACCAACTTGATGGACCTGCAGCTTCTTGGTGGGAGAACTACACCGCCACCTATCCCATTGGTGCCATCACTTGGGATCAATTCCAGCAGGCCTTCCGCACCGCTCATGTCTCACCGGAGCCATGAGTGCGAAGAAGCGTGAGTTCCGCAACTTGCGCCAGGGGAACCGTCTTGTGGCACGATGACGTGGATGAATCAGCAAGCTCGCTCGCTATGCCCCGATGATGTGGCCACAGATGCCGCCAAGCGGAGAAGTTCCTTGAGGGACTCAATGATGAACTGAGCATGCAGCTTATTGTGGCTACCTTCAACAACTACCGGGAGCTGGTAGACAAGGCCACCATACTTGAAGGCAAGCAGCAGCAGATCGAAAGCCGCAAGCGAAGTACAGCCGGGGAAGCACAACTCGGGAGCTTAGCGAAGCCCGCTATGCACCATACTCGGGAGGGCACACCCATCATAACCATGGAGGTCATAACCATGGAGGAAATGGGAACAACCGCAGCCGGACAACAAGTCGGCCATGGCAATGGCAATGGTAATGGTAATGGGAATCAGCACCGTTCTGCCCGGCTCAAAGGATCTGAGCCACATCACCGCTTCAAGTGCCGAAGACAGGGCACTATGCCACCGACTGCCGGAGGCCAAGCAGAGGAATGGAAATGGCAATGGAGGCTCAGCGAAGAAGCCCAGTCCGTTCCCTCGTGCTCAGGTGAACCACATTGACGTGGAGGACGTCTATGATCAGCCAGACACTGTGGTTGGTAAGTTTTTATTGAATTCAGTTCAGTTTTGGTTCTCTTTGATTCTGGTGCAACGCATTCATTCATATCAAGGGTAGTTGTGGAAAAGTACGGGTTGCCCACTAAAACCCTTAGAAGCCCCCTTCGCGTCAGTTCCGCAGGAGGAGAAATGATGGCAGGCTTAGGCTGTCATGCAACCCTCAACATCGGGAACCATAAATTTCCCGCAGACCTCATAGTGTTGGAAACCCAGACCTTGGATGTAATCCTAGGCATGGATTGGTTGTCAAAGTTTGAAGGAACATAGACCTTTGCCCGCAAGTCTATTCTGCTCACCACCCCGGAGCGAAGAGGATCAAGTATGTAGCCAGCACAGCCGGATGAAGAATCAGTGCATTCCCTCACGGAGTTGTTCAGAGGAAGTGCCGTGGTGCAAGACTTTCCGATGTGTTTCCTGAGGAATTACCAGAATGCCACCGGACGGGGACATTGAATTTCTGATCGAGCTATTACCCGGCACAGCCCCAATATCCAAGAGACCTTATCGGATGCCACCGAATGAGTTGAAGGAGATCAAGGATCAAATTAATGAGTTATTGGAGAAAGGATATATTCGACCAAGCTCATCACCTTGGGGAGCCCCAGTTCTTTTGGTCGAGAAGAAGGATGGAAGCTTGAGGATGGTTGTGGATTATCGTGCGTTGAACGAAGTAACCATCAAGAACAAGTACCCTCTGCCGATGATTAATGACTTGTTTCATCAGCTAATTGGAGCCAAGGTATTCTCTAAGATCGATCTTCGATCAGGGTATCATCAGTTGAAGATCCGTGAAAAGGATATACCCAAAACAGCATTCACTACCAGGTATGGGTTATATGAGTATACCGTCATGTCATTTGGATTGACTAATGCTCCTGCATACTTCATGAATTTGATGAACAAGGTGTTTATGGAATATCTGGATAAGTTTGTCGTGGTGTTCATCGATGATATATTGATTTTCTCCAAGAGCGAGGAAGAGCATAAGGAACATTTGCGTCTAGTTCTTGAGAAACTTCGAGAACATCAGTTGTATGCCAAGTTCAGCAAATGTGAATTTTGGTTGAAGGAAGTTGGATTTCTCGGACATGTTATTTCAGGAGAAGGAATAGCAGTTGATCCCGCCAAGGTTGAATCAGTCACCGATTGGCAGTCACCCACCTCAGTCAAGGAGATCCGCAGTTTTCTCGGACTCGCGGGATATTATCGGAGGTTCATTGAGAACTTCTCGAAGATTGCCAAGCCCATGACTGAGCTGTTGAAGAAGGAAGCCAAGTATGTTTGGACCGAGGAATGTGAAGCCAGTTTTCAGGAATTGAAGAAACGGTTGGTCACAACCCCAGTGTTGATTTTGCCAGACATACATAAGGAATACCAGGTTTATTGTGACGCTTCTCGTCAAGGACTCGGAGGAGTACTAATGCAGGAAGGAAAAGTTGTAGCCTATGCCTCCAGACAGCTACGACCTCATGAGATGAATTATGCCACGCATGATTTGGAATTAGCAGCCGTTGTGCATGCACTCAAGACACAGAGACATTTCCTCGCCGGAAACCGTTGTGATGTTTACAGATCACAAGAGCTTGAAGTATATTTTCACTCGAAGGAATTGAACCTCGAGCGGAGGAGATGGCTAGAGTTGATAAAGGACTATGACATGAGATTGCATTACCACCCGGTAAAGCTAATGTTGTAGCAGATGCTTTGAGCCGTAAGAGTTATGTGAATACTCTTCTGCAGGAGGATTACCCAGGAATTAGTCGATGACCTCGAGATCTCCGATGGAGATAGTTCGAAAGGATTTGTTGCAACTCTGGAAGTTCAGTCCACCTTGACCGAAAGGATTCGTGAAGCCCAGAAGTCGGACAAGGAAATTGATGAAATAAAGCAAAAGATGGAGGAAGGAAAAGCTAAAGGATTCCGTAAGGATGAACACGGAACTATATGGTTCGAGGATCGTATTTATGTGCCCAATGATCCCGAGCTCAGGAAGCTAATTCTTCAGGAAGCTCATGATTCACCGTACTCGATTCACCCCGGCAACACCAAGATGTACCTGGATTTGAAGCAAAGTTTCTTGTGGACAGGTATGAAGAAGGATATTGCCGAGTACGTAGCAGTATGCGATGTTTGTCAACGTGTAAAGGCAGAACATCAGAAGCCAGCAGGGTTACTTCAACCTTTGCCGATTCCCGATTGGAAATGGGAGAAACTTGGTATGGATTTCATCACAGGATTACCCAGACCCGTTCAGGTTATGATTCTATCTGGTAGTGGTTGATCGTTTGACCAAGGTAGCTCACTTCATTCCGTGAAGACTACCTATACCAGTGCTAAGTTGGCCAAGATATACATGACCAGGATCGTATGTCGCATGGAGTTCCGAGGAAAATCGTGTCGATATAGAGAACGCAGTTTACCTCAAAGTTTTGGAAGCGCTTGCATGAAACTTTGGGTGCGAGGCTGGAATTGATGAGCTTTTCATCCGCAGATGATGGATGACCGAGAGAGTCAACCAGATTACGGAGGATATGTTGAGAGCTTGTGTGCTAGACTATGGGTCTAGCTGGGATGATAATTTGCCATCGCAGAATTCTCATACAACAACAGTTATCAATCCATCAAGATGGCCCTTTCAAGCTCTATATGGAAGGAGGTGCGAACACCATTCTTTGTGGGATAGTGTTGGAGATCGATCACTTTTCGGTTCCGATCTTATCAGGATTCGAAGAGAAAGTCAATCTGATTCGAGACAGACTCAAGATAGCACAATCGAGACGGAAGAGTTATGCCGACGATGGCGCAAGGAAGTGACTTACGAAGTGGGAGACCGAGCATATCTTCGTGTGTCTCCACTTCGTGGAATCAAGAGGTTTGGTGTCAAGGAAAGTTAGCACCCGATTCATTGGCCCTACAAAATCCTCGAGCGTCGTGGAGAAGTTGCTTACAAGTTGGAATTGCGGAAGGATTGTCCGGAGTTCATGATGTCTTCCATGTTTCTCGGTGAAGAAGTGTCATGCCGACATGGCGATGTTCCGTTGAGAGACACGGTGCCCCTAGAGGCCATACAGCTTGCGGTGATCTGACTTACAAGGAGAAACCCGTCCAATTCTCGAGACTGCAAGCGAGTCACCCGCAGCAAGGTCATCAAATTTTGCAAGGTCTTGTGGAGTCACCACACCGAGGAAGAAGCCACACAGGGAGCGCCAAGAAGATCTTCTTGAGACCACCCACACCTATTTGCTAGCCAACCCGAATCTCGAGGGCTAGATTCATCTTAAGGTGGTAGGTTTGTAACATCCCAAATTTCCTATTTGGAATGTTTTACAATCATAGTTAAGCATCCTATGCATCTGTTTGAATTTGAATGCCATTTGAAGTTTGAGAGAATTTTGAGTTTTGAATTTGAATTCAAACTTTGGCAAGTGGGAAACATTTCAAAAACTAAGCCCGATAAATACTTGATCAAAAGTATGAGAGGAGTAAATATGACACTCCAAAAATATCGAGAGAAAACATTGCCAAAAGATTTGGATTCAAATCTGAATTTTATTTGAATTTGAAAAAATGGATTTTTATAAAGTTTGGATTTTGCCTTTGGAAAAATGTTCAAATGAAAGGAATATTCCCCTGATCATTTTGGTATATATATACCCTATATAAAATATTTATATTTTAAAAGTTATACTCTGTTTTGTTTTATTTTAAAAAAATAAATTAAAAAAAAACCCCTCAAGCGCCACCCAGTCCCTCAGCCCAGCCAGCAATAACCCTCCACCAGCTGGCCCACCAACACCCACTGCCAATCCCAGCCCAGCCAGCCAGCCGCCCAGCTCCCTCACCCCCGCGCCAAACCCTCGCATCGCCCACCCGCTCGCTCCCCCTCTCTCTCTCATCGATCATGGGCCGCCCCTTCGTCAACCTCGCCCACGCCATGCCGTGCCGCCATGCTGATCGCCGGATCCCGGGATCCGGATCCCGACGCCCGATCGCCCAAGGCAGGGCGAGCCCCGGCTATAAAATCCGACCCCCGCACCCCATTCCCCCTAGCCCTCATGGAACCCCTCTCCCTCTCGTTCGAGCTCACGGAGCCCAAGCTCCCGCCCGCCATTATCGCCGCCGTCGCCGCCCTAGACCTCCCGACCAACCCGACTCCACCAAACCCTCACCGACCTCCCAGATCCTCCCGGCCACTCCGTCGACCTCCCGACGCCTCAAGCCCTCACATCACTCTCTCCGCCGCCGCCGTCGGACGCCTTGATGCGTCATGGAAAACCCCTCCATTGTCCGATCCCCATCTACGCCCAGATTAGACCCCAAGAAGGTATGTTCTTTAGAAAACCGGCCGGTTAAATCCGGTTTATTATTTAGTTAGGTTTATTTGTTTTAGCTGCCCGTTTAGTTTAACCCTAGGGCCCTTTTAGACTAAATTACGCCCATTGCACAGTTTAGGCCCATTAGGCCTTTTTCTTTTATTTTTGTTTTTCTGTTTTAACAGAATAGTTTCTGTTTTGAAAAATTCATATCTTTTATTATGTTTATTATTTTTAGATGATTCTTTTTTTGTTGGTTTGCAAATTTTATGTAGTTTCTGTAGAATATATATTTAGCTATGTTAAAATTAATTAAAATTGCTTTATTTTAGTTTTAGTCAGAATAGTAAATCTGCTATAACTTGAGTTAGAAAAATTATTTTTATATGATTCTTTTGTCCCAACTTTATTTTAACATTGCCAAACCATAAAAATTAACTTGGGTATTTTAGGATTAATAAATAAATAGATTTAAGCAGAATCTTATTAATCCCAATTAATTAACTAGCTACTGTTTTCCTATTAATTTAATTAGTAAATAAATTTATTTTTAACATGTGATTGATTATTCTAGGATAGTTTCTGTCACTTTATAGGATGAACTTTTATTTATAATTAATAAAAGTTTTATTTTATTTTTCTTAATAGAATTGGATTAGGCCTAATAGGAGTTTTATAATAGCTTTTAATTAATTCTTTTTGCTCCTAGTTGCTTAGTGAATTCTTTTCTGTTAAGTTAACCTAAAACCATGATTAGGTTATGTTGGAAAATTTTTGTTTTATAAAAACTATTCTAGCTATTGTTTGAAGTAGGAAAACTTGAGTGGGTTTTTCTTTGAGTTTTCCCTTTGGATTTTGATTTGGTTGTTTTGGTGTGTTATGTTGCTATTGTTACGCTATATGCTATGTGATCCTATTGCTATATGCTTATTGTGATTTGTTTGTCTCGGTAGAGTTTCCGAGTCTGAAGCTTGCTACTCTGAATCTTTAGCTTACGAGGATCATCAACAAGGCAAGTTTTGATCATGTTATTTCTATACCTATGTTTTTGTGCATTAGTAATTGTCACCACCCCACCATGCATGCAGTAGTGAAATTTTGAAGTTATTAAACTTGAGTAGTATCATGTGGTAGGATGAACCAATCCCTTGTTACCATGACCCCGGACGAAGTAGTTTACTTTGCTATGCTCGTGAGCGGGTTTTGGGTTGAGTGAAATTCATAAGCAAGATGTGAGAGTCAATGATGATGACAACCCCATGAACTACAATGATCAAGATGGACTTGAAATTCACTCTTTGGGTGGAGGACGGTTGACGGGCACCTGGAGAACCCAGTGGTTGGCGGGATGCATGGAGAAGTGCCATGACATCTTGCGAAAGCTTCACCCAGCCACGAAGAGAAGGATGGATGCCCCATGACCGGAAGCTTACTCATGCAGCCGCAAGCCATTATGGGCTCTGGCTGGGTTGACCCTAGTAGTGACGCTGGCTGGGCGGTACTACGAGATGTAGAAGAACGGTAGGATTGGATGGGTACCGGCGGTAGCCGTAAGAACTCTTTGGAAGACCTGTTTCATTCGTCCGTCTTCAAACACCATGAAGTGCGAAGACTTTAAAGGAGGGAATGATTCTTGCGGGGAAAGTGCGCAACCCTCTGCAGAGTTTAAAGATCTAATCGATTAGCCGTGTCCCCGGTTTTGGACAATTTGAGCCTCTGGAACTTGGAAGTATTCGGATATCTCAACACTAAAACTAATGAATTAATTTGAGGGGTTTATGACTTAATAATTTGGGAATGAGATTTTGGTTGGCGGAACCATCTCAATAACTACCAACAATTATAGTAATTTTGCAAGCAAGTCCACTGTAGTAGGGAAAAATTTGCTTTTCGCAAAATGATGAAACTTAGAGCCCCACAGCCAAAATGCATATAGTGATAGTAAGTTTATTATTGTTATTCTTCATGACTTGCCAGCTTATTCCAAAAGCTGACCTACATGGCTGCAACGTCTTATGTTGCAGAGGTATATTCCGATCAGGAGTGAGGCTACGCTCCGCGCTTGGCGATTGCCCTTTGGAGTCGGATGGACTCGCTTTATCTTCGACGCTTCCGCAGCATTAGTAGTTATTTCTCATGAGTTGGCCTTTGGCCGAATTTATTCTATTGTAATAAAGACTCTATATGAGAATCGTGTAATAAATTTAGGTGTGATTGAACTTTGATTATTTCATCGATGTACTGTGAGTACCAGCATGATCTTGGGATGGTACAGACACAGAGATTTGACCGATTTTGGGTCAGGTCGCTACATAAACCATAGAGACGTTGGAATACAGTAGGTTTAACACCACTATAAATAAAGAATGAGTTCATTACAGTACCTTGAAGTGGTCTTTTGTTTTCTTTCGCTAATGGAGCTCACGAGATTTCTGTTGAGTTTTGTGTTGTGAAGTTTTCAAGTTTTGGGTGAAATCTTTTGATGGATTACGGAACAAGGAGTGGCAAGAGCCTAAGCTTGGGTATTCCCATGGCAACCCCAAGATAATCCAAGGACACCAAAAAGTCAAAGCTTGGGGATGCCCCGGAAGGCATCCCCTCTTTCGTCTACTTCCATCGGTAACTTTACTTGGAGCTATATTTTTATTCACCACATGATATGTGTTTTGCTTGGAGCGTCTTGTATGATTTGAGTCTTTGCTTTTTAGTTTACCACAATCATCCTTGCTGTACACACCTTTTGAGAGAGTCATGCATGAATTGGAATTTGTTAGAATACTCTTTGTGCTTCACTTATATCTTTTGAGCTATATAATTTTTCTCTAGTGCTTCACTTATATCTTTTAGAGCACGGTGGTGGATTTGTTTTATAGAAACTATTGATCTCTCATGCTTCACTTAGATTATTTTGAGAGTCTTAAATAGCATGGTAATTTGCTTAAAAATCTTAATATGTTTGGTATTCAAGATTTGTAAAAACTTTCTTTTAAGTGCGTTGAATACTAAGAAAAGTTTGATGCTTGATAATTGTTTTGAGATATGGAGGTGATAATATCAAAGTCGTGCCAGTTGAGTAGTTGTGAATTTGAAGAATTCTTATGTTGAAGTTTGGAAGTCCCGTAGCATGCACGTATGGTAAACATTATGTACCAAATTTGAAACATGAGGTGTTATCTGATTGTCCTCCTTATGAGTGGCGGTTGGGGACGAGAGATGATCTTTTCCTACTAATCTATCCCCCTAGGAGCATGTGCGTAGTGCTTTGGTTTTTGATGGCTTGGAGATTTTTGCAATAAGTATATGAGTTCTTTATGACTAATGTTGAGTCCATGGATTATACACACTCTCATCCTTCCATCATTGCTAGCCTCTTCGGTACCGTGCATTGCCCTTTCTCACATTGAGAGTTGGTGCAAACTTCGCCGGTGCATCCAAACCCCGTGATATGATACGCTCTTTCACACATAAACCTCCTTATATCTTCCTCAAAACAGCCACCATACCTACCTATTATGGCATATCCATAGCCATTCCGAGATATATTGCCATGCAACTTTCCACCATTCCGTTCATCATGACACCTTCATCATTGTCATATTGCTAGCATGACCATATAGTTGACATAGTATTTGTGGAAAAGCCACCGTTCATAATTCTTTCATACATGTCACTCTTGATTCATTGCATATCCCGGTACACCGCCGGAGGCATTCATATAGAGTCATACTTTGTTCTAGTATCGAGTTGTAATCATTGAGTTGTAAATAAATAGAAGTGTGATGATCATCATTTAATAGAGCATTGTCCCAATTAAAAAAGTCCAAAAGAAAAAAAAGGCCAAAAAATATATATATAAAGGGGCAATGCTACTATCCCTTTTTCCACACTTGTGCTTCAAAGTAGCACCATAATCTTCATGATAGAGATTCTCTTGTTTTGTCATTTTTATATACTAGTGGGAATTTTTCATTATAGAACTTGGCTTGTATATTCCAACAATGGGCTTCCTCAAATGCCCTAGGTCTCCGTGAGCAAGCAAGTTGGATGCACACCCACTTAGTTTCTTTTGTTGAGCTTTCATTCATTTATAGCTCTAGTGCATCCGTTGCATGGCAATCCCTACTCCTTGCATTAACATCAATCGATGGGCATCTCCATAGCCCATTGATTTGACTCGTTGATGTGAGACATTCTCCTTTTTGTTTTCTCCACATAATCCCGATCATCGTATTCTATTCCACCCATAGTGCTATATCCATGGCTCACGCTCATGTATTGCGTGAAGGTTTATAAAGTTTGAGATTACTAAAGTATGAAACAATTGCTTGGCTTGTCATCGGGGTTGTGCATGATGAGATCATTCTTGTGTGACGAAATTGGAGCATGACTAAACTATATGATTTTGTAGGGATGAACTTTCTTTGGCCATGTTAGTTTGAGAAGACATAATTGCTTAGTTAGTATGCTTGGAGTATTATTATTTTTATGTCAATATGAACTTTTGTCTTGAATCTTTCGGATCTGAATATTCATACCACAATTAAGAAGAATTACATTGAAATTATGCCAAGTAGCTCTCCGCATCAAAAATTCTTTTTTATCATTTACCTACTCGAGGACGAGCAGGAATTAAGCTTGGGGATGCCTGATACGTCTCCAACATATCTATAATTTTTGATTGCTCCATGCTATATTATCTACTGTTTTGGACCATATTGGGCTTTATTTTCCACTTTTATATTACTTTTGGGACTAACCTATTAACCGGAGGCCCAGCCGAATTGCTGTTTTTTGCCTATTTCAGTGTTTCAAGAAACGGAATAATAAACGGAGTCCAAGCGGAATGAAACCTTCGAACGTGATTTTCTCACGAACATGATCCAGAGACTTGGACCCCACGTCAAGAAAGAAGGAGGTGGCCACGAGGGTGGGGCGCCCACCCCTAGGCGTGCCCCGCCTCGTGGGCCCCTGTTGCTCCACCGACGTACTCCTTCCTCCTATATATACTTACGCACCCCAAACGATCGAATCGGAGCCAAAACCTAATTCCACCGCCGCAACTTTCTGTATCCACGAGATCCCATCTTGGGGCCTATTCCGGAGCTCCGCCGGAAGGGGAATCCACCACGGAGAGCTTCTACATCATCACCATAGCCTCTCCGATGAAGTGTGAGTAGTTTACCTCAGACCTTCGGGTCCATAGTAAGTAGCTAGATGGCTTCTTCTCTCTTTTTGGATCTCAATACAATGTTCTCCCCCTCTCTCGTGGAGATCTATTCGATGTAATCTTCTTTTTGCGGTGTGTTTGTTGAGACCGATGAATTGTGGGTTTATGATCAAGATTATCTATGAACAATATTTGAATCTTCTCTCAATTCTTTTTTGTATGATTGGTTATCTTTGCAAGTCTCTTCGAATTATCAGTTTGGTTTGGCCTACTAGATTGGTTTTTCTTGCAATGGGAGAAGTGCTTAGCTTTGGGTTCAATCTTGTGGTGTCCTTTCCTAGTGATGATAGGGGCAGCAAGGCACGTATTGTATTGTTGCCATCGAGGATAACAAGATGGGGTTTTATCATATTGCATGAATTTATCCCTCTACATCATGTCATCTTGCTTAAGGCGTTACTCTGTTTTCTGAACTTAATACTCTAGATGCATCTTTGGATAGCGGTCGATGAGTGGAGTAATAGTAGTAGATGCAGGCAGGAGTCGGTCTACTTGTCTCGGACGTGATGCCTATATACATGATCATACCTAGATATTCTCATAAGTATGCTCAATTCTGTCAATTGCTCAACAGTAATTTGTTCACCCATCGTAGAATACTTATGCTCTTGAGAGAAGCCACTAGTGAAACCTATGGCCCCCGGGTCTATTCTCATCATATTAATCTCCCAACACTTTATTATTGCCTTCGCTTTTTTACTTTGCTTTTATTTTACTTTGCATCTTTATACCAAAAATACCAAAAATATTATCTATTATGTCTATCAGATCTCACTCTCGTAAGTGACCGTGAAGGGATTGACAACCCCTAATCGCGTTGGTTGCGTGGAGCTATTTGTTTTGTGTAGGTACGAGGGACTTGCGTGTAGCCTCCTACTGGATTGATACCTTGGTTCTAAAAAACTGAGGGAAATACTTATGCTACTTTGCTGCATCATCCCTTCCTCTTCGGGGAAATCCAACGCTGTGCTCAAGAGGTAGCACGTATGGGAATAAAGAGGACTTGATGCTTTAATGCTATGGTTGGGTTTTACCTTAATGATCTTTAGTAGTTGAGAATGCTTGCTAGAGTTCCAATCATAAGTGCATATGATCCAAGTAGAGAAAGTATGTTAGCTTATGTCTCTCCCTCATATGAAATTGCAATGACGACTATCGGTCTTGTTAACAGTTGCCTAGGACAATTTCGCACACCGATCCACCATTATTCCACACTCGCTATTTATAATATTTAGTGATATATTCAAACTTTATGATAACAACACCTACTTTTATATTTTAGCCTCCAATATCATGCAAAGTTATCCTCTTCATACCCACAACATAGTTTTATTTCTCGTTTCTAGTTGGAAGCAAATGTTTGGTGTACGTAGAGTCATATCAGCGGCAGATAGGGCTTGAGATAATATTGATCTTGCCTTTAGCTCCTTGTGGGTTCGACACTCCATACTTATCACTTCCACCTTTGGAAACTGCTACGATGATTCCCTGCACTTGGGGATTATCACACACATGTGGGATTTCGGCTATAGGCTGTGATGACCCACAAGTATAGGGGATCTATCGTAGTCCTTTCGATAAGTAAGAGTGTCGAACCCAACGAGGAGAAGAAGGAAATGACAAGCGGTTTTCAGCAAGGTATTCTCTGTAAGCACTGAAATTATCGGTAACAGATAGTTGTGTGATAAGATAATTCGTAATGAGTAACAAGTAACAAAAGTAACAAAGGTGTCGCAAGGTGGCCCAATTCTTTTTACAGCAAAGGACAAGCCTGGACGAACTCTTAAGCAAAGCGCTCCCGAGGACACATGGGAATTGTTGTCAAGCTAGTTTTCGTCATGCTCATATGATTCGCGTTCGTTACTTTGATCATTTGATATGTGGGTGGACCGGTGCTGCCATTCCTTTTACAAGCCTCCCACTTATGATTAACCCCTCTCGCAAGCATCCGCAACTACAAAAGAAGAATTAAGACAAATCTAACCATAGCCTGAAACATATGGATCCAAATCAGCCCCTTACGAAGCAACGCATAAACTAGGGTTTAAGCTTCTGTCACTCTAGCAACCCATCATCTACTTGTTACTTCCCAATGCCTTCCCCTAGGCTCAAATCATGGTGAAGTGTCATGTAGTCGACGTTCACATAACACCACTAGAGGAAAGACAACATACATCTCATCAAAATATCGAACAAATACCAAATTGACATGATTACTTATAACAAGACTTCTCCCATGTCCTCAGGAACAAACGTAACTACTCAGAAAGCATATTCATGTTCATAATCAGAGGAGTATTAATTATCATTAAGGATCTGAACATATGCTCTTGCACCGAATAAACTAACTAGCATCAACTACAAGGAGTAATCAACACTACTAGCAACCCACAGGTACCAATCTGAGGTTTTGAGACAAAGATCGGATACAAGAGATGAACTAGGGTTTGAGAGGAGATGGTGGTGGTGAAGATTTTGATGTAGGTTGACCCCCTCTCGATGAGAGGATCGTTGGTGATGACGATGGCGATGATTTCCCCCTCCTGGAGGGGAGTTTCCCCGGTAGAACAGCTCATCCGGAGCCCTAGATTGGTTCTGCCCTAGTTCCGCCTCGAGACAATGGCGCTTCATCCCGAAGGCTTCCTCCTGATTTTTTTTCCAAGTCAAAACTCATCATATAGAAGAATATGGGCATCGGGGCCTACCAGGTGGCCCACAAGGCAGGGGGCTGCACCCAGGGGGTAGGGCACGCCCCCACCCTTGTGGATGGTAGGTTGATGCGGCTTGAAGCTACGTCGGTATTTCCCTGGAGAGGAAGGATGATGCAGCACAGCAACGGTAGGTATTTCCCTCAGTGATGAGGCCAAGGTTATCAAACCAGTAGGAGAACCAAGGAACACAACATAAACAACACCTGCACACAAATAACAACTACTCACAACCCCACGTGTAAGAGGGGTTGTCAATCCCTTTCGGGTAGCCGCGCCCCAAGATAGGCAAACAGACGTGAGGAAGTTGTAGTAGATTGATAGATCGAACGCCAAATAAAATAAATAAGAATAAATTGCAGCAAGGTATTTTTGTATTTTTGGTTTAATAGATCTAAAAATAAAAGCAAAGGAAAATAGATCACAAAGGCAAATAATATGAGAAAGAGACCCGGGGTCGTAGGTTTCACTAGTGGCTTCTCTCGAGAAAATAGCAAATGGTGGGTAAACAGATTACTGTTGGACAATTGATAGAACTTCAAATAATCATGACGATATCCAGGCAATGATCATTATCTAGGCATCACATCCAAGATTAGTAGACCGACTCCTGCCTGCATCTACTACTATTACTCCACACATCGACCGCTATCCAGCATGCATCTAGTGTATTAAGTTCATGGAGAAACGGAGTAATGCAATAAGAACGATGACATGATGTAGACAAGATCTATTTATATAGAATAGACCCCATCGTTTTATCCTTAGTAGCAACGATACATACGTGTAGGTTCCCCTTCTGTCACTAGGATCAAGCACCGTAAGATCGAACCCACTACAAAGCACCTCTTCCCATTGCAAGATAAATAGATCAAGTTGGCCAAACAAAACCCATATATCGGAGAAGAAATACGAGGCTATAAGCAATCATGCATATAAGAGATCAAAGAAACTCAAATAACTTTCATGGATATAAAAAGATAGATCTGATCATAAACTCAAAGTTCATCCGATCCCAACAAACACACTGCAAAAAGAGTTACATCATATGGATCTCCAAGAGACCATTGTATTGATAATCAAGAGAGAGAGGAAGCCATCTAGCTACTAACTACGGACCCGTAGGTCTACAAATAACTACTCACGCATCATCGGAGAGGCACCAATGGAAATGGTGAACCCCTCCGTGATGGTGTCTAGATTGGATCTGGCGATTCTAGACTCTGCGGCGGCTGGAATTGATTTTCGTCGATTCCCTTAGGGTTTCTGGAATATTGGGGCATTTATAGAGCAAAGAGGCGGTCCGGGGGGCACACGAGGTGGGCACAACCCACCAAGGCGCGCCTGGGCCTCTTGGAACACACTGGTGGGTTGTGCTCCCCTCGGAGCACCCCCAGGCGCTGCCTTGGCCCATTGGGTGTCTTCTGGTCCATAAAAATATCTGTGAAGTTTCATTGTATTTCGACTCCGTTTGGTATTGATTTCCTGCGATGTAAAAAACATGCAGAAAACAGCAATTGGCACTTGGCACTATGTCAATAGGTTAGTACAAAAAAAATGATATAAAATGACTATAAAATGATTATAAAACATCCAAGATTGATAATATAACAACATGGAACAATAAAAAATTATAGATATGTTGGAGACGTATCACAGGTGGCCCCCCTCTGGTGCTTTCTTCGCCCAATATTTTTTATATGTTCCAAAACAATTCTCCGTGAAGTTTCATGACTTTTGGAGTTGTGCAGAATAGGTCTCTAATATTTTCTCCTTTTCTAGTCTATAATTCCAGCACCCGGCATTCTCCCTCTTCACGTAAACCTTGTAAAATAAGAGAGAAAAGACATATGTATTGTGCCATAATGTGTAATAACAGCCCATAATGCAATAAATATCAACATAAAAGCATGATGCAAAATGTATGTATCAACTCCCCCAAGCTTAGACCTCGCTTGTCTTCAAGCGAAAGCCGAAATCAAAAAAATATGTCCACATGTTTAGAGATAGAGGTGTTGATAAAATAAAATACGGACATGAGGGCATCATGATCATCTTTAGAACAACAACATATAATGCCACATAATTTCTTATGCTAAAGTAACAATTCATTAATAAGGTAAAGTATGAATCAGAAACTTTATTGAAAACTAACAAACTATGATCTCAATCGTTGAGGCAATTGCAATTTATCATAACATCGGAAAGAGCCAATTCAAGAGCTTTTCAGCAAGTCCACATACTCAACTATCATTTAGTCTTTTACAATTGCTAACACTCACGCGATACTTATGGGTTCAAAGATTCAATCGGACACAGAGAAAGATAGGGGCTTATAATTTTGCCTCCCAACCCCCGGATACCTGTAGATTTTTGCAATAATTATGTGAGTTCTTTATGACTAATGTTGAGTCCATGGATTATACGCACTCTCACCTTTCCATCATTGCTAACCTCTTCGGTACCGTGCATTGCCCTTTCTCACATTGAGAGTTGGTGCAAACTTAGCGGTGCATCAAACCCGTGATATGATCGCTCTTTCATACATAAACCTCCTTATATCTTCCTCAAAACAGCCACCATACCTACCTATTATGGCATTTCTATAGCCATTACGAGATATATTGCCATGCAACTTTCCACCGTTCCGTTTATCATGACACGTTCATCATGGTCATATTGCTTTGCATGATCATGCAGTTGACATAGTATTTGTGGCAAAGCCACTGTTCATAATTCTTTCATACATGTCACTCTTGGTTCATTGCATATCCCGACACACCACCGGAGGCATTCATATAGAGTCATACTTTGTTCTAGTATCAAGTTGTAATCATTGAGTTGTAAATAAATAGAGGTGTGATGATCATCATTTTCTAGAGCATTGTCCCAAGTGAGGAATAAAAAAAAGAGAAAGGCCATAAAAAAAGAGAAGGCCCAAAAAAAGAGAGAAAAAGGGAGAAGGGACAATGTTACTATCCTTTTACCACACTTGTGCTTCAAAGTAGCACCTTGATTTTGGTCTAGAAATTTTCATTATAGAACTAGGCTTGTATATTCCAACAATGGGCCTCCTCAAGTGCCCTAGGTCTTCGCGAGCAAGCAAGTTGGATGCACACCCACTTAGTTTCTTTTGTTAAGCTTTCATATATTTATAGCTCTAGTGCATCTGTTGCATGGCAATCCCTACTCCTTGCATTAGCATCAATCGATGGGCATCTCCATAGCTCATTGATTAGCCTCGTTGATGTGAGACTTCATCCTTTTTGTCTTCTCCACATAACCCCCATCATCATATTCTATTCCACCCATAGTGCTATATCCATGGCTCACGCTCATGTATTACGTGAAGGTTGAAAAAGTTTGAGATTACTAAAGTATGAAATAATTGCTTGGCTTGTCATCGGGGTTGTGCATGATGAGAGCATTCTTGTGTGACGAAAATGGAGCACGACTAAGCTATATGATTTTGTAGGGATGAACTTTCTTTGGCCATGTTATTTTGAGAGGACATGATTGCTTAGTTAGTATGCTTGAAGTATTATTATTTTTATGTCAATATTGAACTTTTATCTTGAATATTTCGGATCTGAATATTCATACCACAATTAAGAAGAATTACATTGAAATTATGCCAAGTAGCATTCCACATAAAAAATTCTGTTTTTATCATTTACCTACTCGAGGACGAGCAGGAATTAAGCTTGGGGATGCTTGATACGTCTCCAACGTATCTACAATTTTTGATTGCTCCATGCTATATTATCTTCTGTTTTGGACATTATTGGGATTTATTATACACTTTTATATTATTTTTGGGACTAAACTATTAACCAGAGGCCCAACCCGAATTGCTGTTTTTGCCTATGTCGAGTTTCATGGAAAAAGAATATCAAGCGGAGTCCAAACGGAATCAAACCTTCGGGAGCGTGATTTTGAGCGAACGTGATCGAAGGACTTGGACCCTCGTCAAGAAAGCTACCAGGAAGCCACGAGGTAGAGGCGCGCCTACCCCGGGGCGCCCTCCACCCTCGTGGGCCCCACGCTGCTCCACCGACGTACTCCTTCCTCCTATATATACCTCGTGCCCCAAACTACGGACACTGGAGCCAAAACCTAATTCCACCGCCGCAACCTTCTGTACCCATGAGATCCCATCTTGGGGCCTGTTAGGAGCTCATTGGAGGGGCATCGATCATGGAGGGCTTCTACATCAACACCATAGCCTCTCCGATGATATGTGACTAGTTTACTTCAGACATTCGGGTCCATAATTATTAGCTAGATAGCTTCCTCTCTCTTTTTGGATCTCAATACAATGTTCTCCCCCTCTCTCATGGAGATCTATTCGATGTAATCTTCTTTTTTGGTGTGTTTGTTGAGATCGATGAATTGTGGGTTTATGATCAAGTTTATCTATGAACAATATTTGAATCTTCTGAATTCTTTTATGTATGATTGGTTATCTTTGCAAGTCTCTTTGAATTATCAGTTTGGTTTGGCCTACTAGATTGATCTTTCTTGCAATGGGAGAAGTGCTTAGCTTTTGGTTCAATCTTGCGGTGTCCTTTCCCAGTGACAGTAGGGGCAGCAAGGCACGTATTGTATTGTTGCCATTGAGGATAACAAGATGGGGTTTATATCATATTGCATGAGTTTATCCCTCTACATCATGTCATCTTGCTTAAAGCATTACTCTATTCTTATGAACTTAATACTCTAGATGCATGTTGGATAGCGGTCGATGTGTGGAGTAATAGTAGTAGATGCAGGCAGGAGTCGGTCTACTTGTCTCGGACATGATGCCTATATACATGATCATACCTAGATATTCTCATAACTATGCTCAATTCTGTCAATTGCTCAATAGTAATTTGTTCACCCACCGTAAAATACTTATGCTCTTGAGAGAATCCACTAGTGAAACATATGGCCCCCGGGTCTATTTTCCATCATATTAATCTTCCAACAACAAGCTATTTCTTTTGCCGTTTTTATTTTGTTTTCTTTACTTTGCATCTTTATCACAAAAATACCAAAAATATTATCTTATCATATCTATCGGATCTCACTCTCGAATGGCGACCGTGTAGGGATTGACAACCCCTTATCGCGTTGGTTGCGAGGATTTATTTGTTTGTGTAGGTGCGAGGGACTCGTGCGTGGCCTCCTACTCGATTGATACCTTGGTTCTCAAAAACTAAGGGAAATACTTACGCTACTTTGCTGCATCACCCTTTCCTCTTCAAGGGAAAACCAACGCAGTTCTCAAGAGGTATCATCGTCCCGCTCCACCTCCAGCTCCTTCACCTTTCCGGCGTGAACCATAGCCTGGGCATCGAGCGCCTCTTTTTGCCTCTGTAAGTGCATCTAGTGCCCCTTAGTGATTTTGGTGTATTGAAGACTTATAGGTTAAGGGTCTAATGCGTTTATGAGTGTACACAGTTCTATAAGTCTATGAGGTGTTTAATATTTACAGTGAAAGTCGACCCCTAAAAATGAAGTTCTTCAACTGAAGACTTTGGTATTCTGAAGACCTTCTAAAGACTTAGAAAGTGAAGAAATTGGTCTGACCTTGAAGACTTGGTATTCATTTGAGGAACATGAAACGTGAAGACTTTTGTTTTCCTAGTTTCGTTTTATTTTTCTTGAGTCATAGGAAACACCGTACTGTTAAAGGGGGTCGAGGAAATACTAAGGAAAAAATTCCATTTCATGCTCAACTCAAAATCCTACACCTACCAATCCTTGAGTGAAGCCATTGGAAATCTCATACGATTCAGTCAATTTCTTGATGGATGAGATGAAGTTCTTACAGTCAATGAGAATTTGTTCGAATGAGGAGTTAGGAATTCGCCAAAGGGGATTGCCTACAAAGTGAGGAACATGATAGCCCTGAGGAATTTGAACCTCAAGTTTCCGACCGTTGCTTTGTCTTGTGTGCCAGCTGTCCCAAAATATCTTATCTACCTAACGGTCATATCATTGAAGGGCATTTATGTCTTATCATGTCGGGCTGCTCCTCGGCTATAAATAGCCGCCCCTACAACCACTAGCTGGTTGGCTGCTCGAGAAAACCGACACTTGTCAATTGAGAGCATCCCATCCTCCGAGGACTTTGAGTGAAAATCATCAAGTGAGGAAAACCCAAACCCAAACACCTACAAACCCAAAGTGATTGAGCATCATTGAGAGATTGATCCTGCGTGGATCGGCGCTTATTACCTTTGAAGACTGTGCTTCTTCCGAGACGGTTAGGCGTCATGGTCTAGAGCATCCAAGAGGAATTGTGGATCGCCGGTGACCGAGTTTGTGAAGGTTTGGAAGTCGCTGAAGACTTACCACGAGTGATTGGGCGAGGTCTGTGTGACCTTAGTTCAAGGAGAATACGTTGAGGACTTGGTGTCTGAGCTGCGTGCTTTCGGATCGGGTGTCTGGACTGTGTGTCCTCGAGTTTAAATACTCAGCCGCTCCAACCAGACGTACAACTGAGACAGCAGTTGGAACTGGTCTACCAAATAATTGTCTTCACCAAGCTTACTGGTTCTATTTCCTCAACTCTTTCATTTCCTCATTACTGTGTTAAGTGCTTCATCATATCTGTGTTTGAAGACTTTAACTGAAGACTTTCTAAATTTCCTCAGCTCAATTTCTTCAGTCTGTTTGTCTTCATCTTGTGTTATCCTGTGATTACGCTTTCTGTACTCTGTGCTTGTCTTCATTTCATCATGATGACCATGCATGTATACATTTATGCTTACTTCGAGTACTTATTCCGCTGCAAGTAGTTCTTTGCTAAGGAATTTCCTCACCGCAAATTCCTCGATGAAGAATTCATAAAATCGCCTATTCACCCCCTCTAGTCGATATAACGCACTTTCAATTGGTATCGAGTAAGGTACTCCTTGTTACGTGTGATTTTGGTTTAACCGCTTTGGAGTTTTAGTTATGTCGACCGCAGGTATGATCAATGTCTCTGCTGGCTGTCCTACCTTCGATGGGACAGACTACCCCTACTGGAAGAATAAGATACGAATGCATCTTGAGGCAATTGATAACGATCTCTGGTATGTTGTGGAAAATGGTGTTCCCTCTGTCTCACCCTCACTGAACGCTACCGATGTGAAGATATTCAAGCAACTCGATTCTCCAGCGAAGAATATCATATGTGGCCATCTGAACAAAGGATAGTATGGAAGAGTGAGTGCTTTGGAAACTGCTAAGCTTATCTGGGATAGGCTGTCCAAAGTGAATGAAGGAGTCTCAACTCAGCGTGACCCTCGAGTTGATGTTCTTCGCAATCTCTTCAACCGTTTCAAAAGACTCGACATTGAAAATGTTCAACAAACCTTCGATCGCCTCACTGACATCTCAAATGAGCTTCAAGCGCTTGGTGCCACTAACATCACCGACCATGAAGTGGTGAAGAAATTGTTGAGATCGCTTGATTCCTCATTTGATACTCTGGCATTGATGATACAAGAGCGTGCTGATTACAAGTCACTTGATCCCGCTAATATCCTCGAGAGGCTAAACACTCATGAGTTCCAGCTTGCTGAAAAGAGAGATCTCTATGGTTCGAGCTATGGTAGATCACGTGCCCTGAAGGCCAAGGCAGTGTCTGAATCTGAAAATGAAGATTCTGGCAGCAGCCTTGGTGATCCTGAAGAATTGAGCCAGGAGCTAGCACTGCTCGTGAAGAAATTCCAGAAGTTCTCAAGACATGACCGCTTTGGAAAATCCTCAAGGAGCAATGATTCCTCATCCAGTGACTACAAGAGGAGGCTATGCCACAAATGCAAGAAACCTGGTCACTATATTCAAGATTGTCCTCAGTGGGAAAAGGAATTAAAGAAGAAGAAATACAAGGATTACAGTTTTGATGACGCTAAGAAGAAGAAGAAATCGTCAAAATCTTCATCATCAAAATCCTCGAAGTCTTCATCTCACAAGAACAGCAGCTCCAAGAAGGCTCGGGCATTCATTGGCAAGGAAATGGACTCTGAGGCTGAATCTGAGGAACATGAGGAAGGGGAGGCATCTGAGGAGTCCGAGTCTGGTGTGGCTAGTCTGGCTCTCGCTACTGCATTCGTCAGCAAGTCTATCTTCAACTCTGAAGAAAATGACCTCACTAACAAGGCTGATGAAGGCAATGATGACCTACGCTCCCACCTATTGCTTCATGGCAAAGGGTGCCAAGGTACTCAAATATACCTCCTCTGAATCCAGTGAGAATGAATCTGATGAAAACCTCAAGCCCAGCTACTCTAAACTTGCTAAGATTGCTGTGAAACTGCAAAGGGCTTTTGAAAAGGTTCAAAACATGCTAGAAAAAAGTGATGATATGTTTGGTGAAGAAATGGATCGCACTAAAGCCTTCACTGAAAATCTTCAGAGACTTCAGTCTAGGTTTGACAGCCTTCAAGGTCATCATAACACTCATATCTGATCATGAGAAGCTTTCTTATGAATTCCTTCAAAAGGAGCAAGATCTTTAGAAGCTAAGAGTGAGTTATGAAGATCTTCAGAAGGAGCGTGATTCATTACTTGCTCAACAAATCAGCGCGGCTCAGGAAGAATTTGTTCCTCCATGCTTAAAGTGCATTGAACGTGAATCTGCTAATTCTTCACCTGAATGTTCAAATGCTTCAATTGTTACAAATTCTTCACCTGCCTCTGCTATCACTAATTCCTCATCTGAGGACATTGCTAGTATCACTGACGATGCAGGGCTGAAGGAATTGTACATGACAGGCATGTACAAAATCCTCAAAGGGCATCAGACTCTTTGTGATGTGCTTAAAAAGCAGATCCTCAACAGGAACCCTAGGAAAGAGGGTATTGCCTTTGAGAGGAAAATCAATGCTGATGGTACATATTGGAAGCTGGAAAGGTACCCCAAAACCTCATGGGTTGCTGCAAAGGGACCACCAGTTGATCCATCTAACTTATCTGGCTTTACATGTGAATCTCCTCATTCTTCTGATGAGTCATTTGACTCCAACTATAAGCTGTTCAAAAATCAGAATGGTGAAGTATTTGCTAGATATGTTGGCACTAACTGCAGGAACGGTTCCCCTATGAAGAATATCTGGGTTCCCAAAAGGTGCCTTGAAAGTCTTCAGGTGAATGTCCTCATGACACCACCTCTGAAGAATAGGAACCCCAGATCAAACTCTTCATATGGACCAAATTCTTCATATAGATCCAAGTCCTCATACGGACCAAATTCCTCACGTGGATCAAATTCCTCAAAAGGATCAAAGTCCTCATATGATTATCGTTTCGCAGGGTAGAGCTAAGGGCTATGAATATGTGCATTATTCCTCAAACCATTATGTTCATAAGTCCTCGAAGAATTTCTCTGCTTATTCATATGCTTACCCTAACCCCTCTTATGTGAAACGAAATGGTCTGGCTTCTTTGCCACCATTCTCATATGGAGCTCGCAGAGTGATGAACTCTTTGCCACCCCTTCAGATGTGGGTGGTGAAGAAAAAGAACTAATCTCTTCTGCAGGTTCAGGTCCCCAGACGTGCTTTAACGTCTGAAGAATTTGCTGGGGGCCTGACAAAAATGCCTGAAAGGACGCAGGCTAATCATGAAGAAATGAACTTTCATTTCACACGTCCTCATACTGCTATATCTGTTTTACTGCTTGATGAAATTCATCTGATGAATTTGATATCATATTCTTCACTAATGAGGTATATGAGTTTGTACGCTGCACTAATTCATCTGCAGGATGATCAACCCAAAGCCACTGAGTGGGTCCTCAATAGTGGATGTACAAATCACATGACTGGCGACAAGAATCTATTGATGGATGCTCCCTTATCACCATCGCATCTGAATCATATCATCTTCGCTGACAAAGGCAAAAGTCAGGTATTGGGTCTAGGTAAGGTTGCGATCACAAAGGATCGACACATGGACAAAGTCATGCTTGTTGAGTCCTTAGGATACAACCTTATGTCTGTTTTAATGCTTTGTGATCTTGATATGGTTGTTGTCTTTGGCAAGTATCGTTGTGTCGTGGTTATGGAAGCTGACAATTCCAAAGTCTTCGAAGGCTTTAGGAGAGGAGACTTGTATATTGTTGATTTCTCTACAGGACCGCAACCAATCGTGTGCCTACTTGCAAAAGCTTCAGAAGGCTGGCTATGGCATCGACTACTTGGTCACGCAGGCATGAGGAATTTGCACACGCTTGCGAAGAAGAAGCATGTCATTGGCATTGAGAATGTCAAATTCCTCAAGGATCACTTGTGTGTGGAGCCTGTGAAGCTGGAAAAATGACCAAGGACAAGCATCCAGCGAAGACTATCATGACCACTACTCGACCATTCGAATTGCTTCACATGGACCTCTTTGGTCCTAATCATTACTCAACAGTCACTAATGATGCATCTCTATATGGCTTTGTTATTGTTGATGATTACTCTCGTTACACATGGGTACACATTGTTACTTACAAACATGAAGTGCAGGAATTCTTCAAACGATTTTCCTCGAGGGCTTCAACCAACTTTGGTGTTAAGATCAAGCACATCAGGAGTGACAATGGAACCGAGTTCAAGAATTCCGGTCTTGATGACTATCTTGATGAACTTGGTATTACTCATGACTTATCTGCTCCTTATACTCCTCAGCAAAATGGCGTCGTGGAGCGCAAGAACAGAACTCTTGTTGAGATGGCTGCACTATGCTTGATGATACAAGACGCCTCGTCACTTCTGGATTGAGGCAATTTACACTGCATGCCACATCATCAACAGGGTATATCTTCACAAATAATTCAAGAAGACTGCCTATGAACTCCTCACTGACAAGAAACCGAATGTGAGTTATTTCAAAGTCTTCGGTGCTAAATGTTGGATTAGAGATCCTCATCACAACGCTAAATTTGCACCAAAAGCACATGAAGGTTTTATGCTTGGTTATGGAAAGGACACGCACACCTACAGAGTCTTCAACAATGTTCTTCACAAGATTGTTGAAACTGTAGATGTGTGGTTCGATGAAACTAATGGCTCGCAAAGAGAGCACCTACCTTCTGTGATAGATGAACCAGCACCTGAGGATTCTATCAAGTTCAAGGCTACTGAGGATGTCATTCCTACTGAAGAATCTGCTGAAGAATTCATTCCAGAATGTGAAGAACGTCGAGCTAATGCACCTGAAGAAAATGCTGAAGAAAATGCTGATCAAATTCCTCGATGACAACCAGCTCATCCTCGCGTTGCAAAAGAAGTGCAAGTTGAAAAGATCATCGATGACATTGAAGCACCAGGTCCTCTCACACGCTCAAAAGCTTCACATTTATCTAAATTTTGTGGGCACTATGCTTTTGTCTCTATCACAGAGCCCACTAAGGTAGATGAAGCATTTCTGGAGCCTGAGTGGATTCAGGTCATGCAAGAAGAATTACATCAGTTTGAGCTCAACAACGTCTGGGAACTGGTCAAACGTCCAGATCCTCGCAAGCATGATATCATTGGCACAAAGTGGATCTACCGCAACAAGCAAGATGAACATGACCTTGTGGTGAGGAATAAGGCACGACTTGTAGCTCAAGGCTACACACAGGTTGAAGGAATTGATTTCGATGAAACTTTTGCACCGGTTGCTAGACTTGAGGCTATTCGCATATTACTTGCTTATCCTAACCATCATGATATCACTTTATATCAAATGGATGTGAAAAGTGCATTCCTCAACGGTAAGCTTGAGGAAGAAGTATATGCTGCTCAACCCCCAGGTTTTGAAGATCCAAAGAATCCTGACAAAGTCTTCAGACTCAACAAGGCCCTCTATGACCTCAAGCAGGCCCCTCGGGCGTGGTATGACACTTTGAAGGAATTCCTCATGAAGAATGGCTTCACTCCCGGTTCACTCGACCCTACTCTCTTTACTAAACCTTATGATGGTGAATTATTTGTGTGACAAATATACGTTGATGATATTATCTTTGGTTGTACTGACCAACGTTATAGTGATGAATTTGCCTATATGATGAGTGAACAATATCAAATGTCTATGATGGGAGAGTTGAAATTCTTCTTAGGTCTTCAAATTCGTCAATAGCGCAATGGCATATTCATATCTCAGAGAAATACCTCAAGGATGTTCGAGGAAATTCGCATGCAAGATTGCAAAGGCGTCAAAATTCCTATGCCCACAAATGGCCATCTATGCACTGATGAAAATGGTATTGACTTCGATCACAAGGTATACCGCTCCATGATTGGTTCTTTATTGTACTTATGTGCATCTAGGCCAGATATAATGCTTAGTGTTTGCATGTGTGCCCGATTTCAAGCTACACCGAAGGAATCACACCATAAGGTTGTGAAGCATATTCTTCGATATCTAGCTCACACACCAACACTAGGATTATGGTACCCCAAGGGCTCTGCTTTTGATCTCATTGGATATTCTGACTCTGACTATGCTAGTGATCGTGTGGACCGCAAGTCAACATCTGGTACTTCTCATTTCCTCGGACGATCTTTGGTCTGTTGGTCCTCGAAGAAACAGAACTGCGTATCACTGTCTACTTCGGAAGCTGAGTACATTGCTGCTGGTTCTTGCTGTGCTCAATTGCTGTGGATGAAGAAAACTCTCAAGGATTATGGCATCAACGTGAAGAATGTGCCTCTCTAAAGTGACAATGAGAGTGCCATCAAGATTGCTCACAACCCAGTTCAGCACTCGAAGACAAAGCACATTCAGATTCGTCATCATTTTCTTCGTGATCATGTGTTGAAGTGCGACATTTCTATTGAGCATGTGAAGACTGAAGAACAGCTAGCCGATATCTTCACAAAGCCCTTGGATGAGAAGAGATTTAGCAAGTTGCGGTGTGAGCTAAGTATATTAGAGTCTTCGAATGTTCTTTGAGAAGGACACTCATCCTAACACTTATGCAAAATTGATGGCTTAGATGTGCAACACATGAAGAAATGTTTTTCTTCAATCAACGAAGAATAACACTCTAATGTGAAGAAATTAATGAAGAATTTGATTCTCAGAACCCTACGACAATTGTACGCGGTGTCTGAAATCATCATTCTTATACGGTGGGTCACGCCACCATCAAAGTTGAAAATCTTCAATTTGAGTTTTTCCTCAGTTTTTGAAATTCTTCAGTCTTTCAAATTCTTCAACTTTGCAAAATCTTCACTGGTTCCGTCATTTTCTTATATATATATATATATATATATATATATATATATATATATATATATATATATATATATATATATATATATATATATATATATATATGTCCTCTACAAAGATTCACTTATGGCTATTTCTTCAAGTTGTTCTTACGCTAAGTGAATGTGATCGGACCCTTCCCCCTCTATGCTATACTCAACCCAATCTATTCACAAATTCTTCATGTGCGTTCTATTTGAAACTCGTTCAAAATCTTCAATGTGTCCTTGTCAGCTGAAGAATTTGCGAACGGAACTTTTAACTTATCTTATCCAAATTTTTGGCTTTGCCGCTCAAACCGTTCCGCATCCCACGATAGACTTATCTATTCACCCACGATCTAACACGATCTCCACTTTTCAGTACGTGGGTGACACATGTCATGTGAATGAGAAGGGTCAGGGGCATGTTCGTCCTAAATCTTCGGGCGAACAGTTTTTCACTGCGACTATAAATACCCCCTCACCCCTTCGTCACTTCCTTTACTCCGCTCGACCTCTCTCTCCCGCTCGAGTTTCTCAAACCCT
This sequence comes from Aegilops longissima, assembly GCA_021605205.1. Classification (NCBI taxonomy): domain Eukaryota; kingdom Viridiplantae; phylum Streptophyta; class Magnoliopsida; order Poales; family Poaceae; genus Aegilops; species Aegilops longissima. The sequence goes on along the minus strand of CM038682.1, from coordinate 615,958,543 downwards.
AGTGCCGCCGCTACTTCATCGTCGCCGGTGAGGAAGATCTTCACTGCCTCGACCTCGTCGCCGCTGTACTCGCGCCGGCCGCGGAAATCTTCACTCCGCCGCCGCCATAGCCGTCTTCCTCCACCGAGTTAGGGCGTGGAAGATCTGCACTGACGAACTTCACCTCTACATCTCTCAGTTCGTCGTGCTCTTCGTTCAGGGTAATTAAAAGTTACTTTGCTGCCCTCCTTGATTCAAATGATTTCTACAAAATCCTCAAAGGTGTTTTTCTTCAAATCTTCACACACTAAAACACCTCACATGTCATTTGTTCTTGATTTGTTTCCCTAAGAATCATTTTTCTTCAAGATTCCTCAATTGTGTGGATCTTCAATCTATACAACTCTGGAACCTAAGACAAAGAACGCTTAGTAAAATTCTTCAAGACTCTTCTGGTCAAATTCCTCAAACTTGTTCTTTTTGAAGAACCTTCTGAGAACGCATATGACCTCTTCAAATTCCTCGCAACTATACTCTGTTCACAGGTACTCATGTCCGCTGCTGAATCACTAGGTTCTCATCAACTTAACTCATTTGCAGTGTTCCTCGAAGAAAAGTTGCATACTTCTTCAGAGAATTCGATTGTTCAAGTTCCTCAACTGAAGAAAATGGCAGATGGTAAGAAGCCACAGAAAGGAGGAAAGAAGCCTGAGGTCATGACTGCTTTTGAGATCCCTAAGGACATTTACAAAGACTACTGCACACCTGATGAGGCCCAGTTTGGTAAGGAGAACAAAAATCAGCACAAGGTGCGCATACAGAGGATTGAAAGGAGATGGGCAAGAGAATGGAGGGAGTACAGGTATGTTACTCCAAAGTATATGAAGAAATTCGCACTTAATCCTCCATGCCCAAGAGCTCCATTGGCACCTGTCCAAGAAGCTGACCCCACCAGCATCAAGCGTGGTGAAGATTTTCCTGAAGAATGGGCCAAGCGCCAAGCCAAGTTGGCTAGACAAGCCAAAGAAGCAGTGAGGAAATATAATGAAGACTCTGCTGCTGCTGCCACTGAGGCCTCTGTCAAGCCTAGGAAATCAATGGCAAAGAAGCCCGCGCACAAGCCAAGTGCTTCACCAACAGTGCCCTCACGGCCAAGTTCCTCAGCAATGCCCTCACGGCCAATTCCTCATGCTGCTCCTGCTCCTCCAAAATCCTCAGCTCCTCCTCCAAAGTCCTCGGCTGCTCCGGCAAAGTCCTCAGCACCTGTGCATCTGGCCACGTGCCAAAGAACTGCAGGCATCTCTATTGCCTCTGGTGTCTCAGCGAGTTCCTCAGCTGCACCAAATTCTTCATCAGGCCCCAGTCTGCTGAAGACAAAGGCAACGGCTGGACGAGGTCCTCGGCCAAGCCCTAAGAAGAAACAGGTTGCCTTCCAAGTGCCATCTGACGATGAAGCTGATGATGATGAACTTGCAGAAATCATCAGAGACAGACAAGAAAGGGACGCTAGAGCCAAAGGCACAACTGTGCCACTGCTATTGGATCCTAAGTTGATCCTTGATTACATTGATCTCTGGCACAAGGACCCAAACACTCCTATGCCTGATTTCAAATTGACTCCTGGTCAAAATCACATGCTGACTCATTTCATCCAAGAAGAGAAATGGAAATTTGAGAAGGCCAGGCAGATCAAGAAGGCTCAGTACAGGAAAGAGAAGTTCCTGAGGAAAAATGTTGTCTCTTTGATGACTGATGAGTTTACAAAGATCCAGTCTGAAATCAAAGCCCTCAGCGATGATTTCGATGCTTATTATGCTGATTGGCAAGAAGCCAAAGTCAGGTTTGTTAAACTGGCTGAGAAGTTAACCAATGTTGTAGTTCCATCGCAACAAGAAGTTCCTCAGGCTGAAGCTTCTGCTCAGCCTACTGAAGAACATGTCAACACCGCTGATGACTTTCAGGCTGCTGGAGAAAATGTTAGTTCCAGGGCTGATGACTCCATCCCAGCCGCTGAAGAAATTGCCAGGGCATCCACTAGTGGTGCGCCTGAAGAAAATGAAGAAGTTAGGGCAATCGCATCGATTCTTTGAATAAAATCAATCGATTCCTCGGCTCCTCCTGCGCCTACACCAACTCCTATCCTTCCATCAGCATCAGATGTGAAGAAGACCAAGGCTGCAGAGCGAGTTGCTGTGAAGAAAAGGAAAGCATCAGCTGCTTCAGATTCTTCAGCTCTGAAGCAAATGAAGCCTATGACCAGCTCGTTTGAAAATCCCATTGATGTTGTTCCGATCTCCACCATGCCATAAAAGGACCTTGTTCCTTTTGGTGAAGAATATGAGATCCCTAGCGGATCTGATGAAGAAAATCATTTTGCTGCTTCGTCAGAGCAGATTGATGAAGAAATTGAAGTGGATACGATCCCTTCAACACCAGTTGTTTCCTCGCCAATGCCGCAGTTCACAGCTGAAGAGCCTGGCGTTGAAGAAATTGAAGATGAAGGCGTGGATATTGGGTGCACTACGCTAGTGATGAATTATGACTTTTGGGAAAGTCAGCACCCCAATTCTCCACTCTTCACCCCTTTACAGCAAATACCTCAGTCCCCTGCACTAACCGTTCAAATGGGCTCTGAAGAAACTCACCTCACCTCGTCTGTGCATGAAGAAATTCCAGCCACTAGTCTTTGAAGAACCCGCTGCTTTGCTGATCATATGACAACGCAGATCAGAATCAAGAGGAACCAGAAATTCCTCAGCATGAAGAACCTGAGATTGCGATTCCTGAGGTTGTGATGCAACTCACTGACACTCCTTTGCCCAAACCAAAGGATCCATTCTCACGCAAGCAAAAGTTCAAGGCTGAAGATTTCTTTGGCGAGCATGTGTTCTTCACAGATTACAACCCCTATGATTCTTCTCGCATAAGGAAGAGGTGTTTCTGGACGGCCAGCCAGGCCAATTTCTATTCCTGAGTGCTGTTCAACAAAGACAAAGTCTTCGATCATGCACAAATTCCTCATGTGGACATGGAATCTCTGTCGGGCTTCGAGCCAGTCCTCAGTGTTCTTCACAATGCTGGACTGTTAAATTTCTGCACTGACATATGTGATTGGAATCAAGAACTCATTCTTCAATTCTTTATGACGCTGCACATCACAGAAATTCAAGATGTGAACTCATGGGTACTGGATGGATGTCCGAAAACACTCACTACAAGGCACCAGCTCTCGAATTGCTTCGTGCCTACCACTCGATCCTCCCTTGAAGGTGCTCGTTATGTCTACAATGAACCTGAGATTACAAATCACTACATGCAAGTTCTGATGAAGCCTTTGAAGCCAGGGCAGGCCCCACGAACCAAATTCCTCATCAAGGAATTACTGTATGTGCCTCGGACTGTCTATCGCATTCTGTCGAAGACATTGAGTCCTATCAAAGGCCACGACTCAAATGATGAAGAAGTCGTTGGCATCATGAAGAATCTGCTTTTCAATATCATTCATGGTGTTCCCGTCAACTTCCATGATTTCTTCATGAGGACTCTGGCCAATATCGCTATGCCACCTTTTGAGCTGAAGCCTTATGCACCTTGGATTATGAGATTCATCAGAACAAGGTCTTCACTCAATTACAAAGCTGATACTCTGAATCACTGCAGCTACTTGCCTCCGACTGAAGTCCTCAAACGGACATTTTCCTCAGCTGATGACAAAGGCAAGGCAACTGCTGTTATAGATGAAGGCATTCGTCCATTGGATGGTCAATTTCGCAAGGCTGCATCCTACTCCACCAATGATGACTCTGCCTCTCATGACTCTGCCGCCAACACTGCCAAGCAAAATCCTCAAGCTATAGCACCCAGGGTGATGAGTGATCGTGAGCTTCTCCTCAGTCTTCATCAGAAGGTTGATCGCAATCATAAATGGGTCAAGCGTCAGTTTGATTCAATTCTTCACAACATGACCTCAACCCATAACGCAGTGAAGAAAATCAGTACTACCTCCATGAAACCTTCACCCGTACCTGGGTTGTTTTGTCTCATGTCTACAGCGAAGAAGATCTGAAGAAAATGGGTCTCAAGGAAGAATTTGACTGGTCTGCACCTCCACCGAAGAAATACAAGAAGGTCAAGGTTCCTTCCTTGGTGGCCAGCTCCTAGTCTTCATCGCGCGACACTGATGAACATGAAGACTTGGGCGACACTGCGGCAGGCCCTACTACAACAAACGACCCCGACAACGCTGGCGCTCCTCCATCATCTTGATATTCTTCAGGGGCGTTAGTCCTCAGTTTCGATCCTTTTGGTCATTCGATGACAAAGGGGGAGAAAGTTGAGTTAGTCTTCAAGCGGGTCTATTATATGGGTGTTTTTTTGCTAAGTTACAACTCTCGCTCTTCTGAAACTTTATTGGATCGAGTTGTAATCTTAAACCCGATGGTGCTCTGATACTTTTGATGTGTTCCTCTGCATGCTTATTCCTCGTTATGTGTTAATACATGCATGCTGAATTACACCAGTCACCATATTTCATCATGCATTTCAAATTCTTCATACTATATGTCAAATGCGTGTATGAATTACAAGATATATGGGGAGATCTCCATGATTCAACTCTTCAAGTGTGCATTGCCTCAAAAGCAAATTCCTCACTATGCACATCTTCAGGGGGAGTTCTTCTATATCTTGCAATCAAATTCCTCAATATCAGTATTTACACTTCATATGTTTATCCCCGTTGAAAACTTAACCTATATTGTCATCAATCACCAAAAAGGGGGAGATTGTAAGTGCATCTAGTGCCCCTTAGTGATTTTGGTGTATTGAAGACTTATACGTTAAGGGTCTAATGCGTTTATGAGTGTACACCATTGTTGAGGAAATCGTTAACTCGTAGCTGCTCGGTTGGCTGGTGAGTAGGGGATTAATCGGCTAATCGGCAAGTTAATCAGCCATTTAATCAACTAATCGGACAATTTATCGGTTTATAGGCTACTCGATGACCCTACGAGTAGGGATTAATCGGCAAGTTAACTGGTTAATCGGATGAATTCTTGAACAGGGGTGTACACAGGTCTATAAGTCTATGAGGAGTTTAATATTTACAGTGAAAGTCGACCCCTAAAAATGAAGTTCTTCAACTGAAGACTTTGGTATTCTGAAGACCTTCTAAAGACTTTGAAAGTGAAGAAATTGGTGTGACCTTGAAGACTTGGTATTCATTTGAGGAACATGAAGCGTGAAGACTTTTGTTTTCGTAGTTTCGTTTTCTTTTTCTTGAGTCATAGGAAACACCGTCTTTGTTAAAGGGGTCGAGGAAATACTAAGGAAAAATTTCCATGTGATGCTCAACTCAAAATCCTACACCTACCAATCCCTTGAGTGAAGCCATTGCAAATCTCATACAGATTCAGTCAATTTCTTGATGTGAGAGACGAAGTTCTTCCAGTCGCCAGAATTTGTTACGACCGAGGAGTTAGGAATTCGCCAAAGGTGGATTGCCTACACAAGAGGAACATGATAGCCCCGAGGAATTTGAACCTCAAATTTCCGACCGTTGTTATCACGCCACCTGTCCCAAAATATCTTATCTACCTAACGGTCATATCATTGAAGGGCATTTATGTCTTATCATGTCGGGCTGCTCCCTAGACTATAAATAGCCGCCCCCTACAACCACTAGCTGGTTGGCTGCTCCGAGAGAAACTGACACTTGTCAATTGAGAGCATCCCATCCTCCGAGGACTTTGAGTGAAAATCATCAAGTGAGGAAAACCCAAACCCAAACACCTACAACCCAAAGTGATTGAGCATCACTGAAGAGATTGATCCTGCATGGATCCGACGCTTGTTACCTTTGAAGACTGTGCTTCTTCCAGATGGTTAGGCGTCATGGTCTAGAGCATCCAAGAGGAATTGTGGATCGCCGACTGACCGAGTTTGTGAAGGTTTGGAAGTCGCTCAAGACTTACCATGAGTGATTGGACGAGGTCATGTGACCTTAGTTCAAGGAGAATACGGTGAGGACTTGGTGTCTGAGCTGCGTGCTCAGGGCTGGGTGTCCGGGACTATGTGTCCTCGAGTTTAAATACTCAGCCGCTCCAACCAGACGTACAACTGAGACAGCAGTTGGAACTAGTCTACCAAACCATTGTCTTCACCAAGCTTACTGGTTCTATTTCCACAACTCTTTCATTTCCTCATTACTGTGTTAAGTGCTTCATCATATCTGTGTTTGAAGACTTTTACTGAAGACTTTCTCAATTTCCTCAGTTCAATTTCTTCAGTCTGTTTGTCTTCATCTTGTGTTATCCTGTGATTACGCTTTCTATACTCTGTGCTTGTCTTCATTTCATCATGATGACCATGCTTATATTCTGTTATGCTTACTTCTGAGTACTTATTCCGCTGCAAGTAGTTCTTCGCTAAGGAATTTCCTCACCGGCAAATTCCCCAGTGAAGAATTCATAAGAATTGCCTATTCACCCCCCCTCTAGTCGATATAACGCACTTTCAGCCTCTGCTCCAGCTCCTGGGTCTGCTACACGACGAGCTTCTCCACCTCTTTATCCTTGCCGCGGAGCGTTGCGGCAAGCTTCTCCTCACGCGCGGCAAGGTCTTCCTCCTGGGAGTTCAGCGTGGCCTGGTGCTGGGTCCGAGCGGCCGCGGCTGCGGCGGCCAAGCTCTCCGCCGTATCCTCGGTCTTGTCGAAGTCGGCCAGCTTCATGGTGAGCTCCACGTCGCGCTTGGCCAGCTCGCCCTGGGCGACCTTCTGCTCTTCGCTAGCTTGCGGAACCAAGTCTGCGCCTCGGGGATGCGCACCATGAGGTCCACCTCCGCCTTGTCCACCGTTGCCGTCATTGACTTGGCCTTGTCCAGGCAGGCACGGTGGAGCGCCCGGAGCTTCCAGAAGTTGGCGCCCATGGCCTGGAGAAGCCGCTCCTCCTGAGAGTCGTCGCCACCGGTGCTCGGTTCGTCAACAACCTCGATCCCGGCGGCAGCAAGCACCTTCTCGTCGAAGCCCTCTCCCTCGATGGGCGGCCTAGAGCTTGACGACCCTCGGAGATGAACGAAGAGATCATCGGTCACCCTCAAATACCTGCCGGAACCGGAGGCAGCAGAGGAGGAAGGCTGGTCATCAACCACCTCCTCCTCGGTGGCGGCCTTGCCAGCCTCCCCGACAGGCCCCTTGCCGGGCTCCTCAGCAGGCCCCTTGGCAGCGTCTTCGGTAGCGCCCTTGGCGGTCTCCTCGGCAGCGATCTTCTCGGCCTCTGCCGCGGCGTCCTTGGCGACATCCTCGATGACGGCGTCTAAGTCCTCCTGGTCCGCCGACGGACGATCTGGATACCAAGAAGGGGATGAGACAAAGCCAAGACAAAGAGCCAACAAGGAAAGAAAAAGAACAGGAACGAGAGGCGAACGGCTTACCAGCGCCGGGCTGGGAAGCAGAGGTCCCCTCCCCGCCAACATTTGGCGCCGAGGCGAAGCCACCGGCGCCGGAGTACTCCTCCTCCATGTGTGTGGGCTCGGTGCTTCGCGTCCTTGCCGGGGACGCCCCTCGAGGCGGCGTGGTCAATGGGGGCGACGTGTTGGGGGTAGCCCTCTGTGGCTCCTCCTGCTGCTGTCCTCCTCCTGCGACCACAGCAAGGTCAGCACCAAGATATCGTGCCCCCAACACATGTTGACGAGGGGTGAGTGATGAACTTACGCTGGGGGCTGTGCCGGGGGCTGCTGTCTGGACTACTCAACACCACCAGTGGTGCGCCAGCAGCGCCTGCCGAGGGTTGGCCGCCCTCCGAAGCCTTGGCCCTCTTCACCCTCTGGGCCAACATCTCCGTGTCCCTGCAAAGATGAACACAAATCGATATAAGTGGCACGGTCTGAGGGGGTGGAGATGACAAGAAGAAACAATACTTACTCGTCCTCCACCTCCTCCTCTGCTGCTTTCCGCTTCCTCCTTGGGCTGAGGGACCCAAAGTCAAAGGTGACCCCTGCGTCATTGTCTGTCGGAGGAGGGGAAGCTGATGGAGTCCAAGGGCGTTTGGACGAATAAGAGGCGGTCGCCCTCTTCTTCGTCACCGCGGCCTTCACCGACTTCTTCGCAGCAGCGGCTCTTGTCTAGCGCCCGGATCCCCCTGGTCTTGCCGTGGTTGTACGGCCCTACCGGGCCGGACCGGCTCGCCAGAGGTGGCCCGCCGCAGGACCCGCCCTTTCCCCGTGGTCGGAGGATCGAAAGCCTCAGCCTCCTCCTCTGGCGACTGGTCGACCACGTCCTCGATGAGAGGAGCCCTGGGCCGGCACTACCGGCCTCCATGGCGGCCTCCGTCCACTAGAAGAGCTCCTTCTCTTCCGCGGCCTTGTCCTCCAAGCCACCTGCACTGCCGGCCTCCATCGCCTTGGCGGCGATGTAGTCCAGCTCCACCTGGGTGGTGTCCTGGATGAGCCACGACTCGGCGGTGACGTACCCCTCATGCAGGGTGTCGAAGAACTCCTGCACTTGAATTTCCTCCGGCTCGACCCAGCTCGGGTCAAGGCCGTGCGCGTTGAAGTCCGGCATGATGATGATGATGTCGGTCCGGCGCGAGTTGTTGCTCAGCCGGACCACTCTTACCGGCAGCTTGAACAAAGGCCCCTTGGCCTCATGATGTCGGTCCGGTGCGAGTTGTTGCTCAGCCGGACCACTCCTGTCGGCAGCTTGAACAAAGGCCCCTTGGCGACCTTGCCGGCCTTCGCAGTGGCCCTCGCAGCCTTGCCGGTCCGCTCGACCTCACCTTCGCGGTTCACGTCAAGCTGGAAGAGCCGCTGGTAGAAGTGGGTGTGCCCCATCATCGTGAAGTTGTGGTCGAGGCCGGGGCGAAGCCTCATGATGTCGGCGGCGTTCGTGAAGAGCCAGGACGGCCTCCCCTTGTTATGCAGAAGAGCGATTCGATGGAGGATGAAATCCGCCCCGATCATCTCAAGGGTGAGCCAGGCCTCGGTAAGGCGAAGAATCCTGGTGGTGGCGACCGTGAGCTATGCATCGTCGGCGTCGATGTTGCTCCAGTCGCCTCGACGAGCCGGCGGTGCATCACGGACCCGGCAAAAGTTTGGCGGGTCCTTCTCTTCAATCCAGCACCACAGGCCCCGCCATTCTTCCCACCTCTCCTTCATGGCACCCTCCGAGTATTCACCCTTTGGTCCGTGGGATCCAGGCGACACAACCGGAAATGGCGCCCCTGGTTGGATCCGAGGGAAGAAGTAGTGGTGGAAGAGCGTCGTGTTTGGATGCACCCCGAAGAAGCCCTCACAGAGGTGCGCGAAAAGAGCCATGCACACCACGGCATAAGGAGTAAAATCCAAAAGGTGGAAGCCGTAGGTGTGCATGACGTCATTGAAGAAATCGGAGAAGGGGGGACAGAGCCCGCAGGAGAAGTAGTCGACAAAGAAAGGGTACCGATTTGAGGCGGCCTCGGCGCAATTGGCGGGGATGACGCGCGTGGCTGGATGCCCCATCGTCTCTCCCCCCGTCTTCACCCCCCACAGGGGTTTGAAGGCCTCTCGGAGCTCGAACACGTCGACCGTCGAGGAGAAGTAGGCGAGATGCGTCCGCTGTGCCGCCAACGCACTCTTCGGTGACTCCGTCGCTCCGGCGTCCTTGGCCACTCCCTTGCCCTTGGTGGATTTGAGCGCCATGGCGGCTGGGGGAGCAAGAGACAGAAGACGGCGGAGACGCAGCGGCGGCGAGCAAAGGCAAGAGCTCGAGAAGGAGGAAGAAAGGGGGCGGCGGCTCTGAGATTGGAGAAGACGCAGGAAAGGGGGTAAAGTGAGCAGCGCGCCCGCAGTTATTCCTTTTTACAAGGAAGGCGCGGGCCGCCTCCTTTCCCATTAACTGTGATGTGACGCATGCGTGCGAGAACCACCCCACGCATGCCACCCACGTCACACACGACCCCCCATGTCGCGCATTCAACGCGGGTCGTGGGGAAGCGCAGCGGACAAAGAGTTACCGCGGTAAAAATCCGCCCCACCTGCCCGCGCACCATTTTGGGCCTGGCCCAACAACGTATCGCGCTTATGTGTGGCCCAGGCCCGGGGGCTCCTATCGGTGTACAAAAGTAGGGGCACTCTTTTGTACCCCTTTACTTGTGCACGGGGAGTCGGCGCCGTGCGCCGCGGCCACACTAAGCAAGGTAGAGGAGGGGAGCCGGAGAGAAGCCAAAGCACAAGAAGCCCTAGGCAACGCCAAGGACAAGAGCACAAAGGACAGAAGGGCGAAGAAGGTTCCCCCGGCAAGACCCTTGCCGGGGCAACCTCGGCAGCCCCGGCAAGGGCCTTGCCGGGGTGGCACGCCCGACGCCAACAGAGTGAGCCACCCTTGAGCCCACGGGTTCCAACTCAACCAACTACATTGGAACTAGGGCTCGGGAGGCACCTCCGTGGTGGCATGCAGATCTTTGTCAAGACCATAGAGATGTGAGATCAGATAAGAACCAGAAGACGACGACCCTCGGCGGGATCCTTGCCAAGGAGATCCACAAGACCCCCGGCAAGCACCTTACCGGGGACGACTGCAACGCCACGGCAAGACCCTTGCCGAGCCCCCGGCAAGGCCCTTGCCGAGGGCGTCAGCGGGGCCACTGCTAGGCCCACACGAGCCAAGACTCCACCGCCGTTCGCATGCAGCTGCCAGCCCAACCAGCTGGGCAGACACCTACGTGGAGACAGGCGGCTTCCGAGCCAACTCAGCAAGCACCTACGTGCTGGCATGCAGATCTTCGTGAAGACCCTACCACCGCGCCACCTGAGCTGCCTGCCTGCCTACATGGCGCCGCATGCATCGCTGGCCTGGGCGCGTGTCGTAGCAAGGCGAGGCGGCGACGGACGGGACGGGCCTCGTTCCTGCCCCCGATAAAGCTAAGGGACACCTAAGCTACGCATTAAATGCGTCTTGTCTTGTAACACGGGCGATAAGCTTGCAGCACTGTAGACCTTTCCGCCTCCTGTGTGCCACTGTGGCGGCCCCTTTCGACTATAAAAGGAGGCCCATGGCGTACTGGAGAGGGATTCGGCTCTTTTGAACTACGCAACCACTGTAGCTAATTGGAGGGCTCAAGAACTCTCTCAAGTACACACCAAAGCAGGACTAGGGTATTAGGCATCCTCGCGGCCCGAACCTGGGTAAACGATCCTTTTGTTGACTATTAATCCTGCTCTTCTCAAAACCCCGCACCCCGGCAACCGTAGTAGAGATTCTTGTGATCCCATAGGTGTTGTTTCCCACCGACAAGGCCAAAAATGGTTCGAAATGATAAAGAGGCCAGATGTGACGTCCCGCCGAAAAAGTTGTCAGTTGACGGACCTTATTTTGATTAAATATTTTTGCCTTCGTGGTTGAGGCTTGTGACTGGTATATAGAGCCGGATATAGTTCTTTTATTCAGAAGTTTGATTTGAAGTATTCGGAGGAGGAACCCGCCTTGCAATGATGAAGACAATCTGCACGCCGAACACATCATTATTGAAGACTGGTTTAGGGGCTACGGAGGGAGTCCTGGACTAAGCGGTCCTCGGGTGTCCGGGCTTTATGTTATGGGCCGCATTGGTGGGCCGTGAAGGTACAAGGTAGAAGACTTTCCACCGTGTCCGGATAGGACTCTCCTTTGCGTGGATGGCAAGATTGGCGTCCGGATGTGTAGTTCCGTTCTTCTGTAAACCGACTTTGTACAACCCTAGGCCCCTCCGGTGTCTATATAAACCGTTGGGTTTAGTCCGTACAGGCTATCAAAATTTACATAGGCTAGACATCTAGGGTTTAGCCATTACGATCTCGAGGTAGACTAACTCTTGTAACCCCTATACTCATCAAAGTCAATCAAGTAGGAAGTAGGGTTTTACCTCCATTAAGAGGACCTGAACCTGGGTAAATATCGTGTCCCCTTTCTCTCTTGTTACCTTCGATCCTCAGACGCACAGTTCGGGACCCCCTACCCAAGATCGGACGGTTTTGACACCGAAAGGGCCACCTGCCATCCACAAGGGTGGGGGCGCGCCCTACCCCCCTGGGCCCGCCCCCTGGCTTGTGGACCACCTGGCAGGCCCCCGATGCCCATCTTCTGCTATATGATGAGTTTTGACCTGGAAAAAATCAGGAGGAAGCTTTCGGGATGAAACGTCGCCGTCTCAAGGCGGAACTTGGGCAAAACCAATCTAGGGCTCCGACGAAGCTGTTCTGCCGGGGAAACTCCCCTCCAGGAGGGGGAAATCGTTGCCATCGTCATCACCAACGAACCTCTCATCGAGAGGGCATCAATCTCCATCAACATCTTCACCAGCACCATCTCCTCTCAAATCCTAGTTCATCTCTTCTATCCGATCTTTGTCTCAAAACCTCAGATTGGTACCTATGGGTTGCTAGTAGTGTTGATTACTCCTTGTAGTTGATGCTAGTTCGTTTCGGTGGAAGAGCATATGTTCAGTTCCTTAATGATAATTAATACTCCTTTGATTATGAACATGAATATGCTTTGTGAGTAGTTATGTTTGTTCCCGAGGACATGGGAGAAGTCTTGTTATAAGTAATCATGTGAATTTGGTATTCGTTCGATATTTTGATGAGATGTATGTTGTTTTTCCTCTAGTGGTGTTATGTGAACTTCGACTAAATGCACTTCACCATGATTTGGGCCTAGGGGAAGGCATTGGGAAGTAATAAGTAGATGATGGGTTGCTAGAGTGACAGAAGCTTAAACCCTAGTTTATGCGCTGCTTCGTAAGGGGGGGATTTGGATCCATATGTTTCATGATATGGTTAGATTTATCTTAATTCTTCTTTTCTAGTTGTGGTTGCTTGCGAGAGGGGTTAATCATAAGTGGGAGGCTTGTCCAAGGTAGGGTAGCACCCAAGCACCGGTCCACCCAAATATCAAATTATCAAAGTAACGAACACGAATCATATGAGCATGATGAGAACTAGCTTGACAACAATTCCCATGTGTCCTCGGTAGCGCTTTGCTTTATATAAGAGATCCTCCAGGCTTGTCCTTTGCTACAAAATGGATTGGGCCACCTTGCTGCACCTTAGTTACTTTTGTTACTTGTTACTCATTACGAATTATCTTGTCACACAACTATCTGTTACCAATAATTTTAGTGCTTGCAGAGAATACCTTGCTGAAAACTCCTCGTTGGGTTCGACACTCTTACTGATCGAAAGGACTATGATAGATTCCCTATACTTGTGGGTTGTCAAGACTCTTTTCTGGCGCCATTGCCGGGGAGTGAAGCGCCTTTGGTAAGTGGAATTTGGTAAGGAAACATTTATATAGTGTGTTGAAATTTACTGTCACTTGTTACTATGGAGAATAATCCTTTGAGGGGCTTGTTCGGGGTATCTTCACCTCGATCGGAAGAGCAAAGAGTTGCTCCTCAACCTACTGTACTGAAAATACTTATTATGAAATTCCTTCGGGTATGATAGCGAAACTGCTAGCTAATCCTTATGCAGGAGATGGAACATTACATCCTGATACGCACCTAATCTATGTGGATGAAGATTGTGGATTATTTAAGCTTGCAGGTTTGCCCGAGGATGTTGTCAAGAAGAAGGTCTTCCATTTATATTTGAAGGGAAAGGCATTGACATGGTATAGGCTATGTGATGATATTGGATCTTGGAACTACAACCGATTGAAATTGGAATTTCATCAGAAGTTTTACCCTATGCATCTGGTTCATCGTGATCAGAATTATAGATATTATTTTTATCCTTGTGAAGGAGAAATTATCGCTCAAGCTTGGGGAGGCTTAAGTCAATTTTATATTCATGCCCCAATCATGAGCTCTCAATAGAAATTATTATTCGAAAATTTTATGGTCAGCTTTCTCATAATGATCGATCCATGCTCGATACTTCTTGTACTAGTTCTTTTATGAAGAAGGATATTGAATTAAAATGGGAAAATAATTAAACGCAACTCTGAAGATTGGGAACTCGATGAAGGTAAGGAGTCAGGTATAAACCTTAAGTTTGATTGTGTAAAATCTTCTATGGATACTGATGCTTTTCGTGATTTTAGCACTAAATATGGACTTGACTCTGAGATAGTAGCTTCTTTCTGTGAATCTTTTGCTACTCATGTTGATCTCCCTAAGGAGAAGTGGTTTAAATATCATCCTCCCATTGAAGTTAAAGTAGTAAAACCTATTAAAGTTGAAGAAGAAACTATTACTTATAATGTTCATCCTATTGTTCCTACTGCTTATATTGAGAAACCACCTTTTCCTGTTAGAATAAAGGATCATGCTAAAGCTTCAACTGTGGTTCGTAAGAGTTATACTAGAACACCTACACCCCCTGAACAAATTAAAGTTGAACCTAGTATTGCTGTGGTTAAAGATCTCTTGGTTGATAATATTGATGGGCATGTTATTTATTTCTGATGAAGCTGCTAGGATTGCTAAACCCGATATTAAAGATAAACATAGAACAATTGTTGGCATGCTTGTTTCCGTTAAAATAGGACATCATTGTTATCAAGGCTTATGTGATGTGGGTGCTAGTGTGACTGCAATTCCTTTTACTTTATATAAAGAAATTATGAATCATATTGCACCTGCTGAGATAGAGGATATTCATGTTAGTATTAAGCTTGCCAATAGAGATACTATATCGCCAATTGGGATTGTTAGAGATGTTGAAGTCTTGTGTGGGAAAATAAAATACCCTATTGATTTTCTTGTTCTTGCTTCCCCACAAGATGACTTTTGTCCCATTATATTTGGTAGACCTTTCTTGAATACCGTTAATGCTAGATAGACTACGAGAAAGATATTGTTACTGTTGGTTTAGGGGATATGTCTCATGATTTTAATTTTTCTAAATTTCGTAGACAACCCCATGATAAAGAATTGCCTAGTAAGGATGAAATTATTGGTCTTGCTTCTATTGACGTGCATCCTACTGACCCCTTAGAACAATACTAGACCATGATGATGCGCGTTGCCGCGCCCGTTTGTTTGTTCGCTAGAATAATAAGAATTTATGCCAATATATGGTAGAAAGGCATGTGTTGTTCTTCCTGGCCATTTAATTTTGAAATAATGATATAGATAATTTCAAAAGGTGCATGGCGACATTTGTAGTAAAATATGAACAATTGTATACATAGGGAAGACGTATGCATTCAATGGTGTGTGTGATAGCTGGTTGTACCGAGTGATCACCAGAGCATGCCATCATTGTTCAGTTGCAAAAAAAGAAAAGAAACAAACACATAAAAATAACTAAAATTGACAACAAAATTAGTATAGGTCCAACTAAAAGTCGTCTATACCAGAAGATGTGTGTATCATATAAGAGAGATAGAAAGAGTGATTAGGCCACGGACTTCTCCACCAAGGGATTGAAAAACCAGCGTGCATTGAAGCCCATGTCCATCATGATGTCCAGATCTCCTACACGGCTATACCTCAAAAGATCTCTGTCAAGCATAAGGACACACCAAGAAACACTGGGAAAACACAACAGTCAAATTGCTTATTCGGTACACACATAAGGTGTCCCAACATATATATTTTTCATCTCTTTCAGTGAAGGAGCAAGATATGTAAAAGTTGATAGCAATTAGCAGATCGATCACATCATAAACTATAAATCCAACTATTGATAAAATGCACTCATAAACAAATACAAGAGATGTCAATACAGAAAACAACCTTAGTGCCTTTGGATGGATTCTCTTGTAGTCTCTTCTCGGGAATGGAAACTTAGAACAAATTAGTACACGATCATCCCAAAAACAAGGAATGGGAAGGAGGTGGGGTGGGCAGCTGAAAAGGGACTCACCAGCAACAACCACGACCATGTATTGGTTTTGAATTTTGATAGGCAAAGAAGACATGAGATCTAGGAGAAGAAGGAGGTGGAACCGTGGAAGTCAAGCGGAAAAGGTGTCGGTATCCGCCGCCTCCAACCCATGCCCCGCCACCGATGAAAGGAGCTTATCGAGATCCAATCTTGTGCAGCATCTCATCTATGCACTGTCGCCGCTGAAAGGAGCTTTTCTAGATCCAATCTTACACGACAGTTTTTGCTTCAGTTGTGAAATGGGGAGGGACACGCGGTACAGCTTCGAGGGTATGGAGGCGCATCTAAGAGGAGTACAGTACAGTGGGTGATGGACATCGATGGCGCGGCCGGCTGCCGCAGCCACCATGGAGGAACGCTGCAAGGTGGGGAATAAAATAGTAAAGAAGGGGCGTACGGAAGAAGATTACATGGCAAGTGGAGGGTACCGAGGCGGACGCAGATGTGTACTACAAACTCGCCAGCTATATGGAGAACCACGACGGCACATCACGGATGGAGGACCACGGCGGTGAATCACGGACCGAGGAACAGGAAACGAAGAGGTCGACGGGACGAATAGCATTGCGAACAACACTGTCGGTGTCAAAACCGGCGGATCTCGGGTAGGGGGTCCCGAACTGTGCGTCTAGGCGGATGGTAATAGGAGACAAGGGACACGATGTTTTACCCAGGTTCGGGCCCTCTTGATGGAGGTAAAACCCTCACGCCCCGCTTGATTAATATTGATGATGTGTGTTACAAGAGTGGATCTACCACGAGATCAAAGAGGCTAAACCCTAGAAGCTAGCCTATGGTATGATTGTTGTTCGCCCTACGGACTAAAACCCTCCGGTTTATATAGACACCGGATAGGGTTAGGGTTACACAGAGTCGGTTAAAATGGTAGGAGATCTACATATCTATATCGCCAAGCTTGCCTTCCACGCCAAGGAAAGTCCCATCCGGACATGGGACGAAGTCTTCAATCTTGTAGCTTCATAGTCTTGGAGTCCGCCGATGATGATAGTTCGCTATCCGGACACCCCTAGTCCGAACTCCTCAAGAGCCCCGAACCAGGCTTCAATGACGACGAGTCCGGCGCGCATGTTGTCTTCGGCATTGCAAGGCGGGTTCTTCCTCCGAATAATTTATAGAAGATTGTGAACACCAGGATAGTGTCCGGCTCTGCAAAAATAAATTCCACATACTACCGTAGAGAGAATAATATTACACAAGATTAATCTGCTGACGTATTTTGTGGCATGACGTTGCACCACTACCAAGCCTTTACTCCAATTGTTTTTATCGTTCCACCTCAGCGTGTTTAGCGAGGCGGTTTCCTTGGCACGTCTCGTCGAAGCAGAGATCGTGTTCCCCTTATTCCGGGATTCCCATCAATACGGACATGGGTAACCCAACCGTGCCCGTTGGCCTGCCTTCTCTATCAAAGGCGAGTCCTAATCGACCACGGGGTGGGCTCTTGGTATTCAACCTCTTTATAGTGAGACCAAGGCCCTCTTCTTTTACACCCTCCATCGAAGTTCGCCTCACGCTCGAGTTCCAACACCCAAAGCTTCAGATTCAGCGCGCGGACTTTCGACGATGTCCGGCTCCGACCAAAGACGGCCGATGGATGTCTTCCTCTATCACGAAGAAGATGTGCTAAAGCTGCGAGACGCCAGTATCCGACCGGCGAGATCTCGCATAGGCTGCGTGCTCGGGGCAGGTCACTCCCACTCCTGAGCCCGGCGAGAACGTGGTGTTCGTGCCCCACTTCCTTCGGGGTTTAGGCTTCCCGGCGGACCCCTTTGTGCGGGGGCTCATGTTTTATTATGGGCTTGATTTCCATGACTTGAATCCGAGTCCATCCTCCATATCTCGTCATTCATTGTCGTCGTGAGGCCTTCCTCCATATTACCCCCACTTTGGATTGTGGCTCAAGACCTTCAAGGTGGAGCCAAAGATGATCAAGGGCAGCAAGCAGAGTGCGGAGGGGCAGTCATAAGCAAATGTGCCGATGCTCCGTGGCCGAGGGCTCTCTTCAAGGGAGCTTGGTTTGTGGCAACGGAGTGGTTTTATATCACCGCCCTCGGGGGCACCAAATGGGCGGCGCCCCGCCTTCCGCCAGTCCACCACAGCGGCTGGCATCATGGGTCAACAAGGCTCGACTGGGGCCGCCCAAGGACGCCCCCTGCTGCAGGGCCGCATTCGAGATCTCCGGGAAAGCGGGATCAATCTGGTCGCAGTGGCGCAGGTTATGGTGATCCGGCGCCTTCAGCCCTGCAAATGTCGCCCCCTCCGCCTGTGGGAATTCAATCCGGAGGGACCACGAGCTCTCCAAAATTTCATGGGCACGACGCCCATGGAGATGTATAAACTATTCTTCGGATCACAAGAGAAGTGTCCGGACTTGACCGAGGACGCGGGACTAAGCTGCAATCGCCCAGATACTCAATTAAGTAGTCCGGTAACCGGACAAACTGTTCATTCATTATTTTGTATGCATGCCCTTTAAAGGAGCCGTTTTTTTTGAACAGGAGTGGATAGCCAAGGCGAAGTTAATAAGGTGTCCGACTCCCCTTCCCGAGACCACGCCGGATCCCATGCTGACCAAGATGTTGAAGGTCGCGCCTCTTGAAGAAGGCGAAGGGAGGAACGGAGGAGCAACTGCCTCTGCAAAGGAGGCTACCAAGGAAGGAGGGATTAAGAGTCCCACCTTCCGAGGAGAGAAGAGGACCGCTTCAGAAGATCCGGAGGTCAAGGCCTCAAATAAGGGAAGGGGATCTTCGGCAGAGAGTCCGGCACTGGGAAGTAACCCAGCCGCACTATTTCCCCAAGGGGATCAGCCCTCCAGCGAGCCGTAAGTAAAAAGAAGGAGTCTTGTAAATAAGGACCATCCCTGTATTTATTTATGAAGATAACCGAAATTGTACCTTGTAGTTCGGACCTCAGCCCTTCTCAGCAGAGCTCGTCTTGGGGATCTTCTTCCGAGATGATGGAGAGCTAAACGCCCACCTATCGTACCCTCATGTGAAGCGGACGACCGGAGGTGTCGTCGCGAGGGTTCCCCAAGTCCGCGGGGCGGAAGGTCCGCGCCAAGTGGTGTCGGTCGGAGGAGCTGAAGGATCTGCTCGGGCGAAGCGGTTATTCGTAAGATCACCGTGCTCTAATGGGTACGGTGATTGAAAGAATTGCATCCGCAGATAACGGATTGCACGAAGCCGTCAGAAGCTTACTGACGGGGTTTGAGGTACGCAAAAAATAATGTACCTTCTGACAGTTATGCATATAAAATGCGCCATGTATAGATAGTAGCCCCTGAGACTCGGTATGTTGTCAAAATTGACGACGTGCCGAGGATCAAATTCTCGGTTTTACCATATCGCCGCTCCTAAACAGGTGGCGGGGCGTCCGGAGGCCAGCCGGACTGATGAATATGCCGAACTAAAGCAGCAGCTTGATGAGGCGGATGCGGACTTCGCGCTGGTCAATAAACGGTTTGACGAGTCACAAGGTATGCGACTTTTATGCGGACACCTGGTAAGGGAGCTTGACGCCCATGCCTTGCTAATCATATGCTTAATGCAGATGGTGCCGCTGCCGTGGAAGAGATGCAGGTCGAACTTGCCCGAGCGAAAGAGCAAGCCAGAAATAGTAATGCAACCGCTTTAAAGGCGGCCGAAGAGCTAGAAGCTGAACGGGCTGCTCACTGCCGAAGCAAAGAGGAGATGGCCGATATGGCCAAAAAGTTGAGGAATACTACCGATCGCTGCGAGGTTCTTGAGAAAGAACGTCAAGTGGAACAAGAGGGCCTAAAAAAGGCCGCCGCCGAATCCAAGAATGCCCAGTCGGCTTTGAGAGCTGCCAAGGAGGAGCTGAGTCAGGCTGGGGCAATTGCGGCTGGAAAACCGTTTCTGCTGCGGAGGAAATATACGGATCCAAAGTATGCTCAGTTAGATAAGTTGTGGAGTTCAGAGGATGCTTATCTGGACTTGGCGGCGAGCACTGTGGACGCGGTTGAGCACTTCCGGGGCGGAAGGGGCATGTAGGAAGAGCTATATTGGTCGCAATTCCATAGTCCGGAGCGTCCTCTGCTGCTGACCGATCGGTTGGCCGAATGGGCCGAGCTGAATCGATTGTCCGGATTTACCATGAGACATGTCTTGGCTCACTTGTGGCCTTTTGGACCCCAGCCAAAGAGCTATTTTGGTTTAGTCCAACAGTTTCTTGGAGCGGTGCCGCGTATCGACGCGATGAAGCGATCGGCATGTATTGAGGGCGCTGATGGCTCTTGCCCGTGTCAAGACATACTGGGCAGAGATGAAGGCCACCGATGTTGCATCCCGAGATTCGGACAGAGGTCGAGTACCGCCGAGCACTACTTTGAAGAAGTCTGCGGGCGCTCGCTTAATAGAGACGCAGTGCTCAAGGATATTATGTTTAAATAACATGTATGATTTGTGAAAACAATGTTTCAATGTAATATAAGTGCTTTTTATACTTGTGCGCTCAAGTAGTAAACTACTCCCAAGGCGGCCGCTTATGTATATGTGTATATGACTGAAAGATGGCAGTCCTTGGCTTCAGCCCCACGCACATAGTGCGGGGTGTTTGCAAAAAGCGCTTTTCACACTTAATCCAACGTCTTGGTCCTGTTAAGGAGGTGATAGCGTAGCAAACCAGCAACCGGACTATAATGCTTTATCACTTTCACTTAGCCATAGGAGTTCGAGGTGGGGCTACTATATAGCCCTCGGGGCACCGCACTCTCCCGAATTGAGTGCGTATGTGCCTGACCGAAAACCGTCCTTCGTTAATGCGGAGGAATTCTAAACATTCCTGTGAGTCATCGAGTGGTTGACCAGTCTCTCGCTATATCATGACAGTCAGTTTTGCTTTCTCTCGAGGTGCTCGCCTCGCGAACCGGGCACAATCGCAGAGTTCTCCGGTGCCGTTAGCCGTGAAAACGGGCGTAAGGCAGCAAAGCACGTGAGCCGGGCAACCCAACATTTGACCAAAGACATGATTCGAGCTGATGCATATAAGGCCTAACTCGAGACGCATTTAATACTCCCTAAGGTATTCGGTCTTTATGAAAATGGGCAGAATAATGCCCTAAGCCCTTGTGTCCAGTGCACGCATAAAAATTCTGGTGCGGCCAATGCCAAAGCACCAGCCTCCTCCTCGCTTATATTTAAGGAACCGGGGAATGTATATCAACAAGAGACAGTGAAAAACGCTACGCAGGTCTTAATCTGAAAAGAAACCTTGCAACGGGTCCCTGCTGCACGTCTGCGCCTGTGTCTCCGTTATGCCGTATCCTGGACGGGTATAGCACGTTGTTCATCTGTAAAAGAGAGGAACTTAGTTTGAAAGAAAAAGGATCGTGCGAAAGATGTACTTAGTATTAAATGAACAGAGTACGGTTCGAAGAAGTGAATAAAATTGAGCTTTATTGTCTCTTGTTATACATGCATGCAGCCCCTTGTATGGGGGTATGCCGCTAGTAGCGCCGGACTCGCCTAGCCGTGTCCGGGTTCGAATTACCTATTCGGTGCTTTGGTTAGCGGAGCCGGATTGGTGTGGGGCTGTTAAGGCAGCCTCGCATTCTTCCGTGCTCGAGTGACACCTAATACTCCCTTTTAATGAGATGATGCCGCGTGGACCGGCATTTTAAGTGTAAGAGATGCGTAATGCAAGATTGCGTTAAAGCGGGCGAAAGCTTCAAGTCCCAAAGAGTGCTTGATAGCTACTTTTAAATGGGGCGACATGGAAGACTAACTTTTAGCGACGAAGTTGTCGGATGAACCGAACACAACTTCTATCGAGAGGAGCCCGTATAATGGGCATATGGGCCTGCATTACCCCTTTGAAGGAGGTGTTGCTACGGCGAATTTTGGTTGGTTTATCCCCATCCTGCGGATTGTGTCCTGATATATCGAGGTTTATGTTACGCCGCCATCCATGAGGACATGTGTAAATTGGAATCACGATTATAGGATCCAATATCAAGGCAGTCCATCCTGCGTTCGGATATTTTCGAATAGTCCTCGATGGTCGAAGGTGATTGGTTTTGACAACCAATGTGCGGCGCGCCTTTTAGTGGGCACCGCTCTGTTTTTCCCTTTGATCACGTGAAGTGAGTTTACTGTTTTAACCTTTTGTGGGAAATTCTTTTGTTTTCCGGGCTCGCTTGTGGTGCTCGTCATCATCTTCCCTTGGTGTGTCGAGCCCTTGTGTTCGGCGTTAAGTCGGCGGACTGCTTGAAGACCCAACAATCTCTGTGGGTATGGTTTGCGTGCTTCCTGAGGTACCATGTATTTGACACGCCTATCCGTAATCTTGTTTAGGTTGGATAGCTCGTCACCGTTATCCTTTAGGGGCAGTGTTTTGTTGTTCGGCTGAGAGCTTTTGAATCCGGCGTTGACCGCCATACTATTTGGGCCATTTTCTTTATTCCGGCACTGATCTTTTCTGCGTCGTGATTACCCATTTCCATCCCTGGTTTCGGATGTACTCGGGTCGCTGGTGTTGCATCTAGCCAGCCAGCTATCCTCTCCCGCGCAAAAGCGGGTCATGAGGCTTGTTAATGCGGCCATTGTTCTTGGCTTTTCTTGGCCGAGGTGTCTGGCGAGCCATTCGTCTCGGACGTTGTGTTTGAAAGCTGCTAAGGCTTCGGCGTCCGGACAATGACTATTTGGTTCTTTTAGTAAGGAACCTGTTCCAAATTTCCGGCTGACTCTCCGGCTGTTGAGTTATGTGACTTAGATCGTGCGATCCGGAGGGCGGACATAAATCCTCAAAATTTGCCCGAATGCATCCTCGAGCTCTCCCGCTTCCAATGGTATTTTCGGGAGGCTTTTAAGCCAATGCCGAGCTGGCCCTTTGAGTTTAAGGGTAAGTATTTTATGGCGTGGAGATCGTCTCCTCTAGCCATGTGTATGTGGAGGATGTAATCCTCGATCCGCACTCTGTGGTCTGTTGTTCCGTCGTATGCCTCTATGTTTACGGGTTTGAATCCTGCTGAAATTCATGATCCAAAGACCTCATCGGTGAAACATAGGGGTGTCTGGCGCCCTATATTTGGGTGTGCCGTGATCTTCGAATTTTGGCGATTGCATTGCTTTGACGAGCCTGCTTTCTTGGCCCATAGATGGACCTAATCGGGCCATCCTCTTGATGTGAATCCTTATGCGGATCACGATTGGCTTGTGTGCGCGCCATTCACCGCTCTCTTTTTGCGTGAGGTCGCCCATCCGACCGGTGGCCTTCTTGCTTTTTAATTGTGGGGGCTCTAAGGCCTCCTCGTCAATTCGGGCAGAGCTTTCTTTTCGGTAGCTCTTTGTTCGCCACCGTCATCGCCACTTTATTCTGCGGTGCTGAATACTTTGCTCCATCTAACTCTGAGTGCATCTTCCGCTGTTTTGAGCTTCCGCTTCGCTTTTTAGGCTACGCGCGTGGCGGCATTTAGCCTTTCTCGAGGTCATTTTGCTCCAATGGTTTGTCCGGCGTGAGATCGTCACGGACTGTTG
This sequence comes from Aegilops longissima, assembly GCA_021605205.1. NCBI lineage: Eukaryota > Viridiplantae > Streptophyta > Magnoliopsida > Poales > Poaceae > Aegilops > Aegilops longissima. Next base: position 615,935,207 of record CM038682.1, on the reverse strand, counting down.
TCTTCGCCGGGACAGATTGTTTATCCAAGTTGTCTTGTTCGCACGATTGCTCGATAGCTTGTTCGTTGTCCACCGGTTCGCCTGCTCTATGGCTGGGTCTTTGTTGAGGCGGGACTTTGTTCGGCGCTTACGCTGCCGTTTGACTTCTTTTGAGGGATTTATCCTTCGTGGCGCCCGCTGCTCCTCGTCTTCATTTCCTTTAGGTGTATCCACCATGTATACATCATGGGATGAGGTTGTCCAGCATCCTATAGTTGCTGGTTCGTTGTTGTCTCCTACATCGTCGTCCATACCGTCGATGTCTTCGGAGTCGAAATCGAGCACGTCGTGTAGGCTATCGATAGTGGCTACGAAGTGGGTGGTGGGTGGGCTTTGAATTTCTTCGTCGTCCGTATCCCAACCTTCCTGACCGTAGTCCGGTCAGGGCTCTCCGGATAAAGAGAGAGACTTTAGCGAATTCAGGATGTCGCCCAAGGGCAAGTGCTGAAAGATGTCCGCGGCCGTGAACTCCATGACCGGCGCCCAATCGGATCCGATTGGCAGGGGCGCGGAGGGTTCGGAGTCCGGAGAGGAGTCCGCACCCTGTCGAGGTCTTCGCAAAGCGACAGGGATGGAGTTCGCTCGATCGCCGTAGAGATTGTAGCCCCGAGGCGGTGTCCAACCACTCGCCCTCGATCGAGGAATCCGCCCGGATTAAGGGTCGGAGCGGTATCTGGTGCGCCTCCGTGGCACCGCTCGCTGCAGAGCTAGATCATGCCCATCGAGACAGCGGCGCTGCTGGCTGCGGCTCGAATCCGTCGAATATCAAGTCTCCGCGAATATCGGCCGATAGTTTAAACTTCCAAATCTCACCGATGGCCAGGGGCGAAGCGCTCGATCTGCTCTAGGTGGCTGCATAATTGGCCCATGAGCGCAAAGCCGCCGAACACGAAGATCTGTCCGGGAGAAAAGTCTCACCCTGGACGCGCTGTTGTTGATGATCGAAGGAGCCATCGGGCCTATCGGTGACGACACGCAGGAACTCTCAATGAAAGCACCAATATCGGTGTCAAAACCGCGGATCTCGGGTAGGGGGTCCCGAACTGTGTGTCTAGGCGTATGGTAACAGGAGACAAGGGACACGATGTTTTACCAGTTTCGGGCCCTCTTGATGAAGGTAAAACCCTCGCCCCGCTTGATTAATATTGATGATGTGTGTTACAAGAGTGGATCTACCACGAGATCAAAGAGGCTAAACCCTAGAAGCTAGCCTATGGTATGATTGTTGTTCGTCCCCACGGACTAAAACCCTCCGGTTTATATAGACACCGGATAGGGTTAGGGTTACATGTAGTCGGTTACAATGGTAGGAGATCTACATATCAGATCGCCAAGCTTGCCTTCCATGCCAAGGAAAGTCCCATCCGGACACGGGACGAAGTCTTCAATCTTGTATCTTCATAGTCTTGGAGTCCGGCCGATGATGATAGTTCGGCTATCCGGACACCCCCTAGTCCGGAACTCCCTCAGACACCCTGAACGAACTGGCCCGTGCGAATGGGAAGTGTTTTGACTGGACCTGGGCCTTTGATGGCCCGTATACGGAGAGGGACGGGAGCTCGCTCAGCAGAGCAGCGGCTCGCGAGATGGTGCGTGGAGTGCCGGAACGACCTGGGGAAAACTGGGGGTGATTGTCGGTGTCAAAACCGGCGGATCTCGGGTAGGGGGTCCCGATCTGTGCGTCAAGGCTGATGGTAACAGGAAGCAAGGGACACAGATGTTTACCCAGGTTTGGTCCCTCTCGATGGAGGTAAAACCCTACTTCCTGCTTGATTAATATTGATGATATGGGTAGTACAAGAGTAGATCTACCACGAGATCGTAGAGGCTAAACCCTAAGAGCTAGACTATGGTATGATTGTTGTATATCTCTATCGACTAGCCTGGCCTCGGTTTATATAATGCACCAGAGGCCTAGGATAACAAGAGTCCTAGCTGAATACGCCGGTGGGGAGGAGTCCTTGTGTTGATCGCCAAGTCTTGTGAAATCTTCCTTGTATGCGGCAGCTGTCCGGACTGGCCCATGAGTATACGGCCATGGGGGTCCTTGGCCCAATCTAACAGATCGGGAGACGACGTGGTGAGCACCCCCTAATCCAGGACACCGTCAGTAGCCCCCTGAACCGGTCTTCAAGCTAGGGACGCTCCTCGATTCTTCCGAACTGTTCTTCATCTTCGATCGTCAGTCTTGAAAACTGGTTCAACAAATCTTCTCATCTTCGACCTTGAGAATCGCCGAAGTGCATCCGAAGAGTTTACACGTTGGGTATCCGAGGAGCCCCTTTAAGTTTCTAGCCTTTATCAATGCCTTGTTATTTTTATGCCACACCTCGGGTTTGAAGTTTTTCCCGGGAGGCAGTGTCCTCTTGCGTCCGAGCTCCAACGCCGGACTGCATTCGAGGTATCTTTTGCAGCCGAGCACCAATGTCGGACTGCTTCCGAGCTCCAACGCCGAAATGTATCCGAGCTCCAACGCCGGACTGTGTCCAAGCTCCAACGCCGGACTGTATCCGAGCTCTAACACCGGACTATATCCAAGATGTCATAGATCATCTTGGTTCAAAAAAGTTGAAGGATTTTAGCCGAGCTTAATGCCGGAAATGACCTTTATGGAGCTAGCCACTGGCGCCCGAGCTTTATGTCGGACTGCCTCCGAGGTGGTGCACCACCCTGACCGCGGGCTGATTTTTTTGTGAATATTTTTAACTAGTGCAGTTTATTCTCTGCCGATGTATATCCAGTAGCCCTCAAGGTGTGTATCAGTCTAAAACCCGAGATGCACCAAGGCAAGCATAAAACCGCTGTTCCCAAGAGTCTCGAGACTCGGTCGATCGCCAAACCGCCCGAGGATCAATTCCTAGCTCGGCAGCATACGTAGGAATAAAAACACAATGTAATATATTAGAGACAATAGTGATCGGCGAACGGGCCCCTGAGAGAGGGTCGTGAGAAGTCGCTGCAATATACTAGCTTGATGCCGCATAGGTCCATATGGTACCTATTATTATCCAAAGACATTTATGTGCATAGTTCATTCAAGCCGAACACTGAGCACTTTGAATTCTCTGCATTGAATAAGCAATGCAAGAGCCCCGAGACACCGGGTCGGGTGGCAACACCAGATCGGGGATTGATGTGCCCTTTTAATATTTATAAATAATGAGCACGGTTAGCACAGAGCCCCGAGCCTTAATGTGGGCACGGTGGCGAATTAAGGATCGATATCGAGTAAAATCACAGATTATGTGTAATGATTCTATGTATCCAAGTACTTTACTCCATTGTGACCGTTTATCAGTTGAAAGTGGCCCATCATCGGCTTCTACCCCTTGGAAGATACTACGCAGGGTGTTTCCGTACTAACAAAACAACCCTTAGCTGACGTCTCGGTGCCCGAAGGCGGTTGTGTTAGCATAAACGAGGCAATCAGATAGGCGGGCTTTAAAACTTTCGCTTAGTCATAGGAGCTTTATACTGGGGAAGCTAGCTATGAGCCCCCGGTTAGTGTTCGGCGACAGCCGAGGTCAAGCCTAAACACTTCGGCCAATGTTATGAACGGCACATCATTTAACATAGTCATCGGATCGCTGACCAGTTTACGCCTATTGTGACAGTCAGTTTTCGACTTTCTCCACTGAGGTGCTTGACAATGCGAGCTGGAAGCACAATTGCAATGGTTCTCCCTTGGCACACCTAGCCGAACAAAGCGGAACGTAGGAGGCAAGCACAGGAGCCGGGCAACCCAACTATTGACCGAAGACACAATTCGAAACCGATGCATATATGGCAATATCCAAGAATGTTTTTGCTGAATCCCTAAAGGTGTGCGGCGTTGCACTGCGAGACTAATGCTGGAAACGCACAAATAGTTTAAAAGTGCCATAGGCTCGAAAATCCAAAAAACTTATTCAAAAGTTTAATGTCCGAACTAGATCAAGTGTTCGGTGCCAAATCGAAAATTGGTCTTAGAAAAAAAAGGTGTTTCTGTCGTGCTTTAACATGACACATCCTATATCGAGACTTCAAGTGGGTCAGCCTATGGCTTCAACCTCCTATCCCGAAGGCAGAGTACTTCTCGTTAGGCCAGTTTAGCAAACTTTAGCGGCTTTGAGAGAGAAATTAGGCGCCCCGGCTATTGACCGCACACTCACGTCGAAAAAAGGAGTGATAGAAAAAAGACTTTGCAACGACTAAGAAGAAGAACACTCATTATAAAACAGCTCACATAAATTTAAGAGCCCCCAAGTGACTTGGGTAAAAGAATGATTGTATGTACCGAAGTACTTATATCATATCTATGTTCACCTGAACTTTAAACGCGTCTTAACCGACCGTTGGCTTCTCCCTCTTGATCAAGGACCGAAAAGTGTTATGTACTCCACATCGAGAATATCGACGGTGTTTCGATAACCGAGCAATCTGGTCATAAGGCATAACAGACATAAAGCGCTCGAGGAACTTATGCTATATTCTTGATAATGTGTAAGAAGCATCTTCGAAGAAAATAGTACCCCCACCGATAGCTTTCTTCGGTGCTCATTGTTAATATGAGACTTGTGCAATAGCTTTTTTGTACCTGTGAGTTCCGTTGTGTGCCGACCATAATTGAAAACAGTAAGAGCACTAGCTTTCGGCTTCACCCAGTCTGAGGTCCGACTCGGGTAACCCGATCGTGACAATCGCAGAGGTGCTCCCTTTACTCCCTAGCCAAACAATCGAGAACGTAGGGGTAAACACAGGAGCAAGGCAACCCAGCTTGCAAATCACTTAGGTCAATATGGTGCATATTGTGGCATAATACACGAACAAGGAACGAAGTCGTACAAGTATAATCATATGCAAGAGGAAAAGCTCCAGCAAGGGATCCCCCAAGTAATCGCGTTATTTGAATTCATCCGTCACAAACAAAGTTTGGACAAGGAATTTTTTTACAAGCAACTTTTTTCCAAAAAAGTATAGTGCTTGATCGAACCGAACACAAGTTAAAAATTTAAAACTTTGAGTATGAAGGCAACTTAGTTGGTTAATGTGTTCGGTGTTGATGACGCGGTCCGAGCTTGATGCGGGACAAGGTTCCATCCCCCAAGCCGGTCCTGAGGTGACGCCAAAGGATATAGTCCGGCTGGATCATTTTCCTGTGCACAAAAAATAGTGCAAACCGGAGATAATAGTAATGATGATAAATTAAAAAATAAAAATTGATGCATAATAAATAATTTATGCAAAGTGAGTAATAAAAGAAATATGGCCTAGCGCCGAAGTCAATGTCGATGCAGGGCGATGGCGTGACGCGGTGAAGGCGTGGCAAAGCCTGAATTCTCAGGTTGTTCCGAGTTCTGGATGCGGCGTTCGCCAGACTATGTACGAAACTGACCGAACCACCATGCGATCGTTGTTAATGCGACCACCATTTGATACACCTGCGTACATATGATGGACAAACCAGAGTAATAATTCCTTGAGAAAAATGAACCCAAACAAGCAAAAAAATACTAGGATTAATAGCACCTGGTTTATTTGTTGTAGCAATCCGAAGGAAGGTGATTCCCAAAATTGGGACTCGATCCGCACAGCCATTGCCTGACGGGTGATAAAGCCCTCGGTCCAGCTAACGTGACGGAGCTGGTCGGCTAGTGACGCCGAAGTCTCTGGAGTATAGGTTGATGAAGAGATGGCGAAGCCCCCGGTCCAGCCAAGATGTCGAAGCCTCGATGCCAGCCGATGATTTGAAGTAGGTCGGCGTGACGGACACCGGCTCGAAGGAGCAACAGTGCGGCCCTGCCGATGTAGGTCGTGACGTGGTCAATGCCGGCTTGATGAAGTGACCGTGCGGCGATGCCGGTGCGCCTGCTCCGTGTAATCCATGGGGCGGCGATGTTGGTGATGATTTATCCTTTCCGATGCTGAACTCTTGTTCGGCTTGCCGAGATGATGATCCGAAGAAGTTGAGCTCGGCTCAACAAAGTGACGACGTGTTTAGCGCAGGTCGGCGGCCGTGGAGCAATATTGCCGGACTGGTTTGACACCAGCATGACATTGAAGATCATGTTCAAAAGATTTTAAACTTAATGGGATGTGTTCGGGAACAAAAGATAATACCCCATACAAAACTTCCTTCAAAAAGGATGTCTGAAATCCCGTTCATAAAAAAGACGAACTCGTGTCGGATTTGTTGTCGCGCAGAAAACAGATCCGAAAAGTGATGCACTAATTGAAAGGTTCCCGGAGTTTGGACGGTCGGATCGAGCTGAAATTTTGAGGGGTGGTAGATATAGGAATTCCGCAGCCGATCGATGGTTGGATCTTCCAAAGGACTTCCTAGCTAGAAGCTGGACACCACGCCCTAAACTCATCCAGATTCTCGTCCAGATTTAACAGGGCTCCGGTATATCGTGGATTGCCAGAGATTCCTTCATCGGAACTCGACAAAATTTTCAAAGGTTGTTGTGGACTCAATTCCGCACAATTCCACCGAAGTGATCGTTAAAGCGACACTCGAGGAGGCGGTGGTGGTGGATACAAGTTTGTTGTCCAGAAAAACAGGATGGTCGCCCGAGGGCAATGTTGACGTTGAGCCCCTGAGCGCCATGGATGATTCCTCCATGATCTTGATAGAGATCGGAGTTGATGTTGATGAAGGCCCTCATCCGAACATGACGATTGGAGGTAGGGCGCAGTCCTTGGTCGAACCAAGGTGACTAGTCGAGCTGGTGATGAAGATGCCGAAGTCGCAGTTGATCTGCAGGCGAGCCATCGACCTTTTGCCGAACACACAACGGAACTCTCAATCAAAGCACCAATGTCGGTGTCAAAACCGGCGGATCTCGGGTAGGGGGTCCCGATCTGTGCGTCAAGGCTGATGGTAACAGGAAGCAAGGGACACAGATGTTTACCGTGTTCGGGCCCTCTCGATGGAGGTAAAACCCTACTTCCTGCTTGATTAATATTGATGATATGGGAAGTACAAGAGTAGATCTACCACGAGATCGTAGAGGCTAAACCCTAAGAGCTAGCCTATGGTATGATTGTTGTATATCTCTATCGACTAGCCTGGCCTCGGTTTATATAATGCACCAGAGGCCTAGGATAACAAGAGTCCTAGCTGAATACGCCGGTGGGGAGGAGTCCTTGTCTTGATCGCCAAGTCTTGTGGAATCTTCCTTGTATGCGGCAGCTGTCCGGACTGGCCCATGAGTATACGGCCATGGGGGTCCTCGGCCCAATCTAACAGATCGGGAGATGACGTGGTGAGCACCCCCTAATCCAGGACACCGTAAGTGATCTACATCGTACGCTAAGTGATCCGACGGCTCTAAGGCTCAAAACACTGTATAGGCTCTGGGGTATGCCCGTTATACTGTTTCTCAATTTGCTAGACCATGAAAATGATATTTTTGTGAATGAAAGAAGGGAAATAGATGAAATATTCTCTAATCAAGGGCCTGTTTTGAAACACAACTTGCCTGTTGAAATCCCTGGAGATCCTCCTCCACCCAAGGGTGATCCCGTGTTTGAGCTTAATATATTACCTAATACTTTGAAATATGCTTATCTTGATGAAAATAAGACATATCATGTTATTATTAGTGATAACCTTTCATAGCACGAAGAAAATAAATTATTGAAAACTCTAAAGAAGCACTATGCCACTAATGGATATACTCTTGATGATCTTAAGGGCATTAGTCCCACTCTATGTCAGCACAAAATTAATTTGGAGCATGATGTTAAACCAGTTGTTGATCCTCAGCGGTGGTTAAATCCTAAGATGAAAGAAGTGGTAAAAAATGAAATACTAAACCTTCTGGAGGCAGGTATAATTTATCCTATTGCTGATAGTAGATGGGTAAGTCCTGTTCATTGTGTCCCTAAGAAGGGAGGTATTATTGTTGTTCCTAATGATAAGAATGAATTGATTCCACAAAGAATTGTTATAGATTATAGAATGGTAACTGATTTTCACGAATTAAACAAAGCTACTAGAAAATATCATTACCCTCTACCTTTTATTGATCAAATGCTAGAAAGACTATCCAAACATACACATTTTTGCTTTCTAGATGGTTATTCTGGTTTTTCTCAAATACATGTGTCAAAAGATGATCAGGAAAAGACCACTTTTACTTGCCCTTTCGGTACCTTTGCTTATAGATGTATGCCTTTTGGTTTATGCAATGCACCTGCTACCTTTCAAAGATGTATGACTGCTATATTCTCTGATTTTTGTGAAAAGATTCTTGAGGTTTTCGTGGATGATTTCTCCGTTTACGGAACTTCTTTTGATGATTGCCTAAGCAACCTTGATCGAGTTTTGCAGAGATGTGAAGAAGTCTTGAATTGGGAGAAGTGCCACTTTATGGTTAATGAAGGTATTGTCTTGGGGTAGAAATTTTTTGAAAGAGGTATTGAAGTTGATAAAGCTAAAGTACATGCTATTGAAAAGATGGCGTGTCCTAAATATATCAAAGGTATAAGAAGTTTCCTTGGTCATGCTGGTTTATATAGGAGGTTTATTAAAGACTTCTCTAAAATTTACAGGCCTCTCACCAATCTCTTGCAAAAAGATGTTCCTTTTGTTTTAGATGATGATTGTGTAGAAGCATTTGAAATATTTAAGAAAACCTTGATTTCAGCACCTATTGTTCAACCGCCTGATTGGAATTTACCCTTTGAAATTATGAATGATGCTAGTGATTATGTTGTTGGTGATATTCTAGGGCAAAGAGTTGATAAGAAATTGAATGTTATTCATTATGCTAGTAGAACTCTAGACGGTGCCCAGAGAAATTATGCTACTACTGAAAAAGAATTTTTAGCAGTTGTTTTTGCTTGTGATAAGTTCAGAGCTTATATTGTTGATTCCAAAGTAACTGTTCACACTGATCGTGCTGCTATTAAATATCTTATGGAAAAGAAAGATGCTAAACCTAGACTTATTAGATGGGTTCTCTTGTTACAAGAATTTGATTTGCATATTATCGATAGAAAGGGAGCTGAGAACCCCGCTGCAGACAACTTGTCTAGGTTAGAAAATGTTCTTGATGACCCACTGCCTATAGATGATAGCTTTCCTGATGAACAATTGGCTATCATAAATGCTTCTCGTAATACTCCATGGTATGCTGATTATGCTAATTACGTCGTTGCTAAATTTGTACCACCTAGTTTCACATACCAGCAAAAGATAAAGTTTTTCTATGATTTAAGACATTACTTTTGGGATGACCCACACCTTTATAAAGAAGGAGTAGATGGTGTTATTAGATGTTGTGTACCTAAGCATGAACAGGAACAGATCCTACGCAAGTGCCACTCCGAGTCTTACGAAGGACACCACGCTGGAGATAGAACTGCACATAAGGTATTGCAATCTGGTTTTTATTGGCCTACTCCCTTCAAGGATGCTCGTAAGTTTGTCCTGTCTTGTGATGAATGCAAGAGAATTGGCCATATAAGTAGACGTCAGGCAATGCCTATGAATTATTCCCTTGTTACTGAACCATTTGATGTTTGGGGTTTTGATTATATGGGACCTTTTCCTTCCTCTAATGGGTATACAAAGTGGGTAGAAGCTATTCCAACTAGTAGTGCTAATCATAACACTTCTATTAAGATGCTTAAAGAAGTTATTTTTCCGAGGTTTGGAGTCCCTAGATATTTAATGACTGATGGTGGTTCACATTTTATTCATGGTGCTTTCCGTAAAATGCTTGCTAAGTATGATGTTAACCATAGAATTGCATCTCCATATCATCCTTAGTCTAGTGGTCAAGTAGAATTGAGCACCAGAGAGATTAAATTGATTTTGCAAAAGACTATTAATAGATCTAGAAAGAATTGGTCTAAGAAACTTGATGATGCATTATGGGCTTATAGAACTGCTTATAAGAACCCTATGGGTATGTCTCCGTATAAAATGGTTTATGGAAAAGCATGTCATTTACCTCTAGAACTAGAACATTAATCTTATTGGGCAATCAAAGAGCTCAACTATGATTTCAAACTTGCCGGTGAGAAGAGGTTATTTGACATTAGCTCGCTTGATGAATGGAGAACCCAAGCCTATGAGAATGCCAAGTTGTTTAAAGAAAAGGTTAAAAGATGGCATGACAAGAGGATACAAAAGTGTGAATTTAATGTAGGTGATCATGTTTCGATATACAACTCTCGTTAAGATTTTTTGCAGGGTAACTTCTCTCTAAATGGGAAGGTCCTTACATTATCGAGGAGGTATATCGTTCCGGTGCCATAAAAATCAACAACGCCGAAGGTACAAATCCGAAGGTGGTAAACGGTCAAAGAATCAAACGTTATATCTCAGGTAATCCCATAAATGTTGAGACCAATATAATTGACACCGTAACACCGGAGGAGTACATGAGGGACACTTTCCAAAACGTTTCAGACTCCGAAAAGGAATAGGTATGTGGTAGGGTAAGTAAACCGACTCCAAAACGTTTCCAATGATAATTTTTCTCTGTTTTGGAATATTTAAAAAATTAGGAAAATTAAAAGTAGTTCGAAAGTTGCACGAGGAGACCACAAGGGTGGAGGGCGCGCCCCCCTGCATTGTGGCCACCTCGTGTGCCCTCCGGACTCCGTTTTCTTGCACAATACTTCTTTTGGTTGGTAAAAATTCATTATATAATCTTCCGAAGATTTTGACCACCGTACCACGACAAAATCCTTTGTTCTTGTTTCAACCTGTTTTTCTGACCAAACTAGATCACCATGACGTCTCCGAGCACCCCCAAGGACAAGTTTTTCGAGAAGGTCATCAACCCTTACCTCGCGGAGGTGCTGCAACACCCTCAAACCATTGAGATGCGTGAGGGGGTGCTGCACATCCACGATGTTGAGGGGCCGAAGAAGACCGGAAGCATGGAGACAAGACTCAAAACAATGGAGGAACAAGTTTTCAAGTGCCAAGGGATGGTGGTACATGGACTCAACGCCAATCACATGATGATCGCGGAGTTCACCAACAATCACAAGCTGGATGCCAAGAACATTTGGGAGGCCATCTTCAAGCTTCATGAGAAAATCGAGCATCTCCAAGCCCAGATCTATGACCTGCAAAACCAAAACTATGAGTATGAATACAGATTTAAGAGGATGAGTTTGGCTGCAGTTTTGAGGATCCCGGAGACTCATTCATCCTTCTATGTTGGTGAGCCTATGCCTTGGAGGATGGATGACAAGCCTACTTCATCAACAACTCCATCATCACCACCCTCGAAGAAAGAGACATAAATACATGGGTATGGGCACTCCCCTTGGCAACTGCCTAGCTTGGGGGAGGTGCCCCGGTATCGTATCACCATCACACCATTACCTTTATCATTTTTCTTAGTTCAATCTTTTGGTTATATCTTGATCTAGTAGAATAAAGTTTTAGTATGATCTAGCTTTGAGTTTTCTTTTGAGATCTATCTATGTAATCGAGTCCGTGAGTTATTTATAATAAAGAGTGGTTTTGAGTTGAGGGCTTTGCTTTCTTGCTATGATCTTGAGGGAATTAAATAAAAGAAAGGAATAAAAAGAAATAAAAATATCATATATTGATCTTATGGAGAGTAATGACTTCACATATAAAAAGTATAATGAATAAAAGTTGTTGAGAGTTGACAAACATAGTTTTCGTCATTGTTGCAATTAATAGGTAGTAACAAAGAAAGAGAGGCTTCACATATAAATATACTATCTTGGACATCTTTTTGTAATTGTGAGCACTCATGAAAATCTGACATGCTAAAAAGTTGATGTTGGACAAGGAAGAAACATAATAGGTTATGTTTTCTTATATCAGAGTAGAAGTTATATTGTCATGGTTCCTCCAACATGTTGAGCTTGCCTTTCCCTCTTATGCTAGCCAAATCGTTTGCACCAAGTAGAGATACTACTTGTGCATCCAAACATCCCTAAACCCAGTTTTGCCATAAGATTCTGCCATACCTACCTATGGATTGAGTAAGATCCTTCAAGTAAGTTGTCATCGGTGCAAGCAATAAAAATTTCTCTCTAAATATGTATGATCTATTAGTGTGAAGAAAATAAGCTTTATACGAACTTGTGACATGGAAGAAATAAAAGCGACGGACTGCATAATAAAGTTATTTATCACAAGCGGCAATATAAAGTTACGTTCTTTTGCATTAAGATTTTGTGCATCCAACCATAAAAGCGCATGACAACCTCTTCTTCCCTCTGTGAAGGGCCTATCTTCTACTTTTATCTTCTACCCTTATATACGAGTCATGGTGATCTTCACCTTTCCTTTTCACATCTTTTTCTTTTGGCAAGCACTATGTGTTGGAGTGATCCAGATATATATATCCACTCAGATGTAGGTTATCATAAAGTATTATTATTGACATTACCCTTGAGGTAAAAGGTTGGGAGGCGAAACTATAAGCCCCTATCTTTCTCTGTGTCCGATTGAAGCTTTGAACCCATAAGTATCGCGTGAGTGTTAGCAATTGTAAAAGACTAAATGATAGTTGAGTATGTGGACTTGCTGAAAAGCTCTTGAATTGGCTCTTTCTGATGTTATGATAAATTGCAATTTCCTCAATAACTGAGATCATAGTTTGTTAGTTTTCAATAAAGTTTCTGATTCATACTTTACCTTATGAATGAATTGTTACTTTAGCATAAGAAATTATATGGCATTATATGTTGTTGTTCTAAAGATGATCATGATGCCGTCATGTCCGTATTTTATTCTATCAACACCTCTATCTCTAAACATGTGGACATATTTTTCTGATTTCGGCTTTCGCTTGAGGACAAGCGAGGTCTAAGCTTGGGAGAGTTGATACATCCATTTTGCATCATGCTTTTATGTTGATATTTATTGCATTATGGGCTGTTATTACACATTATGGCACAATACTTATGTCTTTTCTCTCTTATTTTACAAGGTTTACGTGAAGAGGGAGAATGTCGGGTGCTGGAATTCTAGACTAGAAATGGAGCAAATATTAGAGACCTATTCTGCACAACTCCAAAAGTCATGAAACTTCACGGAGAATTGTTTTGGAACATATAAAAAATATTGGGCGAAGAAAGCACCAGAGGGGGGCCACCTGTGATACGTCTCCATGAAGGAAATATGCCCTAGAGGCAATAATAAAGTTATTATTTATTTCCTTATATCATGATAAATGTTTATTATTCATGCTAGAATTGTATTAACCGGAAACATAATACATGTGTGAATATATAGACAAACAGAGTGTCACTAGTATGCCTCTACTAGACTAGCTCGTTGATCAAAGATGGTTATGTTTCCTAGCCATAGGCATGAGTTGTCATGTGATTAACAGGATCACATCATTAGGAGAATGATGTGATTGACATGACCCATTCCGTTAGCTTAGCACACGATCGTTTAGTATGTTGCTATTGCTTTCTTCATGACTTATACATGTTCCTATGACTATGAGATTATGCAACTCCCGTTTACCGGAGGAACACTTTGTGTGCTACCAAATGTCACAACGTGAATCGGGTGATTATAAAGGCGCTCTGAGTGTCTCCGAAGGTACTTGTTGGGTTGGCGTATTTCGAGATTAGGATTTGTCACTCCGATCGTCGAGAGGTATCTCGAGCCCTCTCGGTAATGCACATCACTTAAGCCTTGCAGGCATTGCAACTAATGAGTTAGTTGCGGGATGATGTATTACTTAACGAGTAAAGATACTTGCGAGAACGAGATTGAACTAGGTATTGAGATACCGACGATCGAATCTCGGGCTAGTAACATACCGATGACAAAGGAACAATGTATGTTGTTATGCGGTCCGACCGATAAAGATCTTCGTAGAATATGTAGGAGCCAATATGAGCATCCGGGTTCCGCTATTGGTTATTGACCGGAGGCGTGCCTCACCATGTCTACATAGTTCTCGAACCCGTAGGGTCCGCACGCTTAACGTTACGATGACAGTTATATTATGAGTTTATACGTTTTGATGTACCAAAGGTTGTTCGGAGTCCCAGATGTGATCACGGACATGACGAGGAGTCTTGAAATGGTCGAGACATGAAGATTGATATATTGGAAGCCTATGTTTGGATATCGGAAGTGTTCCGTGAAATCGATTTTACTGAGTAAAGGAGGTTACCGAACCCCGGTGACTTAATGGGCCTTATTGGGCCTTGGTGGAAGAGAGGAGAGGCGGCCAGGGCAGGGCCGCGCGCCCCTCCCCCCAAGTGTGAATAGGACAAGGAGAGGGGGGCGGCGCCCCCCCTTTCCTTCCTCCCCTCCACCTCTTCCCCCTCTCTCTCCTAGTCCAACATGGAAAAGGGCGGGAGTCCTACTCCTGGTAGGAGTAGGACTCCTCCTGGTGCGCCTCTGTAACACCCGGATGATTAAGGAACAGTAAACACCCCGGTTACTGTGGCTAACCTCCCGTTTCTTCGAACCCGGTCTACAAATAAATTCAAAACAAAAACAAAGATAAAAGGTTTCAAAAACTAAAAGTAAAATGTTCGGGGGTTGTCTAAAATAGCAAACCTAATTATGGTGGGGTGCACTGATTTTTGTAAAATGTTTTGGCATTTTAATTAAACTAAAAGAAAGCAGAAAAGGAAAAATATTAAAAGAAAAGAAAGAGAAGAAGAAAAGAGGAGGAACCCCGGCCCATCGAGGCCAGCCCTCCCCCCCCGCCCGCCAGCCCCCAAACCCCCCGCCCAGCCTCCTGGCGGCCCAACCGGCGCCACCTTAACCCCCCCCCCCGCCGAAACCCTAGCGCCTCCCCACTGCCGCCCCCACGCCCCCCCGATCCACTTTCCTCCTCGCCCGATCCAGATCGGGCGAGATCCCGTCGCACCTCGTGCAGCCGGCCCCGCCGCCCCAACCGGTCGCCTCCTCCTCTCCACCGCCTGGGACCCCCTCCTCCTCCCTCCTCGCCCCCGTGTCGGCGCTTTCGCCGCCAGGGTCGACCCCGACCCCTCCGCCTCACCGGACGCCTCCCCGACGCCGGCGGACGCTCCCCCGCCCGCCTCCTCGCCGGACTTCGTCAAGCTCCACCGAGCCCGCTCCCCTAGTCCCCACGTTCCCCCACAGTGAGCTCGCCTCCCCCCCCCGTGGTTCCCTCTCCCCTCCGCATCGCCGTCGCCGGAGTTCGGCCCGACCCTCCGCCCACGCCCCCCCCTTCCCTCCCTTCCCTGAAGCCAGCGCACTTGCCGCCGCCTTTTTTCCCCCCCCCGTCGACGCTCTCGGCGCCCTAACGGCGCCTCGCCCGCCACCAACCCCCCGGCCTTCCGACGCCTCGGCCGACCGGACTCCACCCCAGACGGCGCTCGCCACTTCTCCCGGCGCCCGGCCATGCCGACCCGGCCACCGCCATCGCCTCGCCGGCGCCGCTTGCGCCAGCCACCCTGCCGTGGCTGCGGCCTCCGGCCGCCTGCCACCTCGGCCTCCTCGTTTAAGCCCAAGCAGGCGCTCAATCTGCGCCCTTGGTTCGGCCTCGGGTGCAGGCATCGCCCATCACGCCTGCTGCTTGCCGTTTGCCCCTGGGCCTATGACATGGGGTCCCACCCCACGAGCAGTTTAGTAACTAAAAAGAAAATGAAAATGAATTAAAACTAATTAACTAATTAATTAATTAATTAAGTAATTAAGTAATTAATTAATCTAATTAATTAACCCTAATCACTAATTAACCTAATTAACTAATGTTAATTAACTACGATTAGGTTAATTAGATATTAGAGA
Organism: Aegilops longissima; assembly: GCA_021605205.1. Lineage (NCBI taxonomy): Eukaryota > Viridiplantae > Streptophyta > Magnoliopsida > Poales > Poaceae > Aegilops > Aegilops longissima. The sequence goes on along the minus strand of CM038682.1, from coordinate 615,919,444 downwards.
ATGACATGCGGGACCCACACAGTCAGGTTGACTCACCAACCCTGTTGATCGCTGATGTCGAGATGACATCATGCTGATGTCATAAATGCATTTTCGAAATTAATTAAATAATTAATTAAATTCCGGAAATTAATAAAATCTTTTAAAAATCATATCTTTTAATCCGTAATCCGGATTAAAATATTTTCAACATGTAAGTTGCTCAGAACGACGAGGCGAATCCGGATACGCAGTCCGTTCGTCCACCACACACCCCTAACCTATCGAACCTGCAAACTTTCCTCTCCGGTTCATCTGTCTGACAGACGTCCGGAACCGGGAAAACTTCCCGGATGTTTTCCCCCCTAACCAGTACCCCCTCATACCACGTTAGGGCACGCCTAGCATCGCTTCTTGACATGTCATGCATCGATATGCATCTGTTTACTTTATATTCATTATTTCTTCCCCTCTTCTCTCGGTAGACTACGAGACCGACGCCAGCTGCGGTGGCGGTTCGACTACGGTGTTGACGACCCTCTCTCTTGCCGAGCAACCAGGCAAGCCCCCCTTGATCACCAGATATCGCCTACTCTTATCTACACTGCTTGCATTAGAGTAGTATAGCATATTCTTGTTTTCAGATACTCCTATACTCCTGCATATCCCGTCCTTGTAACTTCATTGTTACCTTACCGCAATCCTATATGCTTAGTATAGGATGCTAGTACCTTCATCTGTGGCCCTACTTTCTTGTCCGTCCGTGCTGCTATACTATCGGGCCGTGATCACTCGGGAGGTGATCACGGGTATATACTATATACTTATACATGATACATGTGAGACTAAAGTCGGGTCGGTGATGGAGCACCCATGAGTGGATCTTTGTGGCGGGCGACAGGCAGGTTGAGACCGCCTAGGAGAGAGGTGGGTCTGCCTGTTCGGCGTTCGCGGTTACTTAACACGCTTAACGAGGTCTTGGTATTTGATCTGGGTTGGCTACGAGCTTATACGCACTAACCATCTACGCGGGAGTAGTTATGGGTATCCCGGCGTCGTGGTATCAGCCGAAGTACTTCAGACGTCGGACGAGCGGCGGCTACGCGGATTGGACTGGAACGCCTGATGGGCTAGGTCTGCTTCCGGCCGCGTACGCAACGTGCAGGTGTGCTCAGGGCGATGGGCCCAGACCCCTGCGCGCTTAGGTTTAGACCGGCGTGTTGGCCTCTCTGTTGTGCCTAGGTGGGGCTGCGACGTGTTGATCTTCCGCGGCCGGGCATGACCCAGGAAAGTGTGTCCGGCCAAATGGGATCAAGCGTGCTGGGTAAGATGGTGCACCCTGCAGGAAGTTAATCTATTCGGATAGCCGTGATCTTGATAACAGGACGACTTGGAGTTGTACCTTGAGCTTATGACAACTAGAACCGGATACTTGATAAAACACACCCTTCCAAGTGCCAGATACAACCGGTGGTCGCTCTCGCTCAGGGTTATGAGCAGGGGATTGCCGGGTAGGATTATTGCTATATGATGTTACTTGGAGGACTTCAGATCGTCCCCTCCTACCTGTTGCAAGACAGGTGTCCAGAAGCGTAGTCTTCGTTAAGACTAGCTACCCCTCTTATTCGGCATTCTGCAGTTCAGGTCCATGATATGGCCTTTACACATATATCCATGCATATGTAGTGTAGCTCCTTGCTTGCAGTACTTTGGATGAGTACTCACGGTTGCATTGTTTCCCCTTTCCCCCTACCTATACTCGATTGCTGCAATCGGACGATGGAGCCAGGAGCAGACGCCACCGCCTCGGCGACTACTACTCGGAGGTGCCTACTACTACGTGCAGCCCAGCGGCGACGACACTGGAGTGACCTAGGAGGATCCTGCAGGAGGCCTGTTCCTCTTCGATCTGTATCCCGTTTGTGCTAGCCATCTTATGGCACCTTGTTTAACTTATGTCGTACTCAGATATTGTTGCTTCCGCTGACTTCGTCTATGATCGAGCACTTGTATTCGAGCCCTCGAGGCCCCTGGCTTGTATTATGATGCTTGTATGACTTATTTTATTGTAGAGATGTGTTGTGATATCTTCCCGTGAGTCCTTGATCTTGATCGTACACATTTGCGTGCATGATTAGTGTACGATTGAATCGAGGGCGTCACAGCCTCCTCCCTGGCCGGCCGCACCTCCCCCTTGCTCCTTTATATAGGGGGCAGGGGGGCACCCTAGAGACACAACATTGATCTGTTTGATCTTTCAGCCGTGTGCGGTGCCCCCCTCCACCATAGTCCACCTCGATAATACTGTAGCGGTGCTTAGGTGAAGCCCTGCGTCGGTAGAACATCAACATCGTCACCACGCCATCGTGCTGACGAAACTCTCCCTCAACACTCGGTTGGATCGGAGTTCGAGGGACGTCATCGGACTGAACGTGTGCTGAACTCGGAGGTGCAGTACGTTCGGTACTTGATCGGTCGGATCATGAAGACGTACGACTACATCAACCATGTTGTGCTAACGCTTCCACTTTCGGTCTACGAGGGTACGTAGACTACACTCTCCCCTCTCGTTGCTATGCATCACCATGATCTTGCGTGTGCGTAGGAATTTTTTTGAAATTACTCGTTCCCCAACAAAGGGCATCCGAGCCTGGTTTTATGCGTAGATGTCATATGCACGAGTAGAACACAAGTGAGTGTGGGCGATATAAGTCATACTGCTTACCAGCATGTCATACTTTGGTTCGGCGGTATTGTGAGATGAAGCGGCCTGGACCGACATTACACGTACGCTTACGCGAGACTGGTTTCACCGTTGCGAGCACTCGTTGCTTAAAGGTGACCGTCGGGTGTCTGTCTCTCTCACTTTAGTTGAACCGAGTGTGGCTACGCCCGGTCCTTGCGAAGGTTAAAACAGCGCCAACTTGAGAAACTATCGTTGTGGTTTTGATGCGTAGGTAAGAACGGTTCTTGCTAAGCCCGTAGCAGCCACGTAAAACTTGCAACAACAAAGTAGAGGACGTCTAACTTGCTTTTGCAGGGCATGTTGTGATGTGATATGGTCAAGACATGATGCTAAATTTTATTGTATGAGATGATCATGTTTTGTAACCGAGTTATCGGCAACTGGCAGGAGCCATATGGTTGTCGCTTTATTGTATGCAATGCAGTCGCCCTATAATGCTTTACTTTATCACTAAGCGGTAGCGATAGTCGTAGAAGCATAAGATTGGCGAGACGACAACGATGCTACGATGGAAATCAAGGTGTCGCGCTGGTGACGATGGCGATCATGGAGGTGCTTCAGAGATGGAGATCACAAGCACAAGATGATGATGGCCATATCATATCACATATATTGATTGCATGTGATGTTTATCTTTTATGCATCTTATCTTGCTTTGATTGATGGTAGCATTATAAGATGATCTCTCACTAAATTTCAAGATAAAAGTGTTCTCCCTGAGTATGCACCGTTGCCAAAGTTCGTCGTGCCCAGACACCACGTGATGATCGGGTGTGATAAGCTCTACGTCCATCTACACCGGGTGCAAGCCAGTTTTGCACACGCATAATACTCAGGTTAAACTTGACGAGCCTAGCATATGCAGATATGGCCTCGGAACACTGAGACCGAAAGGTCGAGCGTGAATCATATAGTAGATATGATCAACATATTGATGTTCACCATTGAAAGCTACTCCATTTCACGTGATGATCGGTTATGGTTTAGTTGATTTGGATCACGTGATCACTTAGAGGATTAGAGGGATGTCTTTCTAAGTGGGAGTTCTTAAGTAATATGATTAACTGAACTTAAATTTATCATGAACTTAGTACCGATAGTATCTTGCTTGTCTATGTTGATTCTAGATAGATGGCCCGTCTTTGTTGTTCCATTGAATATTAATCGTTCCTTGAGAAAGCAAAGTTGAAAGATGATGGTAGCAATTACGGATGGGTCCGTAACTTGAGGATTATCCTCATTGCTGCACGTAAGAATTACGTCCTGAAGCACCGCTGGGTGCCAGCCTCTGCAGCAGAGCAACACCGATGTAATGAGCGTCTGGCGAGCAAAGCGATGACTACTCGATAGTTCAAGGTGCCATGCTTTACGGCTTAGAACCGGGACTTCAACGACATTTTGAATGTCATGGAGCATATGAGATATTCTAGGAGTTGAAGTTAATATTTCAAGCAAATGCCCGGATTGAGAGATATGAAGTATCCAATAAGTTCTACAGCTGCAAGATGGAGGAGAATAGTTCTGTCAGTGAGCATGTACTCAAGATGTCTGGGTATAATAATCACTTGATTCAACTGGGAGTTAATCTTCCGGATGATAGCGTCATTGACAGAATTTTCCAATCACTGCCACCAAGCTACAAGAGCTTCGTGATGAACTATAACATGCAATGGATGGATAAGACGATTCCCGAGCTCTTCGCAATGCTAAAGGCTATGGAGGTAGAAATCAAGAAGGAGCATTGCTACGTCTTGAGCTTGCGTTGGTTTTCCCCGAAGAGGAGAGGATGATGCAGCAGAGTAGCGTAAGTATTTCCCTCAGTTTTTGAGAACCAAGGTATCAATCTAGTAGGAGGCCACGCGCGAGTCCCTCGTACCTACACAAAGCAAATAACTCCTCGCAACCAACGCGAATAGGGGTTGTCAATCCCTTCACGGTCACTTACGAGAGTGAGATCTGATAGAGATGATAGATAATATTTTTGGTATAAACATGCAAAGTAAAAATAAAAGGCAAAGTAAAAAAGCAAAGCAATAATAAAGCGTAGGAAGATTAATATGATGAAAATAGACCCGGGGGCCATAGATTTCACTAGTGGCTTCTCTCAAGAGCATAAGTATTTTACGTCGGGTGAACGAATTACTATTGAGCAATTGACAGAATTGAGCATAGTTATGAGAGTATCTAGGTATGATCATGTATATAGGCATCACGCCCGAGAAAAGTAGATCGACTCATGCCTGCATCTACTACTATTACTCCACTCATCGACCGCTATCCAAATGCATCTAGAGTATTAAGTTAATGAAAACAGAGTAACGCCTTAAGCAAGATGACATGATGTAGAGGAATAGATTCATGCAATATGATAAATACCCCATCTTGTTATCCTCGATGGCAACAATACAATCGTGCCTTGCAACCCTTTACATCCTTTGGGTAAGGACACATAAGATTGAACCCAAAGTTAAACACTTCTCCCATTGCAAGAACTACCAATCTAGTTGGCCAAACCAAACGGATAATTCGAAGAGACTTGCAAACATAACTCAATCATACATAAAAGAATTCAGAAAAGATTCAAATATTGCTCATAGATAATCTTGATCATAAATCCACAATTCATCAGTCTCAACAAACACACCGCAAAAAGAAGATTACATCGAATAGATCTCCACGAGAGAGGGGGAGAACATTGTATTGAGATACAAAAAGAGAGAAGAAGCCATCTAGCTACTAACTATGGACCCGAAGTTCTAAGGTAAACTACTCACACTTCATCGGAGAGGCTATGATGATGATGTAGAAGCCCTCCGTGGTGGAATCCCCTTCCGGCGGAGCTCCGGAACAGGCCCCAAGATTGGATCTCGTGGATACAGAAAGTTGCGACGGTGGAATTAGGTTTTTTGGCTCCGTATCTGATCTGTTGAGGTGCGTAGGTATATATAGGAGGAAGGAGTACGTCAGTGGAGCTTCGAGGGGCCCACGAGGTAGGGGGCGTGCCCTCGGGGGGGCGCGCCCTCCACCCTCGTGGCCGCCTCGTGGCTTTCTTGACAGAGGGTCCAAGTCTCCTGGGTCTTATCTGATGAGAAAATCACGTTTCCGAAGATTTTATTCCGTTTGGACTCCGTTTGATATTCCGTTTCTTCGAAACACTGAAATAGGCAAAAAACAGCAATCCTGGGCTGGGCCTCCGGTTAATAGGTTAGTCCCAAAAGTAATATAAAAGTGGAAAATAAAGCCCAATATAGTCCAAAACAATAGATAATATAGAATGGAGCAATCAAAAATTATAGATACGTTGGAGACGTATCACGCATCCCCAAGCTTAATTCTTGCTCGTCCTCGAGTAGGTAAATGATAAAAAGAGAATTTTTTATGCGGAGTGCTACTTGGAATAATTTCAATGTAACTCTTCTTAATTGTGGTATGAATATTCAGATCCGAAAGATTCAAGACAAAAGTTCATATTGACATAAAAATAATAATATTTCAAGCATAATAACAAAGCAATTATGTCTTCTCAAAATAACATGGCCAAAGAAAGTTATCCCTACAAAATCGTATAGTCTTGCTTTGCTCTATATTCACCACACAAAGTATTTAAATCATGCACAACCCCGATGACAAGCCAAGCAATTGTTTCATACTTTTGACATTCTCAAAACTTTATTAATCTTCACGCAATACATGAGCGTGAGCCATGGATATAGCACTATATGTGGAATAGAATGGTGGTTGCGGAGAAGACAAAAAGAGGGAAGATAGTCTCACATCAACTAGGCGTATCAACGGGCTATGGAGATGCCCATCAATAGATATCAATGTGAGTAAGTAGGGATTGCCATGCAACGGATGCACTAGAGCTATAAGCATATGAAAGCTCAACAAATGAAACTAAGTGGGCATGCATCCAACTCGCTTGCTCACGAAGACCTAGGGCAATTTGAGGAAGCCCATCATTGGAATATACAAGCCAAGTTCTATAATGAAAAATTCCCACTAGTATATGAAAGTGACAAAACGAGAGACTCTCTATTATGAAGATCATGGTGCTACTTTGAAGCACAAGTGTGGTAAAAAGATAGTAACATTGTCCCTTCTCTCTTTTTCTCTCATTTTTTTATTGGGCCTTTTCTCTTTTTTTATGGCCTCTTTTTTATTATTATTTTTCGTCCGGACTCTCATCCCGACTTATGGGGGAATCATAGTCTCCATCATCCTTTCCTCACTTGGGACAATGCTCTAAAAATTATGATCATCACACTTTTATTTTTCTTACAACTCAACAATTACAACTCGATACTTAGAACAAAATATGACTCTATATGAATGCCTCCGGTGGTGTACCAGGATATGCAATGATTCATAAGTGACATGTATGAAAGAATTATGAACGGTGGCTTTGCCACAAATACGATGTCTACTAAATGATCATGCTAAGCAATATGACAATGATGGAGCGCGTCATAATAGACGGAACGGTGGAAAGTTGCATGGCAATATATCTCGTAATGGCTATGATAGGTAGGTATGGTGGCTGTTTTGAGGAAGGTATATGGTGGGTGTATGATACCGGCGAAAAGTGCGCGGTATTAGAAAGGCTAGCAATGGTGGAAGGGTGAGAAAAGTGCGTATAATCCATGGACTCAACATTAGTCATAAAGAACTCATATACTTATTGCAAAAATCTACAAGTTATCAAAGCAAAGTATTACGCGCATGCTCCTAGGGGGATAGATTGGTAGGAAAAGACCATCGCTCGTCCCCGACCGCCACTCATAAGGAAGGCAATCAATAAATAAATCATGCTCCGACTTCATCACACAACGGTTCACCATACGTGCATGCTACGGGAGTCACAAACTTTAACACAAGTATTCCTCAAATTCACAATTACTCAACTAGCATGACTCTAACATTATCACCTCCATATCTCAAAACAATTATCAAGCATCAAACTTTTCTTAGTATTCAACTCACTCAAAACAAAGTTTTACAAATCTTGAATACCAAGCATATTATTATTAAGAAAATTACCATGCTATTTAATACTCTCAAAATAATCTAAGTGAAGCATGAGAGATCAATAGTTTCTTTAAAACAAATCCACCACCGTGCTCTAAAAGATATAAGTGAAGTACTAGAGCAAAACTATAGGGCTCAAAAGATATAAGTGAAGCACATAGTGTATTCTAACAAATTCCAATTCATGTATGGCTCTCTCAAAAGGTGTGTACATCAAGTATGATTGTGGTAAAATAACAAACAAAGACGCAAATAATACAAGAGCTCCAAGAAAAACACATATCATGTGGTGAATAAAAATATAGCTCCAAGTAAAGTTACCGATGGAAGTGGACGAAAGAGGGGATGCCTTCCGGGGCATCCGCAAGTTTTGAATTTTTGGTGTCCTTGGATTATCTTGGGGGTGCCATGGGCATCCCCAAGCTTAGGCTCTTGCCACTCCTTGTTCCATAATCCATCAAAAAAATTCACCCAAAACTTGAAAACTTCACAACACAAAACTCAACAGAAATCTCGTGAGCTCCGTTAGCGAAAGAAAACAAAAGACCACTTCAAGGTACTGTAATGAACTCATTCTTTATTTATATTGGTGTTAAACCTACTTTATTACAACTTATCTATGGATTATAAACTATTTTACTAGCCATAGATTCATCAAAATAAGCAAACAACACACGAAAAACAGAATCTGTCAAAAACAGAACAGTCTGTAGTAATCTGTAACTAACGCAAACTTCTGGAACTCCAAAAATTCTGAAAAAATAGGAAGACCTAGTAAATTTGTTTATTGATCATCAGAAATTGGAGTCACTATTTTATCACGTTCTGGTGATTTTTAACAATTGTTTTAGTGAACAGAAAGTTTCTGGAAATTACAGCAAGATCAAATAACTATTATCCAAGAAGATCATATAGGTTTAACTTGGCACAAACACTAATTAAACATAAAACCACATCTAAACAGAAGGTAGATGGATTATTTATTCCTAAACATAAACAAAAACAAAAAACTAAAAATAAAATTGGGTTGTCTCCCAACAAGCGCTATCGTTTAACGCCCCTAGCTAGGCATTGAGATTTCAATGATGCTCACAAGAAAGACAAGAATTGAGGCACAAAGAGAGCATCATAAAACATGTGACAAACACATTTAAGTATAACATAAATCCTATGCATAGGCATATTATAGGCAAACAAATTATCGTATCAAGCAAAAACTAGCATATGCAAGGAAGCGGAAAGGAACAATAGCAATCTCAACATAACGAGAGGTAATTTAGTAACATGAAAAATTCTATAACCATATTTTCCTCTCTCGTAATAATTACATGTAGGATCATAAGAAAATTCAACAATATAGCTATCATATAACTTATTCTCAACACGATCCACATGCATGCGAAGTTGACACTCTTCCAAAATAGTGGGATTATCATTAACTAAAGGCATGACCTCTCCAAACCCACTTTTATCAAAAATTTCATAAGATTGAATATTCTCCAAATATGTGGGATATAAAGTTGACACTCTTCCAAACCCACTTTCAATATTATTTCAAACACTATTATCAATCTCATATTCATCATGGGGCTTAAATAAATTTTCAAGATCAAAAGAAGAATCACCCCAATCATGATCATTGCAACAAGTAGTAGACATAGCAAAACTAGCATCCCCAAGCTTAGGGTTTTGCATATTATTAGCATAATTGACATCAAGAGAATTTATAGTAAAATCATTGCAATCATGCTTTTCATCGAAGTAACTACCAAGTATGGGTGCGATAGCAACGATCTCATGTTTAACATAAGGAACTATAGCAAATTCATCTTCATAAATATTGGCATCATGGCCACAAGAATAGCAAGCATCATGTTCATCAAGGGATATTTCAATCAAATCATCGGAATAATCATTATCTATAGATTCATTCATATCATTATTTCCTTCCAAAGCAACGGTCTTTCTTTCAATAAATTCTTGGACATAGACATTATGAGCCAAGTTTTCATTGCAATATTTAAGTATGACGGAATTTTCAGATTTGTTGAGAGTAAAATCATACTTTTCAATCAAAGAAGCAACTTCATGAGCACCCTTAAAAACGAAAAATTCTTCAATTTGTTCAATATCATAGTAACTATAAACACCCTTTGCATAAGAAGATAAGATTTCATTATCATTGAACTCACATAGGTAGGGAAGGTGTTTTTTAGGGTTCTTAGAGCAACAAGTAAAATCACACATTTCACAAAGATTCCAAGCATAGCATAGCAAACTATTTATATGATACCATAAGAGCTTCCCTTTTTCAGAAAAATGGTGACGCACAGAATGAGCATGCTCATCTAAAGATTTCCCATCAACTAGGCTAGTTGGGGTTTCAGCACGAGCGCATAAGGATCGAAGATGATCGAAGTAGAACACTTTAAGTGGATCCATATCAATAGATTTTCAGCAAGCGAAGATGCAAGCATACAGAAGGCACAAGGAAACACCAACAAAGATACATACGGGAAGAAGGCGAACGAAAAAGAGAGGGCAAATAAAATGGCAAGGGTGAAGTGGGGGAGAAGAAAACGAGAGGCAAAAGGCAAATAATGTAATGCGAGAGATAAGGGATTGTGATGGGTACTTGGTATGTTGACTTTTGCGTAGACTCCCCGGCAACGGCGCCTGAAATCCTTCTTGCTACGTCTTGAGCTTGTGTTGGTTTTCCCCGAAGAGGAGAGGATGATGCAGCAGAGTAGCGTAAGTATTTCCCTCAGTTTTTGAGAACCAAGGTATCAATCCAGTAGGAGGCCACGTGCGAGTCCCTCATACCTACACAAAGCAAATAACTCCTCGCAACCAATGCGAATAGGGGTTGTCAATCCCTTCACGGTCACTTACGAGAGTGAGATCTGATAGATAATATTTTTGGTATTTTTGGTATAAAGATGCAAAGTAAAATAAAAGGCAAAGTAAAAAGCAAAGCAATAATAAAGCGTAGGAAGATTAATATGATGAAAATAGACCCGGGGCCATAGATTTCACTAGTGGCTTCTCTCAAGAGCATAAGTATTTTACGGCGGGTGAGCAATTACTTGTTGAGCAATTGATGAATTGAGCATAGTTATGAGAGTATCTAGGTATGATCATGTATATAGGCATCACGTCGATACAAGTAGACCGACTCACTGCTGCATCTACTACTATTACTCCACTCATCAACCGTTATCCAGCATGCATCTAGAGTATTAAGTTAATGAAAACAGAGTAACGCCTTAAGCAAGATGACATGATGTAGAGGAATAGATTCATGCAATATGATAAATACCCCATCTTGTTATCCTCGATGGCAACAATACAATCGTGCCTTGCAACCCTTTACATCCTTTGGGTAAGGACACATAAGATTGAACCCAAAGCTAAACACTTCTCCCATTGCAAGAACTACCAATCTAGTTGGCCAAACCAAACGGATAATTCGAAGAGACTTGCAAACATAACTCAATCATACATAAAAGAATTCAGAAAAGATTCAAATATTGATCATAGATAATCTTGATCATAAACCCACAATTCATCGGTCTCAACAAACACACCGCAAAAAAAGATTACATCGAATAGATCTCCATAAGAGAGGGGGAGAACATTGTATTGAGATCCAAAAAGAGAGAAGAAGCCATCTAGCTACTAAGTATGGACCCGAAGGTCTGAGGTAAACTACTCACACTTCATCGGAGAGGCTATGATGATGATGTAGAAGCCCTCCGTGGTGGAATCCCTTCCGTGAACTCGGAACAGGCCCCAAGATGGGATCTCGTGGATCTGAAAGTTGCAGCGGTGGAATTAGGTATTTTGGCTCCGTGTCTGATCTGTTGGTGATACGTGGGTATATATAGGAGGAAGGATGCGTCGGTGGAGCTTGAGGGCCCACGAGGTGGGGGCGCCCTAGAGGCGCGCCCTCCACCTCGTGGCCACCTCGTAACTTTCTTGACGGAGGTCCAAGTCTCTGGGTCTTATCGATGAGAAAATCACGTTTCCAAAGATTTTATTCCGTTTGGACTCCGTTTGATATTCCGTTTCTTGAAACACTGAAATAGGCAAAAAACAGCAATTCAGGCTGGGCCTCCGTTAATAGGTTAGTCCCAAAAGTAATATAAAAGTGGAAAATAAAGCCCAATATAGTCCAAAACAATAGATAATATTGCTTGGAGCAATAAAAAATTATAGATACGTTGGAGACGTATCAAGCCTCAAGTGTTGATGGTCAATAAAACCACCAGTTTCAAGAAAAAGGGCAAAGGGAAGAAGAAGGGGAACTTCAAGAAGAACAGCAAGCAAGTTGCTGCTCGGGAGAAAAACCCAAGTCTGGACCTAAGCACGAGGCCCAGAATGCTTCTCTGCAAGCGGTAGGTCCTTTGAAGCGGAACTGCCACAAGTATTTGGCGGATAAGAAGGATGGTAAGGTGAACAAAGGTATATGTGATATACATGTTATTTATGTGTACCTTACTAGAGCTTGCAGAGCACTGGTATTTGATCTGGTTACATTGCTAATATTTGCAACTCGAAGCAGGGGACTACGGATTAGCGAACAACGGCCAGGGCGAGGTGACGATCTTGGCGTGGGAAATGGTTCCAAAGTCGATGTGATCATGATCGGCATGCTACCTCTACATCTACCTTGGGATTAGTTTTAGACCTAAATAATTGTTATTTAGTGCCAGCGTTGAGCATGAACATTATATCTGGAACTTGTTTGATGCGATACGGTTATTCATTTAAATCGAGAGAATAATGGTTGTTCTATTTATATGAGTAATATCTTCTATGGTCATGCACCCTTGAAGAGTGGTGTATTTTGATGAATCTCGATTGTAGTGATCGCATATTCATAATGTTGAAGCCAAAGATGCAGAGTTGATAATGATAGTGCAACTTATTTGTGGCACCGCCGTTTAGGTCATATCGATTATAAAACGCATGAAGAAACTCCATACTGATGGACTTTTGGAACCACTTGATTATGAATCACTTGGTACTTGCGAACTGTGCCTCGTGGGCAAGATGACTAAAACGCCGTTCTCCGATACTATGGAGAGAGCAACAGATTTGTTGGAAATCATACATATAGATGTATGTGGTCCGATGAATGTTGAGGCTCGTGGTGGATATCGTTATTTTCTCACCTTCACAGATGATTTAAGCAGATATGGGTATATCTACTTAATGAAGCATAAGTCTGAAACATTTGAAAATTTCAAAGAATTTAAGAGTGAAGTTAAAAATCATCGTAACAAGAAAATGAAGTTTCTACGATCTCATCGTGGAGGAGAATATTTGAGTTACGTGTTTGGTCTACATTTGAAACAATGCAGAATAGTTTCGCAATTCACGCCATCCAGAACACCACAGCGTAATGGTGTGTCTGAACGTCGTAATCGTACTTTACTAGATATGGTGCGATCTATGATGTCTCTTACTGATTTACCGCTATCGTTTTGGGGTTATGGTTTAGAGACGGCCGCATTCACGTTAAATAGGGCACCATCGAAATCCGTTGAGACGACGCCTTATGAACTGTGGTTTGGCAAGAAACCAAAGTTGTCTTCTGAAAGTTTGGGGCTGCGATGCTTATGTGAAAAAGCTTCAACCTGATAAGCTCGAACCCAAATCGGAGAAATGTGTCTTCATAGGATACCCAAAGGAGACTGTTGGGTACACCTTCTATCACAGATCCGAAGGCAAGACATTCATTGCTAAGAATGGATCCTTTCTAGAGAAGGAGTTCCTCTCGAATGAAGTGAGTGGGAGGAAAGTAGAACTTGATGAGGTAACTGTACCGGCTCCCTTATTGGAAAGTAGTTCATCATAGAAACCAGTTTCTGTGACACCTACACCAATTAGTGAGGAAGTTAATGATGATGATCGTGGAACTTCAGATCAAGTTGTTATTGAACCTTGTAGATCAACCAGAGTAAGATCCGCACCAGAGTGGTACGGTAATCCTGTTCTGGAAGTCATGCTACTAGATCATGATGAACCTACGAACTGTGAAGAAGCGATGGTGAGCCCAGATTCCGCAAAATGGCTTGAAGACATGAAATCTGAGATGGGATCCATGTATGAGAACAAAGTGTGGACTTTGGTTGACTTGCCCGATGATCGACAAGCAATTGAGAATAAATGGATCTTCAAGAAGAAGACCGGCGCGGTAATATTCTTGTCTACAAAGCTCGACTTGTTGCAAAAGGTTTTCGACAAGTTCAAGGGATTGACTACGATGAGACCTTCTCACTCGTAGCGATGCCTAAGTCTGTCCGAATCATGTTAGCAATTGCCGCATTTTATGATTATAAAATATGGCAGATGGATGTCAAAACTGCATTCCTGAATGGATTTTTGGAAGAAGAGTTGTATATGATGCAACCGGAAGGCTTTGTCGATCCAAAGGGAGCTAACAAATTGTGCAAGATCCAGCGATCCATTTATGGACTGGTGCAAGCCTCTCGGAGTTGGAATAAACGCTTTGATAGTGTGATCAAAGCATTTGGTTTTATCTGAGACTTTTGGAGAAGCTTTGTATTTACAAGAAATTGAGTGGGAGCTCTGTAGCATTTCTGATATTATATGTGGATGACATATTACTGATTGGAAATCATATAGAATTTCTAGATAGCATAAAGGGATACTTGAATAAGAGTTTTTCAATGAAAGACCTCGGTGAAGCTGCTTACATATTGGGCATTAAGATCTATAGAGATAGATCAAGACGCTTAATTGGACTTTCACAAAGCACATACCTTGACAAAGTTTTGAAGAAGTTCAAAATGGATCAAGCAAAGAAAGGGTTCTTGCCTGTATTACAAGGTGTGAAGTTGAGTAAAGACTCAATGCCTGTAACATCCCAAAATTCTAAATTTTGGAATGTTATAAACAAATAGATAGTTTTGGTTGATTGTTTGATTGATTGACTGAAAGTGAGTGAATTCGAAACTTTTTGAAAGTTAAATGAGAGGGAATAAAAGGACTTTCCCAAACTTTCATTTTGCTTTTATGATCTTGAGAATTCAAATTATTTTCATCACAAAACCACGGAGAGAAGATGACATGACTTCTTCCATTTATTTAAATGACAAGGGTGTTGAAAATATTTGAATTTCATTTGGAAAATATTTCCAATTCTGAAACTTTATGCAACTCAATGATTTTCACGGCGAAGATAAAATGACTCCTTCAAATTATATGAAATATGAGTTGGGAGTTTCAAAAATTAAATTCAAAGTTCTTTTGAATTTATTTTTCAATTGGAGTTATTTGAGTTTTATTCAAATTATTTTCTCCAAAAATAAAATATATGGAAAATAGGGTAACATGATTCCCTACATCAGAAAATTGGAGAGAAATAAATTTGAATTCATTTTGGTATTTTTAAAATGATTTTTATTGGATTTTATTGGACCAGTAGCACTCTTTGATTTATCTGAATTATTGAGGATTTTATTTGAAGCTAGAATAATGTTCATGTTGTAGGAAATCTTTTTCTGAAAATTTTGATATATTATATGCCTATAGTAAATTTCCAAATTATTGGTTTATTTTATTTTAGTGTCTGTTTTCAAAAAACTTTTGAGCAGTGCAGGCGAAGCCCAAAGACTGCTCTCTCTCCCTCTCTTTCCTGGACCGGGCCAACTGGGCCGAAGCCCAGCCAGCCAGCCGCGCCGCCACCGCCTAGCTCCCGCCGTGCCCGGCGAGGGACTTCATGAGTCCGGCTTCCCCACGCCGCCGGACGCCCCCTCGCCCAAGGAAGGCCTCGGCCTCGTGCCTTTATAAGGGCGCCGCCCCGGGCCCCGTTCCTCTCCTCCCCGAGCCACTTGCCGCCGCCCTCGCGAGCTCCCGCCCGGCGAGATCCGCCGCTGCTTGCTCGCCCGTCCGTCGTCGCGGACCACCGCCGACGCCGCCAACCTGCCTCGCCACGCCGCCTCCCGGCCCCGCCGCCCGCCCTTTGACCACCGGAGCCGCCGCCCGGCCGGACGAGAGCCGCCGCCACCGTCAACGCCATTGCGGAGTTCGACCTCATGCCGCGGTTTTCTCAAAAACCGAAACCCATGAACGGTATAACCACGGTCGATCCGGTTTTCTTTTAATTTCGGTTTTTTAACCCTAGAATAGATCTATTTTTTTTGTTTTATTAAACGGTGAGCGTCCTTTGTTTAGATCTTATAAACGAACGTTAGCCTTTTAGACTTTTCTTTTTACATTTAGTTTTAGTCGGGGACTTCTTTGTAGGTAATTTATTTACTGATTAGCCCTGGTTTTCAAGCGTTCATAACTTTTTACTCGTTTGTCCAAATTTAACGAAACCAACATACGTCTTTGTTATGATCTCTGTATCGATAAAACAACTCAAACATATTTTTGAAAGTTTAAAATTTGAATTAGACCAGTTTTGAATTCAAACTTCGTTTGATCATAACTTGAGTTTCGTAACTCCGATTTAGTTGATTCTTTTCGCAAATTGAAGCTCTTGACCTAAACTCTCTGACAAGGCCAAATTCACATAATTTTGGTACTGTTAGAAATTGTTTTATGTTGCAAGAGTTATTTGCTTGGTTTTGATGTTTTCTGAATTGTTTTCTTCGTTCTTTCCGATCTTTTGAGTGATTGCTTATGTGTGGTTACTATTGCTTGATTATGATAGATTGACCGGAGTGTGACGAGTAGAACTATCAAGAGTTTTGAGTGCAAATCATCTTCATCAACTTTGCAGGCAAGTAACACTTTGATCATACTCTTTTCATACCCAGTTTTTATGCATTAGTTCAACCCTCAAACATTGCATGGTTAGGATGTCATTAATTTGTGGGTTGGGAAGTAGATGATGAGGTAGGAACCTATTGCCCTGTTACTATCAAACCCTTGGGAGTTACTTCTACGTGTTGCTTATATTGCTATGTTATGCTCGTAGACGTGGTTGGGTTTGAGAGTTATTCATGACAGATGTGAGATTGTTAATTAATGGTTTACTTTAAGGTGGCAACTTTAATACACATCTGGGTGGATTGAGGCACCTGGGGAACCCAGTGTTATGCAGGTTTTTTTGGAAATCCGGGGTACCGTGTGATCTTCCTATGGACCGCCACACAGGCTCAAAGGAACTGAGTTTATTCATGCTAGAAACTTCCGTGTGCAGCCACAAGCTATTATGGGCTCTAGCATAGTTGAGTAAGTTCGTGAAGCTCTTGAAGAGGTAGATCAGCGGTAGAGGGTTTTGTAGGTTTGGTATGGTCTATCCGGAGTAGAGAGTTAATGTTTACGAAAGACGTGTCTCGGTCATCCGTTTCTCAAACACCATGCGGTCTTGAGAAAACAACGGAGGCAATCGAGTCTTGTGGGGAAAAGTCGCAAACCTCATGAGTGTACAATCTAATCATGGTTAGCCGTGTCCCGGTTATGGACAATTCGAGTATCTAGTACTTGAGTATTCACATGTATCTCATCACTCTAAATTAATATTGCTGGGTTGTTAATTATATGAAAGATAGAGAGAGATGAAAGATGTTCCTATGCTTGACCATAGGCTCTATCATGTATGCAATGCTGTGTACGGACTGATGTGTGCCTTGCTATAAGTCTAGCGAGGAGGTACCAAAGTAATCCAGAGTGGATCATTTGGACAGCGGTCAAGAACATCTGAAATACACGAAAAGGACGAAGGATATGTTTCTCGTTTATGGAAGTTCATCGTAAATGGTTACGTTGATGCAAGCTTTGACACTGGTCCGGTGATTCTAAATCATAAACCGGATCGTGTTTACATTGAGCAGTGGAGCTGTCGGTTGGTGCGATTCTAAACAAAGCGTCGTGGCGGGATCTACGTGTGAAGCGAGTACATAGCTGCTTCGGAAGCAGCAAATGAAGGAGTCTGGATGAAGGAGTTCATATCCGATCTAGGTGCCATACCTAGTGCATCGGGTCCAATGAAAATCTTTTGTGACAATACTGGAGCAATTGCCTTGGCGAAGGAATCCAGATTTCACAAAAGAACCAAGCACATCAAGAGACGCTTCAACTCCATCCGGGATCTAGTCCAGGTGGGAGACATAGAAATTTGCAAGATACATACGGATCTGAATGTTGCAGACCCGTTGACTAAGCCTCTTCCACGAGCAAAACATGATCAACACCAAGGCTCCATGGGTGTTAGAAACATTACAGTGTAATCTAGATTATTGACTCTAGTGCAAGTGGGAGACTGAAGGAAATATGCCCTGGAGGCAATAATAAAGTTATTATTTATTTCCTTATATCATGATAAATGTTTATTATTCATGCTAGAATTGTATTAACCGGAAACATAATACATGTGTGAATATATAGACAAATAGAGTGTCACTAGTATGCCTCTAGTAGACTAGCTCGTTAAGATGGTTATGTTTCCTAGCCATAGACATGAGTTGTCATTTGATTAACGGGATCACATCATTAGGAGAATGATGTGATTGACATGACCCATTCCGTTAGCTTAGCACACGATCGTTTAGTAGGTTGCTATTGCTTTCTTCATGACTTATACATGTTCCTATGACTATGAGATTATGCAACTCCCATTTACCGGAGGAACACTTTGTGTGCTACCAAACGTCACAACATAACTGGGTGATTATAAAGGTGCTATACAGGTGTCTCCGAAGGTACTTGTTGGGTTGGCGTATTTCGAGATTAGGATTTGTAGTCCGATCGTCGGAGAAGTATCTCTGGGCCCTCTCGGTAATGCACATCACTTAAGCCTTGCAAGCATTCCAACTAATGAGTTAGTTGCGGGATGATGTATTACGGAACGATTAAAGAGACTTGCCGATGCTTGAGATTGAACTAGGTATTGAGATACCGACGAGCGAATCTGACAAGTAACATACCGATGACAAAGGAACAACGTATGTTGTTATGCGGTCTGACCGATAAAGATCTTCGTAGAATATGTGGGAGCCAATATGAGCATCCAGGTTCCGCTATTGGTTATTAACCGGAGACATGTCTCGGTCATGTCTACATAGTTCTCGAACCCGTAGGGTCCGCACGCTTAACGTTACGATGACAGTTATATTATGAGTTTATATGTTTTGATGTACGAAGGTTGTTTGGAGTCCCAGATGTGATCACGGACATGACGAGGAGTCTCAAAATGGTCGAGACATGAAGATTTATATATTGGAAGCCTATGTTTGGATATCGGAAGTGTTCCGGGTGAAATCGGGATTTTACCGGAGTACCGGGAGGTTACCGGAACCCCCCCGGTGACTTAATGGGCCTTATTGGGCCTTGGTGGAAGAGAGGAGAAGCGGCCAGGGCAGGGCCGCGCGCCCCTCCCCCCTAGTCCGAATAGGACAGGAGGCGGCCCCCCCCCCTTCCTTCCTCCCCTCCACCTCTTCCCCCTCTCTCTCCTAGTCCAACATGGAAAAGGGGGGAGTCCTACTCCCGGTAGGAGTAGGACTCCTCGTGTGCCCCTCCTCCTGGGCGGCCGCACCCCCTTGCTCCTTTATATACGGGGGCAGGGGGCACCCTAGAGACACAACATTGATCTGTTTGATCTTTTAGCCGTGTGCGGTGCCCCCCTCCACCATAGTCCAACTCGATAATACTGTAGCGGTTCTTAGGCGAAGCCCTGCGTCGGTAGAACATCAACATCGTCACCACGCTGTCGTGCTGACAAAACTCTCCCTCAACACTCGGCTGGAAAGGAGTTCGAGGGATGTCATCGGGCTGAACGTGTGCTGTTTTTAACTCGGAGCTGCCGTACGTTCGGTACTTGATCGGTCGGATCGTGAAGACGTACGACTACATCAACCGCGTTGTGCTAACGCTTCCGCTTTCGGTTTACGAGGGTATGTAGACAACACTCTCCCCTCTCGTTGCTATGCATCACCATGATCTTGCGTGTGCGTAGGAATTTTTTTTGAAATTACTACGTTCCCCAATACTCCAACGTATCTATAATTTTTTATTGTTCCATGCTGTTATATTATCAACCTTGGATGTTTTATAATCATTTTATAGTCATTTTATATCATTTTTTGGTACTAACCTGTTGACATAGTGCCAAGTGCCAATTGCTGTTTTCTGCATGTTTTTTACATCGCAGGAAATCAATACCAAACGGAGTCCAAATATAATGAAACTTCACAGATATTTTTTATGGACCATAAGATACCCAATGGGCCATGGCAGCGCCTGGGGGTGCTCCGAGGGAAGCACAACCCACCAGGGTGTGCCAAGAGGCCCAGGCGCGCCTTGGTGGGTTGTGCCCACCTCGTGTGCCCCCCCGGACTGCCTCTTTGCTCTATAAATGCCCCAATATTCCAGAAACCCTAAGGGAGTCGATGAAAATCAATTCCAGCCGCCGCAGAGTCTAGAATCACCAGATCCAATCTAGACACCATCACGGAGGGGTTCACCACTTCCATTGGTGCCTCTCCGATGATGCGTGAGTAGTTATTTGTAGACCTACGGGTCCGTAGTTAGTAGCTAGATGGCTTCCTCTCTCTCTCTCTTGATTATCAATACAATGGTCTCTTGGAGATCCATATGATGTAACTCTTTTTGCAGTGTGTTTGTTGGGATCGGATGAACTTTGAGTTTATGATCAGATCTATCTTTTTATATCCATGAAAGTTATTTGAGTTTCTTCGATCTCTTATATGCATGATTGCTTATAGCCTCGTATTTCTTCTCTGATATATGGGTTTTGTTTGGCCAACTTGATCTATTTATCTTGCAATGGGAAGAGGTGCTTTGTAGTGGGTTCGATCTTACGGTGCTTGATCCTAGTGACAGAAGGGGAACCGACACGTATGTATCGTTGCTACTATGGATAAAACGATGGGGTCTATTTCTATATAAATAGATCTTGTCTACATCATGTCATCGTTCTTATTGCATTACTCCATTTCTCCATGAACTTAATACACTAGATGCATGCTGGATAGCGGTCGATGTGTGGAGTAATAGTAGTAGATACAGGCAGGAGTCGGTCTACTAATATTGGATGTGATGCCTATATAATGATCATTGCATGGATATCGTCATGATTATTTGAAGTTCTATCAATTATCCAACAATAATTTGTTTACCCACAGTTTGCTATTTTCTCGAGAGAAGCCACTAGTGAAACCTACGGCCCCGGGTCTCTTTCTCATATTATTTGCCTTTGCGATCTATTTTCCTTTGCTTTTATTTTCAGATCTATTAAACCAAAAATACAAAAATACCTTTCTACAATTTATTCTCATTTATTTTATTTGGCGTTCGATCTATCAATCTACTACAATTTCCTCACGTCTGTTTGCCTTTCTTGGGGCACGGCTACCCGAAAGGGATTGACAACCCCTTTTACACGTGGGGTTGTGAGTAGTTGTTATTTGTGTGCAGGTGTTGTTTATGTTATGTTCCTTGGTTCTCCTACTGGTTCGATAACCTTGGTCTCATCACTGAGGGAAATACCTACCGTTGCTGTGCTGCATCATCCTTCCTCTCTGGGGAAATACTGACGTAGCTTAAGGCCGCATCAACCTGCCATCCACAAGGGTGGGGCGTGCCCTACCCCCTGGGCGCAACCCCCTGCCTTGTGGGCCACCTGGCAGGCCCCGATGCCCATATTCTTCTATATGATGAGTTTTGACTTGGAAAAAATCAGGAGGAAGCTTTCGGGATGAAGCGCCATTGTCTCGAGGCGGAACTTGGGCAGAACCAATCTAGGTGTAACGCCCCCGATGCGGCTATATCTCCCACGTGTCGAGGCACGACTTAGAGGCATAACCGCATTGAAAGCAATGTCGCAAGTGAGGTAATCTTCACACAACCCATGTAATAAATAAGGGAAAGATACATAGTTGGCTTACAGTCGCCACTTCACACAGTACATAAATAAACATCCATCATTCAGAGTACACTCAAGGTCCGACTACGGAACCAAAATAAAAGAAGATACCCCAAATGCTCCACAGATCCCCGAATCGTCCCAACTGGGCACCACTACTGATCATCAGGAAAAGACACATAGTAACGACCACGTTCCTCGTCGAACTCCCACTTGAGCTCGGTTGAGTCACCTGCACTGGCATCGTCGGAACCTGCAACTGTTTTGGAAGTATCTGTGAGTCACGGGGACTCAGCAATCTCACACCCGCGAGATCAAGACTATTTAAGCTAATAGGAAGGACAAGGTAGTAAAGTGGAGCTGCAGCAAGCGACTAGCATATATGGTGGCTACATCGCAAAAGAGAGCGAGAAGAGGAGCAAAGCACGGACGTGAAACTAATAGCGACCAAGAAGTGATCCTGAACTACTTCGTCGACATAACTCCAACACCGTGTTCACTTCCGGACTCCGCCGAGAAGAGACCATCACGGTTACACACGCCGTTGATGATGTGTATTTTAAATTGAGGTCAACTTTGGGTTTTCTACAACCGACATTAACAAATTCCATCTGCCTCATAACCGCGGGCACGGCTTTGAAAGATATTACCTGCGGGTGTCCCAACTTAGCCCATTATAAGCTCTCACGGTCAGCGAAGGATAATTCCTTCTACCGGAAGACCCGATCAATCTCGAATCCGGACTACAAGACATTTCGACAGCAATAAAACAAGACCAGCAAAGCCACCCGGTTGTGCCGACAAATCCCGATAGGAGCTGCACATATCTCGTTCTCGGGGCACATCCGGATGAGACAGGCTCTGAGTAAAACCAAGCCTCGAGTTTCCCGTGGTGGCCCAAGAGCGGCTCGGTTCGGGCCAGCACTCGAAGGAGCACTGGTCCGGGGTTAAAATAAAGATGACCCTCGGGCCCGCGAAAACCCGGGAGAAAAGGCTTAGGTGGCAAATGGTAAAACCAATGTTGGGCCTTGCTGGACTAGTCTTATTCAAAGCGAACTGTCAAGGGGGTCCCATAAATCACCCAACCGTGTAAGGAACGCGAAATCAAGGAACATAACACCGGTATGACGGAAACTAGGGTGGCAAGAGTGGAACAAAACACCAGGCATAAGGCCGAGCCTTCCACCCTTTACCAAGTATATAGATGTATTAAATATAGCAATATATTGTGATATCCCCAACAAGTAATCATGTTCCAAAGAGGAACAACATCTCCATGTTCCAACAAGGAACAAACTTCAGCTTCACCTGCAACTAGCAACGCTATAAGAGGGCTGAGCAAAGCGGTAACATAGCCAAACAACGGTTTGCTAGGAAAAGGATGGTTAGGGGCTGACATGGCAATATGGGTGGCATGATATAGCAAGTGGTAGGCATCGCAGCATAGGCATAGCAAAAGAGCGAGCAACTAGCATAGCAAAGATAGAAGTGATTTCGAGGGTATGGTCATCTTGCCTGCAATGTTCTCAGAGTTGTCGAAAGCTTGATCCTCGAAAACGTTCTCAACAGGCTCCTCGTTCACGTACTCGTCTCCCAGCTCTACCCAAAGCAACAACACAAACAAAGGAACCACAATAAATCACGGTGCAATGCACAATCAACATGATGCAAAACATGACATGATATGCGGGATGCGATATGCAATGCGTATAAGGCCCGAAGGTAAATGATGAACCAGGCATCAACTTGGCAAACCAAGTATGCCACTGAAATATGAGATGATTTCGGTTGAAATCGATATAAAGATCACGAAATCGGATGCACGGTTTGGAAATGACAAGCAAAACAAGAATGGCGCAAATCTGCCATTAACAGCATGATGCCACTTAGCAAGCAACAATTAATTAAGCTACTGCACCCAAACGTATCAACAAAGCACATGGCAGTGATCTACACATGATGCTCGACAAAAGATGAGCACTGAGCTACGGCTAGTTCACATCATAACAGGTTCAAACAAGCATGGCAAAAGTGCACAAAATATCAGGCTGGACATGGCAAAAACAGCATCAGGTTGCAATGTTCAGAGCAAGAAAACTACATGCTACAGGAACTTAAAATAGAAAAACAAGGCATGGCATGAATCTACTCAAAGCCTAGAACAAAAGTCCCTTACTGACCAAAAGCCAAAAAGGACTAGAAAATATAGTAACACCCATGTCAATATTGAAAGTTTCGTTAACAGATTCAGCAACATGACATGTCAAAAACTGATAACGAGTAGGCATGTTTACAAGCTCAATGCACTCACTACAGAGCCTTATATGAAAAACTAAGCATACATACATCAAGAAGACATGACATAGAAGACATACATGGCAAGAACAATAACATAGCATAAATGGATCAACCACAACAAGCTTGGCAAAATTGAATAACATGTAACCAATCTGCCAGGAAACATTTGATAGCAAAAGTAGAGCTCGATTTACTCAAGCTATGGCACTCCATAATTGCAAACAAAGGCATGGATGGATAGAGCAAGACATTCTTTACAAAACATCCTTACTGAAGTATCTCAAAATATGCATAGATCTCTTGGTATCATCAAGTTAACATGGCATCAAAATCAGCTAAAACAGGGCTGAAATCAGCAACAGCAGGACACCTACTTTGCATGCTCGTGCTAGTCACCACATAGATCACAAAAATACATGGCATATACCCATGGAAAGATGGCATGGCATATTTCAAAACACATGTAGGACTCAAATACATAGGATGCACACAATAATCATGGCAAAAATAACAAAAGTGCAAGTTCTGTTAAGAAACAGAAACTAACATCACATAGCACTCTTCCAACAGCATTTCGGGCATCAAGATGAGCTCAAAAGAAAATGATGCAATGGAATGAAATGATCTACTCTTCGAGGCGAACATTTTGATATATTATACGCGCAAAATGGACCTACAGATGCAAAGTTACAGCACGTTGAAAATGCAACAAAATCATTGGATGCAAAAATAACTTAGAGAAAAAATGGAGAGGGAAGAGAGTCAACGGGCGCTCGGCCCGAGGCCGGATCGGGCGACGGCTGAATCGGGCGCGGGGTCGGCGAGGTCGCCGGAGGAGGAAGGGCGGCAGCCGGATCCGGTGGCGACGGGCTCGGGCGGCGGGACTGGGGCGGGCGCCGAGGGGACCGGCGAGGCAAGCTCGCCACGCCGGCGGGCCAGGCGGCGAGGCGCGGGCGCGGGCCTGCGGGCGGGGCGGCGAGGAGGCGATCTTGGCGCCGGGCGCTGCGCGCGACGGAGCCGGGGGAAGGAGCGGGCCAGGCCGGAGGGCCCAGGCTCATGGGTCATGGCCTTGGGCGGCGGCCACGTGGCAGCCTGCCACTGGCTGCAAGCGGCGGCGGCGAGTGTCCGGCGCCAGGCGGACACGTCCGCGCAAGGCGCAGAGGAGGAAAAATTAGGTTAGGGGAAGAAGACCCGGATTTGGGGAGGTGTTTAAATAGGCATAGAGGAGCTAGGAGAGTCCAAATGAGGTGTAGTTTTCCCCACGATCGTGATCGAACGACGGAGAGCATGGAAGTGACTTAGATGGGTTATTGGGCTGTTTTGAAGGGGTGTTGGCTGCAACTTAAAAGAGGCCTTTGCGAGAGTCGCGTTAACTGTTGGAGTACCAAACGAGCTCCAAATGACCAAACTTGACCGTGGTCTACGGTGGTATACCAAGGCCACTAGACAAACCTCGGTCCATTTCGAGAAGTTTTAATACCCGCACACGGAAAAAGCGTAAAAGGACCACCGGGGAGATAGGAGTGCGGATTGCAAAACGGACAACGGGAAAATGCTCGAAACATGAGACGAACACGTATGCAAATGCGATGCACATGATGACATAATATAAAATGCATGACACGGACAAAATGCAAAAGAAGAAAACCCAACCACGGAGGGAATATCATATATCAATGCCGAAATGGCAAGAGTTGGAGTTACAAATATGGAAAGTTACTTCCGGGTGTTACAACACTCCACCACTACAAGAGGATCTCGTCCGAGATCTAGGACTGAAAGAACTCCGGATATTCGAACGGAGGTGATCCTCGCGCCCCGTGTAGCTTCTCGGTCGGAATGGTGTGACCACTTCACTTTCAGGAATCTGATTGACTTGTTGCGAGTCTTGCGCTCGGTTTCTTCAAGAATAGCAACGGGTGCTCATGATAAGAGAGATCTTCTTGAAGGTCAATCTCTTGAAGTTGATAGTGCGTTCAGAGTCTTGAAGCACTTGCGAAGCTGTGACACGTGAAACACATCGTGCACGCTTGCAAAGTTGGATGGAAGCTCAAGTTGATAGGCGAGATCGCCTCTTTTCCCAATGATGTTGAAAGGACCCACGTATCTAGGGGCAAGCTTCCTTTGATACCGGGCGGCGAGTATCTTTCATTGGAGAGGCGGAGGTAGACATGGTCTCCGATTTCAAAAGTCACATCACGGTGCTTATCATCATAATAGCTCTTCCGCACGATTATGCTGCTTTGAGATTCTCACGAATGACTTGGCACATTTCTTCCGCTTCGTGATCAAGTCATTGCCAAGAAGTTGGCGTTCACCTGTCTCGCACCAATTGAGAGGAGTACGACACTTTCGCCATAGAGAATTTCGAATGGGGCCTTGCCGAACTCGCTTGGAAGCTGTTGTTGTAGGAGAACTCGGCATATGGAAGACAATCTTCCCACTTCATACCGAAGAAATGACACAAGCTCGAGCATATCTTCAAGAATTTGATTTACTCGCTCGACTTGGCCACTTGTTTGAGGATGGAAAGCTGTGCTGAAACGAATGTTGGTGCCCATGGCCTTCTGAAAAGAATCCCAAAACTTGGAGGTAAAGATGCTGCCACGGTCTGATGAGATCACTTGTGGAATGTCGTGCAAGGAGACAATCCTGGAGGTGTATAGCTCTGCCAACTGAGATGCTGTGATAGATTCTTTGATAGGAAGAAAATGAGCCACTTTAGTGAGCTTGTCAATGAAAACAAAGATAGCATCATTTCCACGCTTGGACTTTGGAAAGCCAGTCACGAAGTCCATTTCAATATGATCAAACTTCCATTCTGGAATAGCAAGAGGTTGGAGGAGACCAGCTGGTCTTTGGTGTTCTGCTTTCACTCTTCTGCAGACATCACATTCATTCACGAATTGAGCAATTTCTCGCTTCATTCGAGTCCACCAATATGACTGCTTGAGGTCATGGTACATCTTCGTACTTCCAGGATGAATGGTTAGAAGCGAATTGTGAGCCTCATTCATAATGACTTTTCTCAGATCACCCTTAGGAACCACAATCCGGTCCTCAAAGAAAAGAGTATGTTTGTCATCAACGTGGAAGCATTTATACTTGGAAATGCCCTTGTCGATACCACGTTTCACCTTTTTCACCATGGTATCCAGAAGTTGAGCCTCACGAATCTGATCTTCCAAAGTAGGAGAGACTATGAGGTTGGCAAGAAAGCCTTGAGGAACAACTTGAAGATTCAGCTTATGGAAAGCTTCACGAGATCCGGTGAAAGGGCTTGAGGATTAGACTATTGCAATAAGCCTTCCTGCTCAAAGCATCTGCAATGACATTGGCCTTGCCCGGAGTATATTCAATACTTGGGTTGTACTCTTGAATCATTTCACCCATCGA
Organism: Aegilops longissima; assembly: GCA_021605205.1. Lineage (NCBI taxonomy): Eukaryota > Viridiplantae > Streptophyta > Magnoliopsida > Poales > Poaceae > Aegilops > Aegilops longissima. The sequence continues at coordinate 615,892,133 of CM038682.1, read as the reverse complement.
GTCTGCTCGAGGTTGAGGTTGGGCTGAGTGAAGATGTACTTGAGACTCTTGTGATCGGTGAAAATGTCCACTTTCCTTCCCAACAAGAGATGTCTCCATGTAATCAATGCATGGACAATCGCCGCCAACTCAAGATCGTGAGTGGGGTAGTTCTTCTCGTTGGGCTTCAATCTGGCGAGAGGTATAAGCCACAACTCTCTTCTCTTGCATTAACACAGCACCGAGACCTTGAAGAGAAGCATCACGAAAAACTTCAAATGGCTTGGATTCATCAGAGGAGTCGAACAGAGCTGTGACGAGTTTCTCTTTGAGAGTATTGAAAGCAACGTCACATTCGGAGACCGACATACTTCACATGCTTCGGAGAAGGTTGGAAAGAGGCTTTGCAATCTTGGAGAAGTTCTCAATGAATCTTCGCAATAGCTTGCAAGACCAAGAAAATCATGGAGCTGCTTGACATTCCGAGGAGGTTCCCAATTCACAATCGCGGACACCTTCTCGGATTAACAGCGATGCCCTTGGCGGAGATGATATGACCAAGATAAAGCACTTCATCAAGCCAAAATTCACATTTGGAGAACTTCGCATAGAATTGGTACTCTCTGAGCTTGTCTAGCACCAATCGCAAATGTTTGGCATGATCCTTCTTATTCTTGGAGAAGACCAAAATATCATCAAGATAGACCAAGACGAATTCATTGGTGTAGGGGTTGAAAATGAAGTTCATCATCTGAGAGAATGTTGGAGGAGCATTGACGAGGCCGAAAGACATGACAGTATATTCATAACAACCAAAACTTGTTCTGAATGCTGTCTTGGGAATATCTTGTTCACGAATGCGAATCGATGATACCCCATACAAGGTCAAGCTTGAGAACAACAGTAGCACCTTTGAGTTGCTCGAAAAGCTCATTGATGTTGGGAAGTGGATACTTGTTCTTGATTGTCTTCTTATTCAATGGACGGTAATCGACACAAAGTCGGTCCGTGCCATCCTTCTTCCGGACAAAAGAACACCACAACCCCAAGGAGATGAACTCGGTCCGATCAAACCCAGACGCTCTTGTTCATCGAGCTGCTTCTTCAATTCCTTCAGCTCTTCAGTCCAAGCTTGTATGGACGCTTGCAAACGGGTTCATGCGTGCTCAAGATCGATAACGAACTCAATCGGCCGATGAGGAGACATACCGAAGCTCTTCCGGAAAGACATCTTGGTACTCACAAACGATCGGAATCGAGAGATAGCATTCAGTTCGCCCTTCTCATTGAGAGAAAACAACCAATGGTTTCATCACGAGCGCATAAGTGATCACATCATTAGAAGAGTGAGTCAATTGAATTTCCACGCAGCACAATCAATCGAGCTTTGTGCTGATAAAGCCATCCATTCCGAGAATAAGATCAATATCCGAGTCACCAAGAACAATAGGTTTAGCCAGAAATCTATAATCGCCCATCTTGATACCGACATTTGGAACCAACATGGTAGATCTCAAACGCTTAGCCGGAGAAATAACTTGCATAGCTTTAGGTAATGCCTCTGAATCAAAATTGTGCTTCGATGCAAAAGGATATGACATGAAAGAATGCGATGCACCAGTATCAAATAAGACTTTTGCAGGAATATCGTTAACTGAGAGATTACCCATTAACACATCAGAAGAATCCTCTGCTTGAGCTGCATTCATCATATTGACCTTTGCAAACTTGGGATTATGCTTTACCACTGCGTTGCTGGAAGATTTCACAGGAGGAGGAGGCGGAAGGCGCCTCTGGTTGAAACACTTGTTCGCATAGTGACCTTTCTGCTGACATTTGTTGCAAGTCACTTCAGACAGCGGACGGTGGTAAGGAGCACTTGACCTTGGAGCTTGAGAATTAGACTTGTTCGATGGCTTGGGTTGGGTGGGTGGGAAGATCCACGGCCACCGAGTTCTTCTCGCCGGTAAGGCCGACGGAACGGAGGAGGAGGAAGGTAAAACTTCTGCTGCTTAGCTGCCACTTGAGAGGACGAAGAGGACTGAACTGCATCCCCGATTCTCTTCTTAGAAGCCTCACATTTGAGCTGGGCAGCTTCTTGCTTGATGCCATGTTGTAGAAATCATCATACTTATCTCGCTCAAAAAGCACAAGAGCTAATTGCAGATCCTCTCTCGCACCACCTCTGAATTGATAGATCATACTCTTTTCATCGTGCACGCCTTGCTTAGCAAAACGAAGCGAGCTCGAACTGGATATTGTATTGATAGATGACATGTTGCCTTGCTTGAGATTGCGGAACTCCTCACGCTTGCTCTCAACAACACATTTCGAATGTGATGAGCTCAAATCACGGCGAACTCATCCTGTAATGACACGACCTCCTCTGGAATCTTTGTATTGCTGGTACCACTCAGCAGCTTGATCCTTGAGTTGAAACGATGCAAACTTGACAAAGTCCTCGTGTCCGACATTGCTACAATCAAAGTGCTTGCAGATGTCCACTAACCAATCGTCGGCGTCTGTGGCCTCGACACGTAAACCGAAAGACTTCGCTGATTAGCGAGGAACCGATCGAGAGTAGCAAAGTGTGGCTGATTGTTGCCTTGACCTTGATTTCCTTGATTGCCTTGCCCTGAGTACGCTTCTTGCAAGAGCTGCAAAATCATCGAGCATTGGCATTGGTGGCTGCCATGATAGCTTGCCGTGCCTCCGGAGGCGGAGGTGGAGGTGGAGGTTCGACCGATCCCCATCATTGCGATCCGGATTCGAGACGCGTTGGCGGAGCCATCTGAAGAGGGTGACATCCATTAGTCCTTTGATAGACAAACAGATAAGTAGAATCAACGGATAGAAATTGCAACATATAGTCTTCACAATAAACATTCGAACAAGAATGAACGAATGAATTCCAAAAGTTAATCATCACACGTCCATTAAGGTGAGAAGCCACTTAGATAAAGATATGGAAACAACATCTGTCTTAGAAACAAATCGAATATCACAACTGAAAACAAATGATTGGCTTCTAGAATGAGCCGGAACAAACACATGATAGAGATTTCGCCCAAAGTGTTCGTGGTGGGGCCCACACGGACACGACGATAGCGAACGTCACGAATGACAAACAAGACGTCCCGAATCAGCATAGCCAAGGATTCTTTAAGACGCCTCGCGACCATCAGAATCGACCGTGAATGGGCGGACCACTAGACGTTGAACCCCAATCTCAAATCATACATCTGTCGGAAAGAATATCCTGTAAGCTACTAGAATTCCCACCTATGAACTCCCGAAACTTTCTGGTTATGCAATCTGGTGTTGGGGATACAGGGGACACAAAATATATCACCCAAACTAACAATACCTAGATCCAGCTGTATCCATCCGTCAACACATAACCAAGAAATCCTCGGAAATCGTGTACCTCGACCTTCAAAAACATCCGTTATACAAGTCATGGCAATACTCCGCACTCGCCACAATCTCGGGCTATCGGGGTTATCTCACCAACAACTGCACAAAAGAGATTTCGATGTCGGTAAAACTCGGTATTCCGAATCGCAACGATAAAATTGTGACGACAACACCTCGGAGCTCAACTCCCGGGACATTGCCACAACCCCTAAATGTCGAGGCACCAAGAACAATGTTCTCGTCACAAAACCATCGGAACGATTCCAAGATACCCACGTGATCCTAAAAATTTTTTAGTGAAATTTGAGAAGAGAAGAGTCAAAACTCTACGTCGGGATACCTCACCAGAGCGATTTAAGGACTGGGAGTAAAAGAATCCTACTCTCCGATATATATAATCCTAAGACTCAAAACATTTTCCCATTCTAGACTCAACAACGCCAAAGAAACAATCAAGTAGGGGCTCCTAAGTCGGGAAGGCTCTGATTACCAACTTGTAACGCCCCCGATGCGGCTATATCTCCCACGTGTCGAGGCACGACTTAGAGGCATAACCGCATTGAAAGCAATGTCGCAAGTGAGGTAATCTTCACACAACCCATGTAATAAATAAGGGAAAGATACATAGTTGGCTTACAATCACCACTTCACACAAGACATAAATAAACATCCATCATTCGAGTACACTCAAGGTCCGACTACGGAACCAAAATAAAAGAAGATACCCCAAATGCTCCACAGATCCTGAATCGTCCCAACTGGGCACCACTACGATCATCGGAAAAGACACATAGTAACGACCACGCTCCTCGTCGAACTCCCACTTGAGCTCGGTTGAGTCACCTGCCCGCATCGTCGGAACTCGCAACTGTTTTGGAAGTATCTGTGAGTCACGGGACTCAGCAATCTCACACCATGAGATCAAGACTATTTAAGCTAATAGGAAGGACAAGGTAGTAAAGTGGAGCTGCAGCAAGCGACTAGCATATATGGTGGCTACATCGCAAAAGAGAGCGAGAAGAGGAGCAAAGCACGGACGTGAAACTAATAGCGATCAAGAAGTGATCCTGAACTACTTACGCCGACATAACTCCAACACCGTGTTCACTTCCCGGACTCACGAGAAGAGACCATCACGGTTACACACGCGTTGATGTGTATTTTAAATTGAGGTCAACTTTGGGTTTTCTACAACCGACATTAACAAATTCCCATCTGCCTCATAATCGCGGGCACGGCTTTGAAAGATATTACCTGCAGGGTGTCCCAACTTAGCCCATTATAAGCTCTCACGGTCAACGAAGGATAATTCCTTCTACCGAAGACCCGATCAATCTCGAATCTCGGACTACAAGACATTTCGACAGCAATAAAACAAGACCAAAGAAAGCCACCCGGTTGTGCCGACAAATCCCGATAGGAGCTGCACATATCTCGTTCTCGTGGCACATCCGGATGAGACAGACTACGAGTAAAACCAAGCCTCGAAGTTTCCCGTGGTGGCCCTCAAGGTGGCTCGGTTCGGGCCAGCACTCAAGGAGCACTGGTCCGGGGTTAAAATAAAGATGACCCTCGGCCCGCGAAAACCCGGGGAAAAGGCTTAGGTGGCAAATGGTAAAACCAATGTTGGGCCTTGCCGGACGAGTCTTATTCAAAGCGAACTGTCAAGGGGTCCCATAAATCACCCAACCGTAAGGAACGCTAAATCAAGGAACATAACACCGTATGACGGAAACTAGGTGGCAAGAGTGGAACAAAACACTGGCATAAGGCCGAGCCTTCCACCCTTTACCAAGTATATAGATGTATTAAATATAGCAGATATATATTGTGATATCCCCAACAAGTAATCATGTTCCAAAGAGGAACAACATCTCCATGTTCCAACAAGGAACAAACTTCAGCTTCACCTGCAACTAGCAACGCTATAAGAGGGCTGAGCAAAGCGGTAACATAGCCAAACAACGGTTTGCTAGGAAAAGGATGGTTAGGGGCTGACATGGCAATATGGGTGGCATGATATAGCAAGTGGTAGGCATCGCAGCATAGGCATAGCAAAAGAGCGAGCAACTAGCATAGCAAAGATAGAAGTGATTTCGAGGGTATGGTCATCTTGCTCGCAATGTTCTCGAGTTGTCGAAAGCTTGATCCTCGAAAACGTTCTCAACAGGCTCCTCGCTCACGTACTCGTCTCCCAGCTCTACCCAAAGCAACAACACAAACAAAGGAACCACAATAAATCACGGTGCAATGCACAATCAACATGATGCAAAACATGACATGATATGCGGATGCGATATGCAATGCGTATAAAGGCCCGGAAGGTAAATGATGAACCAGGCATCAACTTGGCAAACCAAGTATGCCACTGGAAAGATGAGATGATTTCGGTTGAAATCGATATAAAGATCACCGAAATCGGATGCACGGTTTGGAAATGACAAGCAAAACAAGAATGGCGCAAATCTGCCATTAACAGCATGATGCCACAAAACAAGAACCGAGGCATGTTTACAAGCTCAATGCACTCACTACAGAGCCTTATATGAAAAACTAAGCATACATACATCAAGAAGACATGACATAGAAGACATACATGGCAAGAACAATAACATAGCATAAATGGATCAACCACAACAAGCTTGGCAAAATTGAATAACATGTAACCAATCTGCCAGGAAACATTTGATAGCAAAAGTAGAGCTCGATTTACTCAAGCTATGGCACTCCATAATTGCAAACAAAGGCATGGATGGATAGAGCAAGACATTCTTTACAAAACATCCTTACTGAAGTATCTCAAAATATGCATAGATCTCTTGGTATCATCAAGTTAACATGGCATCAAAATCAGCTAAAACAGGGCTGAAATCAGCAACAGCAGGACACCTACTTTGCATGCTCGTGCTAGTCACCACATAGATCACAAAAATACATGGCATATACCCCTGGAAAGATGGCATGGCATATTTCAAAACACATGTAGGACTCAAATACATAGGATGCACACAATAATCATGGCAAAAATAACAAAAGTGCAAGTTCTGTTAAGAAACAGAAACTAACATCACATAGCACTCTTCCAACAGCATTTCGGGCATCAAGATGAGCTCAAAAGAAAATGATGCAATGGAATGAAATGATCTACTCTTCGAGACGAACATTTTGATATATTATACGCGCAAAATGGACCTACAGATGCAAAGTTACAGCACGTTGAAAATGCAACAAAATCATTGGATGCAAAAATAACTTAAGAGAAAAAATGGAGAGGAAGAGAGTCAACGGCGCCGCCCGAGGCCGGATCGGGCCGGATCGGGCGACGGCTGAATCGGCGCTGAGGTCGGCGAGGTCGCCGGAGGAGGAAGGCGGCAGCCGGATCCGTGGCGACGGGCTCCGGTGGCGGCGGGACCGGCTGGCGGCGCCGGAGGGACCGGGCGGCGAGTCGCCACGGGCGGCGAGGCGGGCGAGGGCGCCATGGGCGGCGGCCTTCGGGCCGGGCGGCGAGGAGGCGATCTGGGCGGCCGGGCGCGGGCGCGCGACGGAGCCGGGAGGAAGGAGCGGGCCGGGAGGGCTGGTCGTGGGCTCATGGGCTCAAGGCGGCGCAAGGCGCGGCGCGCGCTACGTGGCAGCCTGCCACTGGCTGCGGGCGGCGGCGGCGAAGTGTCCGGCGCCGGGCGGACACGTCCGGCGCGGCGCAGAGGAGGAAAAATTAGGGTTAGGGGGGAAGAAGACCCGGGATTTCGGGGGAGGTGTTTAAATAGGCATAGAGGGAGCTAGGAGAGTCCAAATGAGGTGTAGTTTTCGCCCACACGATCGTGATCGAACGACGGAGAGCATGGAAGTGACTTAGATGGGTTATTGGGCTGTTTTGAAGGGGTGTTGGCTGCAACTTAAAAGAGGCCTTTGCGAGAGTGCGGTTAACTGTTGGAGTACCAAACGAGCTCCAAATGACCCGAAACTTGACCGGTGGTCTACGGGTGGTATACCAAGGCCACTAGACAAACCTCGGTCCATTTCGAGAAGGTTTAATACCCGCACACGAAAAACGTAAAAGGGACCGCCGGGGAGATAGGAGTGCGGATTGCAAAACGGACAACGGGAAAAATGCTCGGAAACATGAGACGAACACGTATGCAAATGCGATGCACATGATGACATAATATAAAATGCATGACACGGACAAAATGCAAAAAGAAGAAAACCCAACCACGGAGGGAATATCATATATCAATGCCGAAAATGGCAAGAGTTGGAGTTACAAATATGGAAAGTTACTTCCGGGGTGTTACACTAGGGCTCTGGATGAGCTGTTCTACCGGGGAAACTCCCCTCCGGGAGGGGGAAATCATCGCCATCGTCATCACCAACGATCCTCTCATTGAGAGGGGGTCAACCTCCATCAATATCTTCACCACCACGATCTCCTCTCAAACCCTAGTTCATCTCTTGTATCAGATCTTTGTCTCAAAACCTCAGATTGGTACCTGTGGGTTGCTAGTAGTGTTGATTACTCCTTGTAGTTGATGCTAGTTAGTTTATTCAATGCAAGAGCATTTGTCCAGATCCTTAATGATAATTAATACTCTTCTGATTATGAACATGAATATGCTTTCTGAGTAGTTACGTTTGTTCCTGAGGACATGGGAGAATTCTTGTTATAAGTAATCATGTGAATTTGGTATTCATTCGATATTTTGATGAGATGTATGTTGTCTTTCCTCTAGTGGTGTTATGTGAACGTCGACTACATGACACTTCACCATGATTTGAGCCTAGGGGAAGGCATTGGGAAGTAACAAGTAGATGATGGGTTGCTAGAGTGACAGAAGCTTAAACCCTAGTTCATGTGTTGCTTCGTAAGGGGCTGATTTGGATCCATATGTTTCAGGCTATGGTTAGATTTGTCTTAATTCTTCTTTTGTAGTTGCGGATGCTTGCGAGAGGGGTTAATCATAAGTGGGAGGCTTGTACAAGGAAGGGCAGCACCGGTCCACCCACATATCAAATTATCAAAGTAACGAACGCGAATCATATGAGCATGACAAACACTAGCTTGACAACAATTCCCATGTGTCCTCGGGAGCGCTTTGCTTAAGAGTTCGTCCAGGCTTGTCCTTTGCTGCAAAAAGAATTGGGCCACCTTGCTGCACCTTTGTTACTTTTGTTACTTGTTACTCATTACGAATTATCTTATCACACAACTATCTGTTACCGATAATTTCAATGCTTACAGAGAATACCTTGCTGAAAACCGCTTGTCATTTCCTGCTTCTCCTCGTTGGGTTCGACACTCTTACTTATCGAAAGGACTACGATAGATCTCCTATACTTGTGGGTCATCACAGCCTATAGCCGAAATCCCACATGTGTGTGATTATCCCCAAGTGCAGGGAATCATCTGTAGCGACCCGACCCGAATGGATCAAGTCTCTGTGCTCAGGTGTCATCCTCGATCAAGAATGCCGACACCACACAAGATTGAAGGATTTATAACAGAGTAGCAATCACACACTTATTACATCGTTTGTCCGAAGAGGACTTATTACAATAAATATGGCTTAAGGCCATCTAATAACGATAACAGCGGAAGACTTGGAAGATAAGTGAGTCCATCAACTCCAGCCGCATCATCGAGTATAGAACCACGACCTAAAGCACCTTACTGTCGTCGTCGAAAAGTCTGCAACATGAAAGTTGCAGCCCAAAACGGTCAAGACATGGAATATGCTGGCAATGTAACACATAGAGAATAATGAATGATAAGCCTGTACTACATGCATATGTGGCTGGTGGAAAGCTCTACTGTTACAGCTTTTGCATAAAGCCAGTTTTTCCCTCGCAAAGGAATAAATTTGTTTAACTATCATGGTGGTTGTTAAACATTGAGAATGGTTGACAGATCCTCAATCCCAATTAAAAGTACTCATTAAAAACCCAACAATATTAATTAGAAGTAACATGTTGAGATTCACATGATATTCAAGTACTAGATACTCAAGATGTCCATAACCGGGGACACAGCTAATCATGATTAATTTGTACACTCTACAGAGGTTTGCGCACTTTTCCCCACAAGACTCGATCGCCTCCGTTTGGTTTCTCGCACTACATGGTGTTTGAGAGACGGATGACCGAGACATAGTCTTTCAGAAGCGTTTGCACCTTACGATGGGTAGACCGTACCACCTACAACCCCTACATCTGCTAGTCTACCACTGTAAGAGTTCACACGACTTAATCAACTATGCCAGAGCCCATAATGGCTTGTGGCTGCACACGGAAGTTACTAGTTTGAATAATCTTATGATCCCTTTGAGCCTGGGTGGCGGTCCGAAGAAAAACAGGCAAGTCCTGATAGAAACCAGGTGCCTCAATCCACCCAGATGTGCGTTTAAGTTGCCACCTTAAATAAACCATTAATTTAACAATTTCACATCTGTCATGGAATACACTCACCCAATCCACGTCTACTAGCATAGCATAGCATAATAAGCAAACGTAGAAGTAACTCCCAAGGTTTCATAAGTAAAACAGGTAATAGGTACTACCTCAATCTACTTCCCATCCCACAATTTAATTAGATCCTAATCATACAATGTTTGAGGATTGATCTAATGCATAAAAACTGGGTATGAGAAAGTATGATCAAAGTGTTACTTGCCTTGCTGACGATCCGCGAAACCTAGGGATTCGAAGTAACAAGCGGCGCACTCCGGGTGATCTATCGCAGACAAACAACAAGCATACAATAAGTACTCATCTAATGCATAGGTAAATCTCGAATAAAAGATCTAACCAGAAAGTTCAACTTAAGAACCCTGGTTGCCAAAATAATCGAATCAAATAAAGCAACGAAAGTCAAACGACGAAAGAAAACAACTCGGTTCTAGCAAGTTGAAACTAAGTCAAATTTTACAGTAGCAAAACTTTGTTTAAGTTGATTAGTCGGAACGGCGGTTTCGAGATGAAACTCCAGGCGCTTGAATCACCTGATTCCGATAAACGAGCGAGAAGATAGACTAGAAAGAGAATCGGATCTAAAATCGCTATCAGAAAAATAGCGGAATAAATCCGATGAGAAAGAAAACGACGAACGGTTGAACGAACGGACGTTCATTAACCGAAGCAAACCGGTGATCACGTTCGTTAGGACAAACGGTCCGGCGAACGATTGCTAAACAAAACCGGAAAGAAAAACCGACGAGAAAACCCGATCTAGGGTTTCGGAAAGAAAACCGAAACAAAAAACCGATCTAGAGAAATCCAGAACGGAAATCGGAACGATTTACGAAAAACCGAACCGAGGAAAAGAAAAGGTGACGCGGCGCGGGGCTAGTACCTCGACGAGGTGGGGCTCCGGCGGGGCGGCGGCTAGGGTGGCGGCGGCGGTGTAGGGCGGCGGCGGCTAAAGGGGCGGCAATGGCGCAAGGGGCGGGCGGCAGAGGGCGGCGGCGGCTGGTGAGGCGGCGACATGGCGTTAGGTGGCAAGCGGCGAGGGCGGCGGCGGCGGGCGGCGGCGGTGCTGCTGGAGGAGGAGAGGAGAGGAGAGGTGTTGGTTTGATGTGTTAGAGGGGGTGCTTGGGTATTTATATTGGGAGGGAGGGTTTTGCTTGGGGTAGGGGACAAGAAATAGACTAGGATTAGGAAACAAAGAGGAAAAGATCTAGAAACAAATACGGAAAAAACAGAAGTAGGACAAGAGTCCTACTAGGATTAGGAAAAAGGAAGCGGCGGCTCCCTGTCTCCCTGTGCGGCGCGCGATGGCCTTGGCCTCTTGGCCGGCCGGCTCCTTGGCGGCTTGGGCCTTTGGCCCAAGGCGCTGCGGCTCTCTTTTTTTTTCTTTTTTTTTATCGGTTTCGCGCGCAGAAAAATACAGAGAAAAAAATCTAAACGAACTCCAAAATTAATAAAGTAAACTTTCCCCGACTCCTAAAAATGAGTCGAACAAAATGAACTTTTACTCGGGGCCTAAAATGCAATTTTTGAAAACACGATTTTCCCTAAGGCAAATAAACTCCGAGAAAATCCAAAATTTGATTTATTTATTAAATCTTCATTTTTCCTAAATTTTGGGAAAGTCATATTATTCCCTCTCTTATATATTGATAGTAGAAATAATTGAAGATAAAATAAATAAAAATCAAATGATCGTATTTTCATAGTTTTGAGAGAACTCAAATACGAAAATTTCGAAATCTACAACTCTCTCCGCGGGTCCTTGAGTTGCGTGAAATTTCTAGGATCAACAAAATGCAAGAAAATATGATATGCATGATGACTTAATGTATAACATTCCAAATTGAAAATTTGGGATGTTACAAACCTACCCCCATTAAGATGAATCTCGCCCTCGAGATTCGGGTTGGCTAGAAAATAGGTGAGGTGATCCTTGAGCAAATCTTCTTCTCTTTCCTGGTGGCTTCATCCTCGGTGTGGTGGCTCCAATGAACCTTGCAAAACTTGATAACCTTGCTGCGAGTAACTCTGCTGGCATATTCGAGAATCTCGACCGCTTCTCCTCATATGTTAAATCATCCTTTAACTGAATTGCTTCAAGTGGCATCAGTATCTCTTAGCGGTACTTCCGCCATCTCGGCATGACATTTCTTCACCGAGAAACATGGAACACGCCATGAACTCCTGACAGTCCCTCCGCAATTCCAGCTTATAAGCAACTTCTCCCATGCGTTGCAAAATCCTATATGGTCCAACGAAACGTGGCGCCAATTTTCCTTTAACTCCAAATCGCTTAACTCCTCAAGTGGGGATACTCTAAGATAAACACTGCTCCAACTTCATATTCTATCGCCTTGCGTTTTGAATCCATATAGCTTTTTTGTGCGGACTGGGCTACCTTGAGCCTATCGCGAATCAACTTAACCTTCATTCGCTCCTTAATCAAATCTGGTCCAAACAATCGACGGTCTCCAACTTCGTCCCATGATAACGGTGTCTTACACCTCCTCCCGCACAAGGCTTCGAAGGTGCCATCTTCAAGTTGGTTTGGTAACTGTTGTTATAAGAAAATTCAGCATACTGACAAGTTATCGTCCCAACTAGATCCATAGTCTAGTGCACAAGCTCTCAAATATCCTCCAAAATCTGATTGACTCTCTCGGTCTGTCCATCACATGCGTGGGTGAAAAGTTGTCTTGAATTCCAGCCTGGTTCCTAACGTTTCATGCAAGCGATTCCAAAACTTTGAGGTAAATTGGGTTCCTCTATCTGATATGATACTCCTCGGAACTCTGTGCAAACACACAATTCTGGTCATGTATATCTTTGCCAACTTAGCGCTGCTATAGGTAGTCTTGACTGGAATGAAATGCGCTACCTTCGCTCAAGCGGTCGACTATAACCCAAATCGAATCATAGCTTTGAACGAGTCTTTGGCAAACCTGTGATGAAATCCATGCCTAGTTTATCCCACTTCCATTCGGTATCGGCAATGGCTGCAACAATCCTGCCGGCTTCGATGCTCGCCTTCACTCTCGACATACATCGCAAACTGCTACATACTCCGCGATATCCTTCTTCATTCCGGTCCACCAGAATGTTTCCTTCAAATCTAAATACATCTTTGTATTTCCTGGGTGAATCGAGTAGGGTGAATCATGTGCCTCTTGCAGAATCAACTTCCTGATCTCCGGGTCATTTGGCACGTAAATACGGTCCTCAAACCATAGGGTATCATGCTCATCCTCACGAAATCCCTTAGCTTCTCCAAAACCAATCGCAAATGTTCCTTATGTTCTTCTTCATTCTTCGAGAAAACCAAAATATCATCTATGAACACCACGACGAACTTATCCAAAAACTCCATAACACTTTGTTCATCAGGTTCATGAAATAGGCTAGCGCGTTAGTCAGTCCAAATGACATAACGGTGTACTCATACAGTCCATATCTTGTGGTAAATGTTGTCTTAGGTATGTCCTACTCCCGAATCTTCAACTGATGGTACCCTGATCGCAAATCGATCTTGGAAAACACTTTAGCTCCTTGCAAACGATCAAACAGATCATTTATCATAGGTAGTGGGTACTTGTTCTTGATCGTTACTTGATTCAATCCACGATAATCAACAACCATCCTTAACGATCCATCCTTCTTCTCCACTAACAGTACGGGTGATCCCCAAGGTGAAGAACTTGGGCGTATATAACCTTTATCCAATAGCTCCTTATTCTGCTTCTTGATTTCCGCCAAATCCTGTGCGGGCATCCTATATGGTCGCTTCGATATTGGGCCTGTACCTGGCAAAAGCTCTATCAAAAACTCAATGTCTCTATCCGGTGGCATTCCTGGCAACTCTTCCGGAAATACATCAGGGAAATCCCTTACCACTGGTACTTCTTCCTGCACAACTCCTGATAAGGAATTTACTTGTGCTCTCCTCGGCTCATGCCGTGATACATACTTGATTCTCCTCCTTCCGGGTGGTAAGCAAAATTGACTTAGTGGCGCAATCTATGTTCCCTCCATACTTCGATAGCCAATCCATGCCTAATATCACATCCAATCCTTGGGATTCCAGAACTATTAGGTCCGAGGGAAAAACATAGTGTCCAATCCTTAATGGCAGTCGATCACACCATATACTAGCCATGCATTCTGCTCCGGGTGAGGTTACTAGCATGGGTGACCTAAGGGCTTGGGTTGGTAATTTGTACTTATCCACAAATCCCCTTGATATGTATGAATGTGATGCACCAAAGATGTCGAAAAGAACTAGTGCAGATAAATGACTTAACCAAAACTTACCGATTCTCGCATCGGGCTGATCTTCAACCTCCTCCACGGTAACGTGGTTCACTTGTCCTTTATTGAAAGGGTTTGGCTTCTTTCGAGCTTCCATTTCCACCTTGGCCTTGGGACACTCATTTGCATAATGTCCGGTCTTGGAACACTTGTAACAGTGACATGGCTCAAGTCTTTCTTGGTGGGGTTGTTGGTGTGGTCGGTTCGCCATTGCTTCCTCCATTCCCATTACCATTCTTGTGGCCATTATGGTTGTGCGAACTACCTCCTCCATGGGTATGCTGAAACCGAACTCCCCGCTTAGGGGTATAACGGGCTTCATTGGGCTCCGAGTTATACTTCCCCGCCCATACTTCCTCTTGCGGTTCTCAATTTGTCTGCTGCTTTCCTTCAATCATGAGGGCGCGTCTACCAACTCCTGGTAGTTATTGAAACTTGCTACCATCAACTGCATGCTTAACTCATCATTCAGTCCTTCCAAACTTCTCACGCTTAGCTGCATCCGTAGCAACGTCATCCGGGGCATAACGTGCTAACTTACTAAAATCATCCACATCGCCAACAGTCCTTCCTCCTTGGCGTAAGTTGCGAAACTCACGCTTCTTCATGGCCATAGCTCCTGCCGAGACATGGGCGGTCGGAAAGCTTGTCAAATCGATCCCATGTGACAAAGGTCTCAGGGTAAGTGGCTGTGAAATTCTCCCACCATGCTGCTGCGGATCCTTCAAGTTGGTGTGCAGCAAACTTCACCTTTTCTCCATCTGTACATCCTGCAGTGGTCAACTCCCTCCCTACCTTACGGAGCCAATCATCTGCTACTATCGGCTCGGTGCTACTAGAAAACACCGGCGGGTTCAGCCTTAAGAAACGTGTCAAGTGATCTGCAGGTGGTGGTGGCGGTGGGTTGTTGTTGTTGTTGTTGTTGCCTTGGTTCTGTACCAATGTTTGGATCAAAGTGTTCTGCTGCTGAATCAACTGGGTGATCTCTGGCGGGAAAACAAACTCGGGGTCGCGTCTCGGAGGCATCTGATGGGTTTAGAAAAGATGAGAAATAAGAAGTAGAGTGAGGTCTAAGGAGAAACACTACCCAAATGTATATGAGCAAATGCACACAAAATCACTTCATTCAATTCAAACAAAGGGCTTACAACGATCTAACTATCGCAAAAGTGTGTGTACTATAATGTTACATGGAGGTAATACTACTAATGTGTGGGGGTCATCTACTAATTTGAACCGGTGGAAGACTCCATGATGTCTGCTCCAGCTTCGTCTTCAAAGTCGGGTTCACTTGGATCCAAATCGGTGTCGTCGATGATGACGTAGTTGCTCGGACAGCCGACGTACTTGTCTTCATTCTTGAGCGCCAATTTCTTCTTGAGTTCTTCAATCTCATACTTAAGATCGTTATTGTGTCTTGCTACAGCTACGATCTCGTCCATGTAGTCCTTGCGTGTAGACTTCAGTTCTCCTTCAAGTTCGATGATCCTTCCCTTTGCATTCTTCAACTCTATCATATCATTGCACATCTGGTTCTCCTCGCGTCGAATGTGCTGGTTTAACTCCTGGATGAAAGCTGCAATGGATCTGTCCTTCTTGGTGCTGACTATCTACCATTGTTCATTCCGGCGTCCGCAAATCTGGTAGATAGTGTCCTTGAGGTCTTCTTGAAAAACTTCTCCAATGCGTCCCATGGTGATATGAGCTGCCATGCTCTTTCCTGCACTCGTGTTGGTGCAATCAAAATACTATCTATAGGCTTGGTGATTGGGGCGAATGTCCTTCCTTAACGTGAGCTTGAATCTTCCAGTAGCTCCTCTTGAGCAGAGTGGCGTTGAAAGTCCCGTGAAACTTGGTAGTCCAATGTTTAGGTACTTGGTGACTTCCTTCAAGTGAAATCCAAAAGGTGTGCCTTCATCTGGTTGGGCGTACTTGATCTTGGCTTCCTTCATCCTAAAAGAGTAGAAAAAGATGATGAGTTAGAAAATGATAAGAGAATAGTGATCTATGGCTTTAACTTAGTGGTCGTGTCCTACGGTCGGTGGTGCTCGATACCATCTCTCAGAGCGACCCGACCGAATGGATCAAGTCTCGTGCTCGGTGTTATCCTCGGATCGAGAATGCCGACACCACACAATACTTTGAAGGATTTATAACAGAGTAGCAATCACACACTTATTACATCGTTTGTCCAGAAGAGGACTTATTACAATAAATATGGCTTAAGGCCATCTAATAACGATAACAGCGGAAGACTTGGAAGATAAGTGAGTCCATCAACTCCAGTAACATCACCGAGTGTAGAACCACGACCTAAAGCACCTTACTGTCGTTCAAAAAGTCTGCAACATGAAAGTTGCAGCCAAAACGGTCAAGACATGGAATATGCCGGAAATGTAACACATAGAGAATAATGAATGATAAGCCTGTACTGCATGCATATGTGGCTGGTGGAAAGCTCTAGGTTACATTTTTGCATAAAGCCAGTTTTTCCCTACTGCAAAGGAGTAAATTTGTTTAACTATCATGGTGGTTGTTAAACATTGAGAATGGTTGACAGCATCCTCAATCCCAATTAAAAGTACTCATTAAAAACCCAACAATATTAATTAGAATTAACATGTTGAGATTCACATGATATTCAAGTACTAGATACTCAAGATGTCCATAACCGGGGACACGGCTAATCATGATTAGTTTGTACACTCTGCAGAGGTTTGCGCACTTTTCCCCACAAGACTCGATCGCCTCCATTTGGTTTCTCGCACTACATGGTGTTTGAGAGACGGATGACCGAGACATAGTCTTTCAGAAGCGTTTGCACCTTACGATGGGTAGACCGTACCACCTACAACCCCTACATCTGCTAGTCTACCACTGTAAGATTTCACACGACTTAATCAACTATGCTAGAGCCCATAATGGCTTGTGGCTGCACACGGAAGTTACTAGTTTGAATAATCTTATGATCCCTTTGAGCCTGGGTGGCGGTCCGAAGAAAAACAGGCAAGTCCTGATAGAAACCAGGTGCCTCAATCCACCCAGATGTGTGTTTAAGTTGCCACCTTAAATAAACCATTAATTTAATAATCTCACATCTGTCATGGAATACACTCACCCAATCCACGTCTACTAGCATAGCATAGCATAATAAGCAAACGTAGAAGTAACTCCCAAGGTTTCATAAGTAAAACAGGTAATAGGTACTAGCTCAATCTACTTCCCATCCCACAATTTAATTAGATCCTAATCATGCAATGTTTGAGGATTGATCTAATGCATAAAAACTGGGTATGAGAAACTATGATCAAAGTGTTACTTGCCTTGCTGACGATCCGCGAAACCTAGAGATTCAAGTAACAAGCGGCGCACTCGGGTGATCTATCACGCACAAACAACAAGCATACAATAAGTACTCATCTAATGCACAGTAAATCTCGAATAAAAGATCTAACCAGAAAGTTCAACTTAAGAACCACGGTGCAAAAAGAATCGAATCAAATAAAGCAACGAAAGTCAAACGACGAAAGAAAACAACTCGGTTCTAGCAAGTTGAAACTAAGTCAAATTTTACAGTAGCAAAACTTTGTTTAAGTTGATTAGTCGGAACGACGGTTTCGAGATGAAACTCCAGCGCTTGAATCACCGATTCCGATAAACGAGCGAGAAGATAGACTAGAAAGAAAATCGGATCTGAAATCGCTATCGGAAAAATAGCGGAATAAATCCGATGAGAAAGAAAACGATTTAACGGTTGAACGAACGGACGCTCATTAACCGAAGCAAACCGGTGATCATGTTCGTTAGGACGAACGGTCCGGCGAACGATTGCTAAACAAAACCGGAAAGAAAAACCGACGAGAAAAACCGATCTAGGGTTTCGGAAAGAAAACCGAAACGAAAAACCGATCTAGAGAAATCCGGAACGGAATCGGAACGGAAATCGGAACGGAAATCGGAACGATTTACGAAAACCCGAACCGAGGAAAAGAAAAGGTGACGCGGCGCGGGGCTAGTACCTCGACGAGGTGGGGCTCCGGCGGGGCGGCGGCTAGGGTGGCGGCGGCGGCACTTGGCGGCGGCGGTAGTAGGCGGCGGCGGCGGCTAGGGGCGACGGCGTGCAAGGCGGCGGCGTAGGGCGGCGGCGCTGGTGAGGGCGGCGGCGGCGTGGGTGGCGGCGGCGGCGCAGCGGCGGGTGGCGGCGGCGCAAGCTGCCATGAGGAGAGGAGAGGAGAGGTGTTGGTTTGATGTGTTAGAGGGGTGGTGCTTGGTATTTATATTGGGGAGGGAGGGTTTTGCTTGGGGTAGGGACAAGAAATAGACTAGGATTAGGAAACAAAGAGGAAAAGATCTAGAAACAAATCTGGAAAAAAGAAGTAGGACAAGAGTCCTACTAGGATTAGGAAAAGGAAGCGGCGGCTCCTGGCTCCTCAAGGCGGCGACGATGGCCTTGGCCTCTTGGCCGCCGGCTCCTTGGCGGCTTGGGCCTTTGGCCCAAGCGCTCTGCTCTCTTTTTTTTATTGGTTTGAGCACGTAAGAATACAGAGAAAAAATCTAAACGAACTCCAAAATTAATAAAGTAAACTTTCCCCGACTCCTAAAAATGAGTCGAACAAAATGAAATTTTACTCGGGGCCTAAAATGCAATTTTTGAAAACACGCATTTTTCCCTAAGGCAAATAAACTCCGAGAAAAATCCAAAATTTGATTTATTTATTAAATCTTCATTTTTCCTAAATTTTGGGAAAGTCATATTATTCCCTCTCTTATATTTTGATAGTAGAAATAATTGAAGATAAAATAAATAAAAATAAAATGATCCTATTTTCATAGTTTTGAGAGAACTCAAATACGAAAATTTCGAAATCTACAACTCTCTCCGCGGGTCCTTGAGTTGCGTGAAATTTCTAGGATCAACAAAATGCAAGAAAATATGATATGCATGATGACTTAATGTATAACATTCCAAATTGAAAATTTGGGACGTTACATCATCGTAACAATTTCCAAAGGTTGAAGTGATAGGTATGGAGTGTCGAACCCACAAGGAGCTAAAGGTAAGATCAATATTCTCTCAAGCCCTATCTGCCGCTGATACGACTCTACATACACCGAACGTTTGCTTCCAACTAGAAACGAGAAATAAAACTATGTTGTGGGTATGAAGAGGATAACTTTGCATGATATCGGAGAGCTAAAATATAAAAGTAGGTGTTGTTATCATAAAGTTAGAATATATCACTAAATATTATAAATACCGAGTGTGGAATAATGGTGGATCGGTGTGCGGAATTGTCCTAGGCAATTGTTAATAAGACCGATAGTCGTCATTGCAATTTCAGATGAGGGAGAGGCATAAGCTAACATACTTTCTCTACTTGGATCATATGCACTTATGATTGGAACTCTAGCAAGCATCCGCAACTACTAAAGATCATTAAGGTAAAACCCAACCATAGCAATAAAGCATCAAGTCCTCTTTATTCCCATACGTCCTACCTCTTGAGCACTGCGTTGGATTTCCCCAAAGAGGAAGGGATGATGCAGCAAAGTAGCGTAAGTATTTCCTTCAGTTTTTGGGAACCAAGGTATCAATCCAGTAGGAGGCTACACGCAAGTCCCTCGTACCTACACAAAACAAATAGCTCCACGCAACCAACGCGATTAGGGGTTGTCAATCCCTTCACGGTCACTTACGAGAGTGAGATCTGATAGAGATAATAGATAATATTTTTGGTATTTTTGGTATAAATATGAAAAATAAAATAAAAGCAAAGTAAAAAACCGAAGGCAATAATAAAGTGTTGGGAGATTAATATGATGAGAATAGACCCGGGGGCCATAGGTTTCACTAGTGGCTTCTCTCAAGAGCATAAGTATTCTACGGTGGGTGAACAAATTACTGTTGAGCAATTGATAGAATTGAGCATAGTTATGAGAATATCTAGGTATGATCATGTATATAGGAATCACGTCCGAGACAAGTAGACCGACTCTGCTGCATCCACTACTATTACTCCACTCATCGACCGCTATCCAAAGATGCATCTAGAGTATTAAGTTCAAGAAAACAGAGTAACGCCTTAAGCAAGATGACTTGATGTAGAGGATAAATTCATGCAATATGATAAAAACCCATCTTGTTATCCTCGATGGCAACAATCAATACGTGCTTTGCTGCCCCTCATCACACGGGAAAGGACACCGCAAGATTGAACCCAAAGCTAAGCACTTCTCCCATTGCAAGAAAAACCAATCTAGTAGGCCAAACCAAACTGATAATTCGAAGAGACTTGCAAAGATAACCAATCATACAAAAAAGAATTCAGAAAAGATTCAAATATTTTTCATAGATAATCTTGATCATAAACCCACAATTCATCGGTCTCAACAAACACACTGCAAAAAGAAGATTACATCGAATAGATCTCCACGAGAGAGGGGGAGAACATTGTATTGAGATCCAAAAAGAGAGAAGAAGCCATCTAGCTACTAACTATGGACCCGAAGGTCTGAGGTAAACTACTCACACTTCATCGGAGAGGCTATGGTGATGATGTAGAAGCCCTCCGTGGTGGATTCCCCTTCCGGCGGAGCTCCGGAATAGGCCCCAAGATGGGATCTCGTGGATACGGAAAGTTGCGGCGGTGGAATTAGGTTTTTGGCTCCATATCTGATCGTTTGGGGGTACGTAGGTATATATAGGAGGAAGGAGTACGTCGATGGAGCAATGGGGGGCCCATGAGGCAGGGGGCACGCCCTAGGGGGGTGGGCGCGCCCCCCACCGTCGTCGCCACCTCCCTTCTTTCTTGACGTGGGGTCCAAGCCTCCTGGATCATGTTCGGTGAGAAAATCACGTTCCCGAAGGTTTCATTCCGTTTGGACTCCGTTTGATATTCCGTTTCTTCGAAACACTGAAATAGGCAAAAAACAGCAATTCTGGGCTGGGCCTCCGGTTAATAGGTTAGTCCCAAAAGTAATATAAAAGTGGAAAATAAAGCCCAGTATGGTCCAAAACAGTAGATAATATAGCATGGAGCAATCAAAAATTATAGATACATTGGAGACGTATCAGGCATCCCCAAGCTTAATTCCTGCTCATCCTCGAGTAGGTAAATGATAAAAAAGAATTTTTGATGCAGAGTGCTACTTGGCATAATTTCAATGTAATTCTTCTTAATTGTGGTATGAATATTCAGATCCGAAAGATTCAAGTAAAAAGTTCATATTGACATAAAAATAATAATACTTCAAGCATACTAACTAAGCAATTATGTTTTCTCAAAATAACATGGCCAAAGAAAGTTCATCCCTACAAAATCATATAGTTTAGTCATGCTCCATTTTCGTCACACAAGAATGCTCTCATCATGCACAACCCCGATGACAAGCCAAGCAATTGTTTCATACTTTAGTAATCTCAAACTTTATAAACCTTCACGCAATACATGAGCGTGAGCCATGGATATAGCACTATGGGTGGAATAGAATACGATGATGGGGGTTATGTGGAGAAGACAAAAAGGAGAAAGTCTCACATCAACGAGGAAAATCAATGGGCTATGGAGATGCCCATCGATTGATGTTAATGCAAGGAGTAGGGATTGCCATGCAACGGATGCACTAGAGCTATAAATGAATGAAAGCTCAACAAAAGAAACTAAGTGGGTGTGCATCCAACTTGCTTGCTCACGAAGACCTAGGGCATTTGAGGAAGCCCATTGTTGGAATATACAAGCCAAGTTCTATAATGAAAAATTCCCACTAGTATATAAAAATGACAAAACAAGAGACTCTCTATCATGAAGATTATGGTGCTACTTTGAAGCATAAGTGTGGAAAAAAGGATAGTAGCATTGCCCCTTTTTATATATATTTTTTGGCCTTCTTTTTCTCTTTTGGAATTGTTTTTATTGGGACAATGCTCTATTAAATGATGATCATCACACTTCTATTTATTTACAACTCAATGATTACAACTTGATACTAGAACAAAGTATGACTCTATATGAATGCCTCCGGCGGTGTAACGGGATATGCAATGAATCAAGAGTGACATGTATGAAAGAATTATGAACGGTGGCTTTTCCACAAATACTATGTCAACTACATGATCATGCTAGTAATATGACAATGATGAAGGTGTCATGATGAACGAAATGATGGAAAGTTGCATGGCAATATATCTCAAAATGGCTATGGAAATGCCATAATAGGTAGGTATGGTGGCTGTTTTGAGGAAGATATAAGGAGGTTTATGTGTAAAAGAGCGTATCATATCACGGGGTTTGGATGCACCAGCGAAGTTTGCACCAACTCTCAATGTGAGAAAGGGCAATGCACGTACATCAAGAGGCTAGCAATGATGGAAGGGTGAGAGTGCGATAATCCATGGACTCAACATTAGTCATAAAGAACTCATATACTTATTGCAAAAATCTACAAGCCATCAAAAACCAAAGCACTACGTGCATGCTCCTAGGGGGATAGATTGGTAGGAAAAGACCATCGCTCGTCCCCAACCGCCACTCATAAGGAGGACAATCAAATAACACCTCATGTTTCAAATTTGTTACATAACGTTTACCATACGTGCATGCTACGGGACTTGCAAACTTAAACACAAGAATTCTTCAAATTCACAACTACTCAACTAGCACGACTTTGATATTATCACCTCCATATCTCAAAACAATTATCAAGCATCAAACTTTTCTTAGTATTCAACGCACTCAAAAGAAAGTTTTACAAATCTTGAATACCAAGCATATTAAGATTTTTAAGCAAATTACCATGCTATTTAAGACTCTCAAAATAATATAAGTGAAGCATGAGAGATCAATAGTTTCTATAAAACAAATCCACCACCGTGCTCTAAAACATATAAGTGAAGCACTAGTGCAAAACTATATAGCTCAAAAGATATAAGTGAAGCACAAAGAGTATTCTAACAAATTCCAATTCATGTATGACTCTCTCAAAAGGTGTGTACAGCAAGGATGATTGTGGTAAACTAAAAAACAAAGACTCAAATCATACAAGACACTCCAAGCAAAACACATATCATGTGGTGAATAAAAATATAGCTCCAAGTAAAGTTACCGATGGAAGTAGACGAAAGAGGGGATGCCTTCCGGGGCATCCCCAAGCTTTGACTTTTTGGTGTCCTTGGATTATCTTGGGGGTGCCATGGGCATACCCAAGCTTAGGATCTTGCTACTCCTTGTTCCATAATCCATCAAAAGATTTCACCCAAAACTTGAAAACTTCACAACACAAAACTCAACAGAAATCTCGTGAGCTCCGTTAGCGAAAGAAAACAAAAGACCACTTCAAGGTACTGTAATGAACTCATTCCTTATTTATATTGGTTTTGAACCTACTGTATTCCAACTTCTCTATGGTTTATAAACTATTTTACTAGCCATAGATTCACCAAAATAAGCAAACAACACACGAAAAACAGAATCTGTCAAAAACAGAACAGTCTGTAGTAATCTGTAACTAACGCAAACTTCTGGAACTCCAAAAAATCAGAAAAAATAGGAAGACCTAGGAAATTTGTTTATTGATCATCAGCAATTTGAATAACTATTTTATCACGTTATGGTGATTTTTAACAATTGTTTTCGTGAACAGAAAGTTTCTAGAAATTACAGCAAGATCAAATAACTATCATCCAAGAAGACCCTATAGGTTTAACTTGGCACAAACACTAATTAAAACATAAAACCACATCTAACCAGAAGGTAGATGGATTATTTATTCATAAACATAAGCAAAATAAAAAAACAAAAAAATAAAATTGGGTTGCCTCCCAACAAGCGCTATCGTTTAACGCCCCTAGCTAGGCATTGATAATTTTAATGATGCTCACATGAAAGACAAGAATTGAAACGCAAAAAGAGCATCATAAAACATGTGACAAACACATCTAAGTATAACATACTTACTATGCATAGGCATTTTATAAGAAAACAAATTATCATAGCAAACAAAAATTAGCATATGCAAGGAAGTGGAAAGAAACAATAGCAATCTCAACATAACGAGAGGTAATTTAGTAACATGAAGATTTCTACAACCATATTTTCCTCTCTCATAATAATTACATGTAGGACCATAAGCAAATTCAATAAAATAGCTATCACATAAAATATTTTCAACATGATCCACATGCGTACAAAGTTGACACTCTTCCGAAATACTGGGATTAACATTAACTAAACTCATGACCTCTCCAAACCCACTTTTATCAAAAAATTCATAAGATTGAATATTCTCCAAATATGTGGGATCTAAAGTTGACACTCTTCCAAACCCACTTTCAATATTATTGCAAACAATATTGTCAATCTCATATTCATCATGGGGATTAGATAAATTTTCAAGATCATAAGAAGAATCACCCCAATCATGATCATTGCAACAAGTAGTAGACATAGCAAAACTAGCATCCCCAAGCTTAGGGTTTTGCATAATATTAGCACAATTTACATCAAGAGAATTTATAATAAAATTATTGCAATCATGCTTTTTATTCAAGGAGCTATCGTGAATCTCTTCATCACAATTTTCAGATTCACAAATTTCAAGCAAAACTTCATAAAGATAATCTAGTGCACAAAACTCACTAGCAATAGGTTCAACATAATTGGATCTCTTAAAGAGATTAGCAAGTGGATGAGGATCCATAACCTTTTAGCAAGCAAAGATGCAAGCAAAAAGAAGGCACATGGTAACATGAGCAAACAGAAGGACGAACGGAAGAAGGGCGAATAAAACGGCAAGGGTGAAGCGGGGGAGAGGAAAACGCGAGGCAAATGGCAAATAATGTAATGCGGGAGATAAGGGTTTGTGATGGGTACTTGGTATGTTGACTTTTGCGTAGACCTCCCCGGCAACGACGTCAGAAATCCTTCTAGCTACCTCTTGAGCACTGCGTTGGATTTCCCCGAAGAGGAATGGATGATGCAGCAAAGTAGCGTAAGTATTTCCCTCAGTTTTTTAGAACCAAGGTATCAATCCAGTAGGAGGCTACACGCAAGTCCCTCGTACCTACAAAAACAAATAGCTCCACGCAACCAACGCGATTAGGGGTTGTCAATCCCTTCACGGTCACTTGCGAGAATGAGATCTGATAGAGATAATAGATAATATTTTTGGTATTTTTGGTATAAAGATGCAAAGTAAAATAAAAGCAAAGTAAAAAAGCAAAGGCAATAATAAAGTGTTGGGAGATTAATATGATGAGAATAGACCCGGGGGCCATAGGTTTCACTAGTGGCTTCTCTCAAGAGCATAAGTATTCTACGGTGGGTGAACAAATTACTGTTGAGCAATTGACAGAATTGAGCATAGTTATGAGAATATCTAGGTATGATCATGTATATAGGCATCACGTCCAAGAAAAGTAGACCGACTCCTGCCTGCATCTACTACTATTACTCCACTCATCGACCGCTATCCAGCATGCATCTAGAGTATTAAGTTCAAGAAAACAGAGTAACGCCTTAAGCAAGATGACATGATGTAGAGGGATGAATTCATGCAATATGATAAAAAACCCCATCTTGTTATCCTCGATGGCAACAATACAATACATGCCGTGCTGCCCCTACTGTCACTGGGAAAGGACACCGCAAGATTGAACCCAAAGCTAAGCACTTCTCCCATTGCAAGAAAAACCAATCTAGTAGGCCAAACCAAACCGATAATTCGAAGAGACTTGCAAAGATAACCAATCATACAAAAAAGAATTCAGAGAAGATTCAAATATTGTTCATAGATAATCTTGATCATAAATCCACAATTCATCGGTCTCAACAAACACACCG
Organism: Aegilops longissima; assembly: GCA_021605205.1. Taxonomy (NCBI): domain Eukaryota; kingdom Viridiplantae; phylum Streptophyta; class Magnoliopsida; order Poales; family Poaceae; genus Aegilops; species Aegilops longissima. The sequence goes on along the minus strand of CM038682.1, from coordinate 615,866,136 downwards.
CAAAAAGAAGATTACATCTAATAGATCTCCACAAGAGAGGGGGAGAACATTGTATTGAGATCTAAAAAGAGAGAAGAAGCCATCTAGCTACTAACTATGGACCCGAAGGTCTGAGGTAAACTACTCACACTTCATCGGAGAGGCTATGGTGATGATGTAGAAGCCCTCCGTGGTGGATTCCCCTTCCGGCGGAGCTCCGGAACAGGCCCCAAGATGGGATCTCATGGATACGGAAAGTTGCGGCGGTGGAATTAGGTTTTTGGCTCCGTATCTGATCGTTTGGGGGTACATAGGTATATATTGGAGGAAGGAGTACGTCGGTGGAGCAACAGGGGGCCCACGAGGCAGGGGGCACGCCCTAGGGGGGTGGGCGCGCCCCCCACCCTCGTGGCCACCTCCCTTCTTTCTTGACGTGGGGTCCAAGTCTCCTGGATCATGTTCGGTGAGAAAATCATGTTCCCGAAGGTTTCATTCCGTTTGGACTCCGTTTGATATTCCGTTTCTTCGAAACACTGAAATATGCAAAAACAGCAATTCTGGGCTGGGCCTCCGGTTAATAGGTTAGTCCCAAAAGTAATATAAAAGTGGAAAATAAAGCCCAATATGGTCCAAAACAGTAGATAATATAGCATGGAGCAATCAAAAATTATAGATACGTTGGAGACGTATCAATACGCAACAACCCCCTTACTTGGGTTTGTGTTTGAATCACTCACCGACCCACTATAAGCGAATCATGAACGTATTGCAACACCCTACAGCGGGAACCCTCACGCTTGCGCGACACGGAGGGCACCATAGGACAACACCAAAATAAAACATACAACTCGTACCAATCTAGATCATCAATCAACCCAAGGACAAAAGATATCTACTCAAAACATCATATGATGGTAACACATCATTGGATCATAATATGTGGCATAAAGCACCATGTTCTAGTAGGGATTACAGCGGGGTGCGGGAGAGTGGACCGCGTAAAATAGATGAGGATGGTGATGATGATGGCGATGTTGATGAAGACGATCACCGCGGCGATGATTCCCCACCCGATGGCACTCCGGCGCCACCGAGAGAGAGGAGTAGAGGTTCTATCCCTTGTGCTTCTTCCTCCATGGCCTCCCCCTGGATGGGGAAAGCTTCTCCCTCTGGTCCTTGGCCTTCATGGCGATAATGGCCTCTCAGGGATCCTCCTCCATGGCCTCCGATGATGATGGCCCCCTCCGGCAGGGTGCTAGAGAGGGCCTAGATTGATCTCTCGTGCCTACCGAGGCTTGCGGCGGCGGAACTCCCGATCTAGGTTAATTTCTGGAGGTTTCTGTATTTATACGAATTTTTTGCGTTGGTTTCACGTCAAGGGGGCCTCCGAGTCATCCACGAGGCAGGGGCCCACGCCCAGGGGGGTGGGCGCGCCCCCCACCCTTGTGGACAGCCCGAGACTCTTCTGGCCCAACTCTCTTGCTCCAGGGGCTTCTTTTGGTCCATAAAAAATGAACAAAAATTGGCACGCCAATTGGACTCCGTTTGATATTCCTTTTCTGTAAAACTCAAAAACAAGGAAAAAACAGAAACTGGCACTGGGCTCTAGGTTAATAGGTTAGTCCAAAAAATCATAGAAAATAGCATATAAATGCATATAAAACATCTAAGATGGATAATATAATAGCATGAATACTTCATAAATTATAGATACATTGGAGACGTATCAGCATCCCCAAGCTTAATTCCTGCTCGTCCTCGAGTAGGTAAATGATAAAAGAAATAATTTATGAAGTGTGAATGCTAGTAGGTGCACAAGTTTGATAAATGATAGTTTCAATCACTTTTTCTAGCATCATTATATATCATAACAGTAGTTCAACTCATAAAACTTCTCATGATCAAGTAACAAGCTGTTCACATGTTAAAGTATAGATCATAAACTTTCTTGAAACTAACACCATGCTCTTAGTCATCAAACAATTGCAATTCATCTTATTTTGGGAAGGGTCTACATAAGAGCTTTGATTCAGCAAACTCCACATACTCAACTATCATTTAATCTTTCACAATTGCTAACACTCACGTGGTATTTATGGGTTCGAAGTTTTAATCGGACACAGAGAAAGATAGGGGCTTATAGTTTCGCCTCCCAACCTTTTACCTCAAGGGTAATGTCAACAATACTACTTTATGAAAACCTACATCCAAGTGGATATATATATCCGAATCGCTCCAACACAAAGTGCTTGCCAAAGGAAAAAGTGTAAAAAGGAAAGGTGATGATCACCATGACTCTTGTATAAGGGTAGAAGATAAAAGTAAAAGATAGGCCCTTCACAGAGGGAAGCAGAGGTTGTCATGCGCTTTTATAGTTGGACGCACAAAATCTTAATGCAAAAGAATGTCACTTTATATTGCCTCTTGTGATAAAGACCTTTATTATGCAGTCTGTCGCTTTTATTTCTTCCCTATCACAAGTTCGTATAAAGCTTATTTTCTTCGCACTAATAGATCATACATATTTATGGAGCAATTTTTTATTGCATGCACCGATGACAACTTACTTGAAGGATCTTACTCAATCCATAGGTAGGTATGGTGGACTCTCATGGCAAAACTGGGTTAAGGAATGTTTGGAAGCACAAGTAGTATCTCTACTTGGTGCCAAGAATTTGGCTAGCATGAGAGGGAAAGGCAAGCTCAACATGCTGGATGATCCAAGACAATATAACGTTTCAGATATAAGAAAACATAACCCATTAAGTTGTCTTCCTTGTCCAACATCAACTTTTTAGCATGTCATATTTTAACGAGTGCTCACAATTACAAATGATGTCCAAGATGGTATATTTATATGTGAAATCTCTCTTCCTTCAATATTCTTTCATGAATTGTTCAAGTGACCAATTCTGAGTTTGCTAACCTTCAATAAGTTTACTACCTATACTTATTATGTGTGAAGTAATTACTACCCATGTTATAAGAATATGAAACATATATAAATTCATATTTATGATATTCAATTCATTCAACCATTTACTCATAGGATATACGTGAAGCACGTGAGTAAATGACAAACTACTCCAAAAAGATATAAGTGAAGAACACTGAGTAGGCAAATAATTAACTAGCCATGGGAGGACTCTATTTCATTCAAGATTTCAGATCCAATGATTTTATTCAAACAGCAAGTAAAAATGAAAATATGCTCCAAGCAAAACACATATCATGTGACGAATAAAAATATAGCTCCGAGTAAGGTATACCAATAGTTTTGAAGACGAAAGAGGGGATGCCTTCCGGGGCATCCCCAAGCTTAGGCACTTGAGTATTCCTTGAATATTACCCTGGGGTGCCTTGGGAATCCCCAAGCTTAGGGACTTTCCACTCCTTATTCTCCTCATATCGATATCTCACCCAAAGCTTGAAAACTTCAATCACACAAAACTTAACGGAACTTCATGAGATAGGTTAGTATGATAAAGAGTAAACCATTCACCTTGGTACTGTCAAAGACAAGGTTCATAATTGTTCTCACACAATGCCTACTTTACTATATAATTTCTACAATTTATATTGAGAAATATAAGCCATAGAAACTAGAAAACAAGCAAACTATGCAATGAAAACAGAATCTGTCAGAAACAGAACAGTCTGTAATGATCTGAACATAAACCATACTTATGCTACTCCAAAAATTATGAAATAAATTGGTGGACGTGAGGAATTTGTCTATTAATCTTCTACAAAAATAATCAACTCAAAAGCACTCTTCTGTAAAAAATGACAGCTAATCTCGTGAGCACAAAGTTTCTGTTTTTTACAGCAAGATCACATTAACTTTCACCCAAGTCTTCCCAAACGTCTTACTTGGCACTTTATTTAAACAAAAGCTATAAAACATGATTGCTACAGTAGCTTAATCATGTAAACACACAAAAACAGTAAGGGTAAATATTGGGTTGTCTCCCAACAAGCGCTTTTCTTTAATGCCTTTTAGCTAGGCATGATGATTTCAATGATGCTCACATAAAAGATAAGAATTGAAACATAAAGAGAGCATCATGAAGAATATGACTAGCACATTTAAATCTAACCCACTTCCTATGCCTAGGGATTTTGTGAGCACACAATTTATAGGAACAAGAATGAACTAGCATAGGAAGGCAAAACAAGTATAACTTCAAAACTTTAAGCACATAGAGAGGAAACTTGATATTATTGAAACTCCTACAAGCATATATTCCTCCCTCATAATAATTTTCAGTAGAATCATGAATGAATTCAACAATATAACCATCACATAAAGCATTCTTTTCATGATCTACAAGAATAGAAATTTTTCTACTCTCCACATAAGCAAAATTCTTCTCATTCGGAATAGTGGGATCACTAATTCCTAAAGTTGACACTTTTCTAAACCCGCTTTAGATGATAGTATTATTCATAATCCAAAAGATATAAGTGGAGTTCATGGAGAATTATTTAATTAATATAGACTAACCAATATCCAAGCTCAAAATATATAAGTGAAGCACACGAAGCATTCAATAAAACCATGCTCAAATGATTTAAGTGAAGCACAAAGAGCAATTCTATAAGATCATACTTAAAAGATATAAGTGAAGCACATGAAGTATTATATAAATCAATGAAGGGATATCTCATACTATCTTGGTTCTTAAAGGAAAAACAAAAACACAAAGGACACAAATCGTGTGAACAAAACAAAAACCGAGGTATACCGATATTTGTTGAAGAAGAAAGATGGGATGCCAACAGGGGCATCCGCAAGCTTAGATGCTTGAGTATCCTTTGAATATTTACTTGGGGTGCCTTGGGCATCCCCAAGCTTTAACTCTTGCCTCTATTTATTCTTCTCATATTGATAGTTCCTCGATCTTCGAACACTTCATCCACACAAAACTTTAACAAAAACTTTGTGAGATCCGTTAGTGTAATAAAGCAAACTACCACTTTAAGGTACTGTAATGAACTCATTCTTTATTCATATTGGTGTTAAACCTACTGTATTCCAACTTCTCTATGGTTCATACCCCCCCGGTACTAGCCATAGATTCATCAAAATAAGCAAACAACACGCGAAAAACAGAATCTTTCAAAAACAGGACAGTCTGTAGTAATATGGAAGTTTAGTATCCTTATGTAACTGCCAAAATTATGAAATAAATTTGAAAATTAGAAAAATTTGTACAGAAGTAATGTGCAAAAAGTTTCAGACCCATTTGACCTTCCAGTAAAAAAATGTAAAATCACGCACTACAGCCAAAGTTTTTGTTTTTGTTCCGCACATAGTAAACAAGCAATCTAATCATCCTAAAACCAAAGCTTGGCACATTATTTTTTATAATACAATGGATATACACAAGGGGATAATTATTTACGGAGAAACTTTCATGAAAAATTCTACATTGTTTCCGTGAGCATGAACACAAGTGCTCAAGGTCGACCCTCACTTCTTCAATGCATCACTTTCCAATCACTTCTCTTTTTGAAAAACTTTTTAGGCATGAGAGGCAAGTAATTTTTTTGTATTTTCGTTATTTTTAAAAAAAATTGTATGTTTCACCCACAACTAAACAGAAACAAGAAGGAAAAACAAAATCTACTTAGTGAAGAAAGCAAACAAGCACACATGAGAATATCAACCCCATGCTATTGCTCCCCGGCAACGGCGCCAGAAAAGAGCTTGATAATCCCCAAGTGCAGGGAATCATCGTAGCAATTTCCAAAGGTGGAAGTGATAAGTATGGAGTGTCGAACCCACAGGGAGCTAAAGGTAAGATCAATATTCTCTCAAGCCCTATCTGCCACTGATACGACTCTACGTACACCGAACGTTTGCTTCCAACTAGAAACGAGAAATAAAACTACGTTGTGGGTATGAAGAGGATAATTTTGCATTATATCGGAGAGCTAAAATATAAAAGTAGATGCTGTTATCATACAATTAGAATATATTACTAAATATTATAAATAGCGAGTGTGGAATAATGGTGGATCGGTGTGCGGAATTGTCATTGCAATTTCATATGAGGGAAAGGCATAAGCTAACATACTTTCTCTACTTGGATAATATGCACTTATGATTGGAACTCTAGCAAGCATCCGCAACTACTAAAGATCATTAAGGTAAAACCCAACCATAGCATTAAAGCATCAAGTCCTCTTTATTCCCATACGCAACAACCCCCTTACTCGGGTTTGTGTTTCAATCACTCACCAACCCACTATAAGCGAATCATGAACGTATTGCAACACCCTACTGCGGGAATCCCTCACGCTTGCGCGACACGGAGGGCTCCATAGGACAGCACCAAAATAAAACATACAACTCGTACCAATCTAGATCATCAATCAACCCAAGGACAAAAGATATCTACTCAAAACATCATAAGATGGCAACACATCATTGGATCATAATATGTGGCATAAAGCACCATGTTCAAGTAGGGGTTACAGCGGGGTGCGGGAGAGTGGACCGCGTAAAATAGATGAGGATGGTGATGTTGATGAAGACGATCACCGCGGCGATGATTCCCCTCCCGATGGCATTTCGGCGCCACCGAGAGAGAGGAGGAGAGGTTCTCCCCCTTGTGCTTCTTCCTCCATGGCCTCCCCCCTGGATGGGGAGAGGTTCTCCCTCTGCCCTTGGCGTTCATGGCGATAATGGCCTCTCCGGGATCCTCCTACATGGCCTCCGATGATGATGGCCCCCTCCGGCAGGGTGCCAGAGAGGGACTAGATTGATTTCTCGTGGCTACAGAGGCTTGCAGCGGCGGAACTCCTGATCTAGGTTAATTTCTGGGGGTTTCTGTATTTATAGGAATTTTTGGTGTTGGTTTCACGTCAAGGGGGTCTCCGTGTCGTCCACGAGGTAGGGGCCCACGCCCAGGGGGGTGGGCGCGCCCCCCACCCTCGTGGACAGCTCGGGACTCTTCTGGCCCAACTCTTTTGCTCCAGGGGCTTCTTTTGGTCCATAAAAAGTGAACAAATATTGGCACGTCAATTGGACTCCGTTTGATATTCCTTTTCTGTAAAACTCAAAAACAAGGGAAAAAACAGAAACTGGCACTGGGCTCTAGGTTAATAGGTTAGTCCCAAAAATCATATAAAATACCATATAAATGCATATAAAATGTCTAAGATGGATAATATAATAGCATGAATACTTCATAACTTATAGATACGTTGGAGACGTATCAGTGTGCATGGCACGAAGGGCACCATAGAACCGTGCTACTTGTGAGCTGTGTTGGGATTTTCCCCGAAGAGGAAGGGTGAAGCAATATAGTAGATTTTTAGTATTCCCCTCAGTAGAGAACCAAGGATATGAAACCAATAGGAGAACCCCGCAAACACCCGTCAATAGTACCTACACACACAAGAGCAAATACTTGCACCCAATGCAGGCAAGAGGGTTCTCAATCCCCTTGTACTCGTTAATTGCAAGGATCAAATCTTGTAATAGGTGCTAGATAAATTTCAAAGTAAAATAAAACAAAGAAAATTGCAGCAAGGTATTTTTTGTTTTTTGTAATATGATTAAAATAGACCTGGGGGCCATAGTTTTCACTAGAGGCTTCTCTCTCATAAATATAGCATACGGTGGGTAGACAAATTACTGTTGGGCAATTGATAGAAAAACGCATAGTATGAAGTATCTCATGGCATGATCATGTGTATAGGCATTACGTCTGTCACAAGTAGACCGACTCATGCTTGCATCTACTACTATTACTCCACCAATCGACTGCTATCTAGCATGCATCTATGGTATTAAGTTCATGACAAACATAGTAACGCTTTAAGCAAGATGACATAATGTAGACAGAATAATACCAAGCAATATGATATAAACCTCGTTGTTTTCCCCTTATTAGCAACAATGCAATACGTGCCTCGCTACCCTTCTGTCACTAGGTGAGGACACCGCAATATTGAACCTACTACTATGCACCACTCCACTAAAGATTAATGAATCAACTTGGCCAAAGAAAACCCATAGATTGGAAAGCATTACATAGCTATAACAACCACACATAATAAGGTTCAGAATAGACTCAATTACTTTCAATGAATAATCTGATCATAAACCCACAATTCATCGAATCCCGACAAGCACACCTTAAAAGAAGATAACGTCAAATAGAAACATTCTATTGAAGATCAGAGAGAGAGCGGGGGAGATCTAGCTAATAACTATGGACCTGTATGTAGAAGCTCTCCGTGATCGATTCCCCTCCGACAGAGTGCCAGAAAAGGCTTCCAGATGGGATCGCGGAAGAACAGAAGCTTGTAGCGGCACAAAAAAATTATTTCATGTGGCGCTCTGGTTTTTTTTTTTGCAATATTTGCGAATTTATAGCGCTGGAATTAGGTCATACGGAGCCATGAGGGACCCACAAGGCATCAGGGCATGCCTACTTCCCCAGGGTGCGCCTTGTTTCCTTGTTGTATCTTCGTATGTCTTCTGGTCCTCCCCCGAAGCTTCTAGGGTCTCTTATGTCCCGAAAAAATTGTCAAAAAATTTCGACGTGTTTGGACTCTGTTTGGTATAGATTTTCTGTAAAACCAAAACCAAGCAGAAAACAGCTACTGGCACTTGGCACTGAGTTAATAGGTTAGTCTCCAAAAATTATATGAAACCACATATAAAGTATGTAAGATTGATAATATAACAGTATGAAACAATAAAAACTTATAGATATGTCAGAGATGTATCAGCATCCCCAAGCTTAATTCCTGCTCGTCCTCGAGTAGGAAAATGACAAAAACAAAAAAAATGATGTTGAATGCTACCTAGCATGTCTATCATGTAATATTTTATGGTATAACTATTGAGAAACGATGAATTAATTAATATCAACATAATAATATCCATGAATACAAGAACATAATCATTAGTTTTTAAAAATATATGATGCTTAACGAATGTTATCCCTACTCATTGAATTATATAAGCATGGCATGACTCCACCTTCATCGCATAAAGATAAATCATGAGCACCCCGGTGTCAAACCAAGCAATTGGATCATACTTTTGCACGCGCTTCAGCATTTTCAACTCCACTCAATACATGAGTGTGAGCCATGGACATAGCACTATGGTGGAATAGAGTATGTTGGTAGGATATAAGGGAAGTCAAAAAGGAAGAAAGTCTCGCATCAACTTGGCGGATCGATAGGCGATGGATAGGCCTTTCAATCGATATCAATGCAAGGAGTAGGGATTGCCATGCAACGGAAGCACTAGAGCTATAAGTTTTTGAAAGCTCAATACTGAAACTAAGTGGGTGTGCATCCAACTTGCTTGCTCATGAAGACCTCGTGCATTTTGAGGAAGATCATCATCAAAATATACAAGCCAAGTTCATAATGTAAAAATTCCCACTAGTATATGAAAGTGAAAAATTAGGAGACTCTCTATATGAAGAAAATGTTGCTAATTTGAAGCACAAGTGTGGTAAAAGGATAGTAGCATTGCCATGTCTCACTTTTTTTGTATTTTTTCTTTTATCTTTATTTTGTAAGTCAGGAACCTCATCCTCATTCTTTGGAGGACCCATTAGTCTCCATCATTCTTTTCCTCACCGGGACAATGCTCTAATAATGATGATCATCACACTTTTATTTACTTACAACTCGATAAACTAAAACAATATGACTCTATACGAATGCCTTTGGTAGTGCAGAAGGATGTGCAATGATCTAGCATAACATGTATAACAATGATGAATGGTGGCTTTGCCACAAATATCATGTCAGCTTTATATGATCATGCAAAGCATTATGATGATGAACACACATGTCATGAGACGAAACGGTGGAAGTTGCATGGCAATATATCTCGGAATGGCTATGGAAATGCCATGATAGGTAGGTATGGTGGCTGCTTTGAGGAAGATATACAGAGGATTATGTGTGATAGAGTGTATCATATCATGGGCTTTGGATGCACCAGCAAAGTTTGCACCATGTCTTGATGTGAGAGTTGGCAATGCACGGTACCGAATAGGCTAGCAAAATATGGATAGGTGGAAGAGTTGTAAAGACCGCAACTCATAAACCAAAACAACTCACTTATATTTCATAGTTTACACCGGGTAACCACGAGACCTAATCACTCCATGGGGGAAGTTTCAGGAAGTGAAGTCCGCTAGGCTTCCAATCCATTCTACAAGGCAGATACTTACAATGTTCTTCAACTTAGACCCTTCATAATCAGTTCCACTTAAATGACCACAAGTACTAACGTGTATGACTTTATTACACATCTCCACTACTTCATGCAAGTCCTCAAGGCTACACAAAAATAATTACTCACTCACTATCTCGAAATCATGCAAGGAACCCGATAATCTAGTTCAATGGATCTAACAAGTGTCATGCAAGTTTTTTATTATACCAGTTATACATAACTATTATTTTCTGGACCAATACATAATCCAATGCAAATCGCCAATTACTACTCGACTCTTTAAAAAGATATAAGTGAGGTGAGAGAGTCCTAATCTTTTCTATAAAAAACATAGCATATCACCGTGCTGAAACAAATAAACGTGATGTACAAGAGCAAATGCCTCAACTCAAAAGATATAAGTGAAGATCATTGAGTATCTATAAGTGATAGACCATTGTGTGTGTCTCTAAAAAGTGTGATGAAAGCATGATGATTGTGACAAACAACAAATAAAACAAAAGCAAAAGCAAAAGACGCTCCAAGCAAGACACATATCAGTGAACAAATGAAAACTTAGGTCCAACCGAGACATATTGTTAGTTATTGATGATGAAAGAGGGGGTGACTTTCGGGGCATCCCCAAGCTTAGATGCTTGAATATTCCTTGAATATTACCTTGGGGTGCCTTGGGCATTGATAACCCACAAGTATAGGGGGTGTTTGTAGCCTTTTTCGATAAGTAAGAGCGTCGAACCCAATGAGGAGCTAAAGGTAGAATTTATATTCTCTTCAAGTACTATTGACCACAGATACAACTATACGCACACTAACGTTTGCTTTACCTAGAACAAGAATAAAACTACTTTGTGGAAATAAAACTAGAAGTACCTTGCAAGATAATAAAAGTTAGTTTGTTGATTAAAGGTTTTAGAGAATGATGAGAAGGATTGTCCCTAGGCAATTGATATCTAGATCGGTAATCATTATTGTAATTTTATATGAGGGAGAACCACATACTTTCCTTGCTTGGATCACATGCACTTATCATACGAACTCTACTTTGAGTAGAACATATATGTACCAGGAACCGCTCACTTATGCACTTGAAGAGTGGATTACAGATACGATATTCATATTAGCAGTGATCACTCCGAAGCCCTCGAGAATGCTTTACTGCTCATGCATCATCCTGACTAACTTAGTGTGCTTTTAATTATTATTTTACCTTTCCATTTGTAGTCTAGATAAACCCCTTTTTATTCTATTTCTCGAGCAACTTATAGAGAAGACTATTTTTAAACTCAGGTTTGGGTGCATAAGGAGCTACGTCAATGACAACGTAGTTGTGGGGTTAGTTGTGCCTTCCTTTTCACTCTCTATGGCTTCAACATAGTTGACTTAGCACGAAAGTGCTACAACGCCATGTGCTATTGCAGGACATGAAGCATTTTCTAGCGCCATTTTCCGGGAGCATAGCACTTGGCCATTACCTACATGCCCGTACATTGTTTATTTTGTTTGTTACTACTTATCTTACTGTTTTCCTTTTAAACCGTTTTAAAAAAATCTACTAATCATGTCTTCCGAGATTTCTTTCCATGAACATAAAACATGCGATGGAGGACAAGAGAGACATAGGCCCACCATTGGATATCGATGATGTGAAGATAAAAGAATGTCTCGCAAAATTGGACAAGTGGTCATCACTAATACGCGAAGAATATCTGATCAGTGGTGATATTTGTACAACCAAAGGGCATTTCACTTATCAATGTGAGTACAATTATTACTTAGTGCAAGCAACTTATAATAATGGTGATAAATGCAATGCTAGTATAGAGGTCATGAACTTGTACTTTATATGGGAGCCTATGAGATTTTACAACGAATAGGAGGGCCATAGGCAGATTGTAATGTGCTTCATAGTGCTTACTAGCAATTGTATCCTATTATCCGCTTTTGCATAGATAATTTCTCTAATAATGCATTGGTGATCAATATGTTGGAGTGGGTCGCTACCGCTTTTGAGGAAATGTATCTTTTGCATGACTTGCAGGAAAATGAAGAAAATGATGCACCCCCTACCCATGCTATCTCTAGTGATGAATCTTATGATGCCCAAATCTTCAATGAAAATTCTTGAGAGGACTTCCATTGTCTAAATGAATTTACTAAAGTCATTCATAATGATGAGCTAGAGTTGCAATCTTCAAAGGATGAATCACTGGCTTCAAAAGGAAATTATGGAGTGTTCACCCACAACAATAGCCATGGTATGAAGTTAAATTTATATATCTATCTAACCCTCTCATTGTAGACATGTGATAAGACATGGTCACTTAGTGGTGCATCAGTGCTTGCCAAGGAGCAAGAACTTATTTAACTACATGATGCCGATGCACCGGAAATGAGTACGCCTCCGACCGGACTTTGCTATGAGGTGATCCGGACCCTCCTCCGAGGTAAGACATACACTCGGGGTTGATATCCATTGGGATCCTAGTGGATGAATTAATGGAGAACCAAAGCCTAGTTATATGGCTGTAAACAAAGCACTGCCTGGGAGGTAACCTGGCAGTCCGTAGGTGTCTTTCTTAGCTTTGTGTAATTTAGTCTAGTTGCATTCATGTTGCATTGGCACGTTTGCTTTTATTTTGCATAGTTGTTATAGAGTTAGTTTTGGAGCAATTTTCATTGGAAAAAAATCGCGTACCAGTGGCCAAAATTTTGTTGAATACCTCCTCTTTTTTATTGCAAATTTGCTATGTGCCTAATGTGAGGAGGGGGGCACAAAAAATTTCATGAAGTTCTGTAGCTCCAGGAGAGAAGATGGCATATGGTACTAGTGCTCAAGGTCGCACCCCTGCTCATACCACCTCACGGTCACAAGCGGAAGAAAGTTAGAGAAGAAAAGGGACTATGGTTCAAGTGTCTGCACTCATACCCGTGGTCGTACTACTAGCGGCCACACATGAGCAACCTCTCCAAAGCGAAAGGCAGTGCAGGCGGTGCACGGTACGAGTTTTCGTTCTCGTACCTGATGCCAATGTCGCGTAACAGAGAGTCCAAAAACCAAGATGGAGGGTGCGGATGCAAAACAAGGGCGAAGAGATGGAGTGGAAGAGAATGGGACCGGTAGAGGGGATTTAGTGGGCCTCGGGTGTCGGAGTCCTACATGGCTGTTGTCCGGACTAACTCAGTCCCCCCCCCCCCCCACTCTGCAGGAGAAAGTACGTTTGCACTGTCGAGCGGACCGATACATGCCTGCGTTGAATGGCACAACACGTCCGGACAGCACGGTCTGAACAGTTGTGGGCGGTTTGATGGTCGGCGTTGAAGATTTGCTAAGTCAGTAAAGCGACCAGTCAGTTGAAATACATCCCTCGGCCCCTGGGGACTACAGAGTACTGACCGCTGATGCGGCTCGAAGCTACATCGGTATTTCCCCAAAGAGGAAGGGATGATGCAGCACAGCAGCGGTAGGTATTTCCCTCAGATATGAAACCAAGGTTATCGAACCAGTAGGAGAACCAAGCAACACAACGTAAACAGCCCCCGCTCACAGCTAACACCCACTCGCAACCGACGTGTTAAAGGGGTTGTCAATCCCTTTCGGGTAACGGCGCAAGAAATTGGCACGTGGACGGGATAAAGTTGTAATAGATTGATAGATCGAACGCCAAATAAAATAAATAAGAATGAAACGTAGCAAGGTATTTTGTATTTTTAGTTTAATAGATCTGAAAATAAAAGCAAAGGAAAATAGATCGCAAAGGCAAATAATATGAGAAAGAGACCTGGGTGCCGTAGGTTTCACTAGTGGCTTCTCTCGAGAAAAATAGCAAACGGTGGGTAAACGAATTACTGTTGGGCAATTGATAGAACTTCAAACAATCATGATGATATCCAGGCAATGATCATTATATAGGCATCACGTCCAAGATTAGTAGACCGACTCTTGCCTGCATCTACTACTATTACTGGCCGCTATCCAGCATGCATCTAGTGTATTAAGTTCATGGAGAAACAGAGTAATGCAATAAGAACAATGACATGATGTAGACAAGATCTATCTATGTAGAGATAGACCCCATCGTTTTATCCTTAGTAGCAACGATACATATGTGTCGGTTCCCCATACATCCTTTGGGATCAAGCACCATAAGATCGAACCCACTACAAAGCACCTCTTCCCATTGCAAGACAAATAGATCAAGTTGGCCAAACAAAACCCAAATATCGGAGAAGAAATATGAGACTATAAGCAATCATGCATAAAAGAGATCAAAGAAACTCAAATACTTTCATGGATATAAAAAGATAGATCTGATCATAAACTCAAAGTTCATCCGATCCCAACAAACACACCGTAAAAAGAGTTACATCATATGGATCTCCAAGAGACCATTGTATTGAGAATTCAGCGAGAGAGAGGAAGCCATCTAGCTACTAACTACGGACCCGAAGGTCTACAAAGAACTACTCCCGCATCATCGGGGAGGCACCAATGGAGGTGGTGAACCCCATCCGAGATGGTGTCTAGATTGGATCTAGTGGTTCTGGACTCTGCGGCGGCTGCGATTGATTTCCGTAGACTCCCCTAGGGTTTCTGGAATATTGGGGTATTTATAGAGCAAAGAGGCGGTCTGGGGGGCACGCGAGGTGGGCACAACACACCAGGGCGCGTCTGGGCCTCCTGGCGCGCCCTGGTGGGTTGTGCTCTCCTCGGAGCACCGCCCAGGCGCAGCCTTGGCCTATTAGGTGTCTTCTGGCCCATAAAAAATCTCCGTAAAGTTTCGTTGCGTTTGGACTTCATTTGGTATTGATTTTCTGCGATGTAAAAAACAAGCAGAAAACAGCAACTGGCATTTGGCACTATGCCAATAGGTTAGTACCAAAAAATAATATAGAATGATTATAAAACATCCAAAATTGATAATATAACAGTATGAAACAATAAAAAATTATAGATACGTCGGAGACGTATCAACCGCAAGCTATTTCTCGCCCACTACGAGACGAATCTCCGTCTCACCTCTGGCAGGAGTGCAACCTTGCCGACCCATTACTGTAGTATCGGCATGAGTTTTTTTTTCCTTTGTGGATTTTTAATCATTCTTTCACATGTTGCAGCAATTGTCTTCGGTTTTTTTCCTTTTCCTAGTTTTCCTCGTGTTTTTTTCAACGGGTGACTATATTGTTCATACACACTGTATCTTTTCCATATACATCAATAATATTTTTATACACATTTAACATTCTTAAAATACATTATTGTTTTTAAAATATGATTTTGTCTTCTAGTTTTGTTGTACACATTATATATTTTTGGTATACATATTAAACATTTTTCCATACATGTTTAACATTTTCTAAATACATGGTTAGTATTTTCCAAATACATGTTTTTGGGCATTTATTCAGATACGCGTTAAAATAATTTTAACATGATGAAAAGATTTTTTAATGATGCAAAACATATTTGTAAGCTATACCAAAATTGTATAAACATTTTTAGAATGTCACAAACATATTTTGGAAATACGACAATATTTTTAAATGTAACGTACATTGTTTTGAAGTTTAAATGGTGCCAAATTTTTGATAATTACACCAATATTTTTACATTGTATATATTTTTAAATGTCATGCTCGTTTATTAGAAGTGCATTAACATTTTATAAATGACAATAACATTTTTTATGCTATGTAAATTTTCTAACATTACACTAAAAATATATTTATGCAGTGTTAACAGTTTTTAAATTCGTTGTGAATGTTCTAAAAAACAAGTAACTTAAGTTTTATGCAATATATGATTTTTTTCCAAAAAATTAAACAAAAAAGAACAAAAATTGTACATGGACCTGCGTGTTTATGTGCCGGACCATTTAGACTGGTTTGTGTCTTGCAGCGGGCGAGATACAGAGCAGTGCAAGAAGATTCTCAAAAAAAAAAAAAACAGAGCACCGCAGCGCAAGTGCAATGTGCAAATGGGTAGGCATCCCTTGATAATGGCCAGCATGTTTGGCTCGATGCCTCACCTGATCACTCATTTGTCCCTGTAAAACATTGATCTTATGTAATAAAGTGGCGCTGTGATTCTCAAAAAGAAAAAGGCGCGCCCAGTACTCTTTTTTTGAAGGCGAAAAAGGCGCGCCCAGTACTGACTAACAGAGAGAAAGGGCTTTCACTCCGGCCGTGCATCTGCCTCTTATTATGGCCGTTTACTGTCGGACCATATGCTATGAAAAAATCATGCAGTGGGTCGTAACGCATCTTTCTTTTCTTTTCCTTCTCTTCAAAGATACTCCGTCATTGAGAGCATAGTTAATAGTATAGCCAAATTTCTTTGGCTATAAGCCGAAATCTTAATGTCGTTTAAAGTCTATCTTATAGTCAACGTGTATAATGTACATCAAAAAGCGTCTTACTTTTTTATTATGTACCACCTTTTATTCTCACAAAGTCTTGGGAAGCGCGTCTTTGAAATTGGCTTCTTCACGAAAAGCCCGCTTATCTTCTCTCTCCTCTTCTCTTTCCTCCAACTAATCAGAAATATACTAATTTAATCTTTATAGCCGGCTGAGTAAGCTTTGTTGTACTTGCTCTAAGACCTCCTAGTCAGCGCTTCAAGCGCCGGGCGGCCAAACCAGCGCCCATGCATGCCTCCCGCGTGAGCCGGCCAACTACGCAAGCAGCTCGCTCTGTCCTGGCCTTTGTTCGCTTGGTTGACCATTGACTTTTGGGAAAACGGGAATCTGAAAATAATTAAAAGAGTTCAAGAATTTGGAAAAAAGTTTATATTTTTTTTAAAAATATGAATTTAGAAAAAGTTCATGAATTTGAGAAAGGTTCATAAACTAAAAAGAGTTAGTGAATTTGAGAAAGATTCTTAAATTTGAAAATAAAAGTCTCAAAAAAATTAAAAATAAATCATGAATTTTAAAAAAAGTCATAAATTTGAAAATGGTTCGTGAATTTGAAGAAAACTTACTACTCCCTTCGATCTTTCGATCCATATGACTTGATGCTGGTTTAGTACAGCATCAATTCATATGGATCGAAGGGAGTAAAAAGTTTCTGAATTTCCAAATTAGAAGCTTCCCAAGACCTGTTGGAAGCTCCAGCTGGAAGCTTATGCTTCCCAGAACCAGCCAGAAGCTACGCAAAAACCAGAACGGTTCAGCGTTATGACTCGGTTAAATTGCTTCTAGCGTTTGATTTGCGGTGTGCGCTACATACCAGGATGTGTGTAACGGGCATTTAAGGCGTCGAATAGGATTTGGCCCTGTCATGTTAGGGTATCTACAATCAGGTTGGACAAATTTGGTCCCTTAAACTTTCGCGGAAGCGCCCGATTAGTATCGGGGAGTGTTTGTTTTAAATCCCTATTTGTTCGTCCACAGAACCATGTTCCTTGCTTTTTTTCTCTATATGTCCGATCACATATATGTAATTAGTGAAAAAGGAGAGAAAAAATAATAAAGAAAAAAAAGATGCTTTATGGTGGGTCAAATTCTATGTAACGGAGCAGGATCATTGATCGGACACGTCTGAACACTCCTCGTACTCATCTCATATATGAGGGCATTATAAGGAATGCCGAACAGCCTAGACATTTAAGGAGGTTTTGAGAGGTCCGGTTGTCAACTTTTTTTCTCTTTCTTATTCAGCCAGTGGTCATTTGTTAGCCGGTCAATTTGAAAAGTCCATCTATAAATGCTCTTACACACATCACTCGTCTTCCTTCGCTACGTTCTGTGAAGACAGAACAACTACCGCAATACAAGGTATTGACAGATGATTGTATTTATTCCTTGTGTACATGTATATGTATTCAGTATAGTTGTCTCGCTTGTATCTCAAGTTTGTATTCTGTAATTAGGATGCCAGTTGATAATAATAAAAAGATCTGGAAGATGAATATACCTCTTAAGAATAAAATCTTTGCATGATATCTTCGTCGCGGAGTCATTCTTACAAAAGATAACCTTATTAAGAGGAATTGGTAAGGAAGTTCGCAATGTGTCTTTGTCACCATGATGAGACAATAAAATATTTATTTTTCTAATGCAAATTGGCTCGTTCTAAATGGTCAGTCATTCAAATAGCTTCTGGCTTCTATCCTCCTTGTAGTGTTGCTAATGTATTTGGCAACTGGTTACATGAGATTGATCACAGGTTTAGAACTCTTCTCAGGGTGGGAGCGCTAGCCGTTATTTGGTCGCTTTGGCTATGTAGAAATGATAAGGCTTTAAAAGTACTTCTCTGATGCAGGTTATTTACAGATGTATCGGGACTCTTTGTTTATGGTCTTCTCTACAACGCGTGGAGAATCGAGACCTTTTTACGGAGGTGTGTACATGATTGCAATCTACGACGAGGGATAATTTTATCCAACATGGGTGGCCGCATGATCTTAGGATTGGTCCCGCGCCGCTTTAGGCGTTATACGGACTCTACATCTCTTTGTATTTCACCTTTTTATTTTTGGTTTTGTGTGAGAGGACATTATTTGACTGTGTGCATCTTAGTTATGCAGAGGCCGAATGTAATGCTTAAATCTTTTAAATAATAAAAGTGCCCCTTTTATTCTAGTCGTGGAAGAAACTACCCTGCACATTTTATATATGGGCACCCATGATATGAATACAGTTGTCTTGCGCCAAATAATTCTCCCACACAAGGTACAAAACAGATTGCATTGCTCCCAATAAGCAGGAGAGATGAGAGTTCATATCATCAGATGGTGGTTGGAAGATGGACGGAAACAAACGGCCATGGAGGGAAACAAACGGCCATGGAGGGCCCAGGGTGGATGCTCCGTCCGAAACCTCTCCCGGCCTCCAAAGGCTGCTGGCTCCTTCGAATAATCAAAAGTCCAGCACTTACATTATCCGCCCATTGTTTATTTTACCATCACCATGATTAGGTGACCTGCCTTTTCACGACAGCTCTGATTGCAAGATCCTCTGTTTTTGGACGATTCACATGATAGTAGGTCTTGAGTATTTTGTGCCCTAATCCACATGGCATCATGGTTCTTTATAGTACATCTCATCGTTGCATTCAGCTAATTAGTTCTTTAACTAGAATGTGGATTAAGTTAGTTGCTGTGTGTTATAGTAGTAACAAGACTTGGCATAGAATATTCAGGCGAAATAGATATGCCGTCCAAGAATACAAAATTGTACCATTCATTGATGGATCAACTTGGATGGCCATGGCCCATGGGTGGGGACCGAAGCCGTTTTATGTATTCGAATGCTGGTGGTGCTGGATCTACAACGGAAACAAAAGCATGATAGGGCTTGAATACTTTCTGGCCCTGATCCACATGGCATCCTGGTTTCATAGCAGCAGAGATATAAAAGCATGTTTCATATTCATTTTTTAAACTAGATGATAACCCGCACATTGTTGCAGGAATCGGTTGCAGTATATTTTGATGATATTTGATTATGTGAAATATAAATATTTAGATTAGTAACATGTGAATCAAAATAAAAAATGTATACAACTTAGTATATTTTAGTATGTATAGTTGTAAAATATTTGTTGAATATAAGTAGAATAATAGAATGAAAAATATTTTTCCATGCATGGTTGCATGTGGTGGTTGGTCTTTTCCCATGCATGGTTGCATGACGAGGTGGGTCTTATCTCATTCATAATTGTATGATAATGTGACATGCTTGCATGTTGAGATAAATAAATTAGTGGGGATGAATCTCTTAGGTATATAGGATTACAAGATTTATGCGTTAATTAAGAAGAAAAAAGTTGCTCGGTTATTAAAAAAGCGAAAATTAGATTACCCCGTTATTAATGAAAACCAGGCAAAACCATCACACGCCGAGCGGCACACACAAATACCACACGCGCTCCCCTCCATAGAGGGTCTCGCCGAGACAGCACGCATGCGTCATCATCATCACTCCTCCCATAGAGGCACCATGGCCATCCCTAAACCCAGAGCAAACGACTCCAACTTCGCCTAGGCGATCATCGACTCAACCCACACCACAGATACCATGTGGACTTGTATGAAAATCCTGCAGCTTCGGTTAAAGGAGGAGTTTCCGTTTGATTGTTCGCCGTAGTTCCATCTCCGGCGGAGACAGCGCCCTCGTCTCCATGGCGACATCAAGCCGGAGGATCACCTCATGAGCTATGCTTAAACTTCACACTTCCTCGAC
The DNA here is from genome assembly GCA_021605205.1 of Aegilops longissima. NCBI lineage: Eukaryota > Viridiplantae > Streptophyta > Magnoliopsida > Poales > Poaceae > Aegilops > Aegilops longissima. Next base: position 615,845,748 of record CM038682.1, on the reverse strand, counting down.
GCCATTGGTTATGCTTAAGCTTGCCATTACAAAAGCGTTTGAAACTGTTGCCTGGGCGTTCCTGATGGACGTCCTGAAGCAACTTGGGTTCGGCCCAAAATGGATCGCTTGGGTTACTGGCTTACTTGCATCCTCCTCAACTAGAGTCCTGCTGAATGGAATACCAGGCGAGGTCATATTTAACTGGCAAGGTCTTCTGCAGGGAGACCCTATGTCTCCCCTGCTTTTGTCATGGTCATGGAAGCCCTCCACCACTTGCTGCAACACGCGGCCTCGGAGGGTGTGCTGACTCCTCTTGCGGCAAACGGGCTACGGCACGAGACATCGATATATGCGGATGATGTGGTCACCTTTCTCAGGCCTGACCGTGGGAGCCTCAGGGCATGCGCTGCGCTGCTCACTGATTTTGGCATGGCTTCAGGCCTAAGGACGAACATGATCAAGTGTTCTGTGCACCTGATTCATTGCTAGGAGGAGCAAGTGCAGTGGATAGCTGAGGAGCTGGGTTCCCAAGTGACCGGATGGCCTTGCCGGTACCTCGGGCTGCCTTTGGGTTTGCGCAAGATATCGGCATCGCAGCTGCAGTACGTGGTGGATAGAATGGCCGATCGCCTCCCCGCATGGCAAGCAAGACTGCTCTTCCGGGCTGGGCGGCTGGAGCTAGTAAAGACCACGCTAGCGTCCATGCCCATACATGCGATGGCGGCGCTGGACCTGCCAGTGAAAACCATCGAAGCTGCAAATAAGATATGTCGTGGTTTCCTGTGGAAGGGACGCCGAGACGTGCATGGCGGTCATTGTCTAGTAGCTTGGGATCAGGTGTGCACGCCAAAGGAATATGGTGGCCTCGGCATTCCGAATTTGCGCATTCTCAATGCCGCACTCCGAGCAAGATGGCCTTGGCTAATGCGAACGGAGCGCGACCGGCCATGGAATGAGTTCAACATTCAAGTTTCACCGGACTCCTTGAGCATATACAAGGCGGCGACGAAGTGCACGATAGGAAATGGAGAGGTGGCTTTGTTCTAGACAGACTGGTGGCTATGGGATGGAAGAATCCAAGACCTCATGCCAAATCTATTCGCTACAGTCAAAAGGAGAGCGCGGAAGCGAACAGTGAGACAAGCCATAACCGAAGGCTGGTGGCTAGATGTGTCGCCTAACATGAGTCCCCAAGCCCTCACCGAGTTCCTGCAGCTTGTGGACAGAACCCAACACATCCAGCTTGTAGATGGCGTGGAAGATAGATTGGTTTGGGCTTGGGAGCCAAATGGGTCCTTCTCGGTGAGATCGGCCTACAGGGCGTTCTTTGCTGGGAGAGTAGAGGCCGCTTGGGCCGTGCAAATCTGGCGGTCGAGAGCGCCGGTGACCTGCAAATTCTTCACATGGCTGGCGGCTCGGGAGAGGTGTTGGACGGCTGACAGGCTTGCGCGTCGGCACCTACCGCATCCTCCGGCTTGCCCCTTCTGTGATCAGGAGCCGGAGACAATCAACCACATTCTTCTCGGCTATGTCTTTGCTAGACAAGTGTGGTTCACCATTCTCGACCACTGGGACAAGCTAACTTAGTTGCCAACTGTGGATGACAATCTGGTGGAATGGTGGACCTCCACCAACCCGCAGCCAAAGCTTAGGAAGGAGACTTGGACCGTCATTGCATTGGTAACTTGGATGTTGTGGAAACACAGAAATGATGTAGTGTTCAATGGAGCGACAGCCTCCACAAGCGAGCTCCTCAGGAAGATTGACCTACAAGGGCAAGACTGGAGGGCAGCAGGGCTACTGCGTGAGGCGTGATCGCTCCCGATTAGAGTAGATGAGTGGGTTAGTAGCGAGTAGTCGGCATGTTGAAAACTGGCTTTCATAGTCGTGGCTAAGTTGTAAAATTATCAGCCTTTTTAGGCATCTTCTATCTATGATCTCGATACGTCAGCTTTGACGTATCCTTGAAAAAAGAAGATACAAGTCAAACACAGACACATACGACTAGACAACGCGACTCTGACTCTGACGGCGAGCTATGATGGAGAAAATATGTTAATGGAGAAACAACTAACAATACAATGTTTCATAACATAAGTAGTATTATGAATATTTGCTTGTTAAGTAAGTGGTTATGGAAGATAGAGACTAGTGACAGTTTATGGCAGGATGTGATCAGGAAAAACTAGTACGTCAAAGATCAGATAGCTTGTGTTAAAGTTAAACTTTGTAATTCCCAGTTTATGCGGGGGGGTGTTGTGCTGTAGGGATGTTTTCTATGAGTTATGTAGTAGGAAATGGTGAAAACACTCCTTTTAGGAAGAAAATTGGAGGTGGGAAATCATTTTGAGAATGTTTTCCTTGTTTGTATAATGTTAATGTGAGTTTCATTATTTTGGTAGCTATTGTTCTTAATGTTGATGTTGGTTGGGGAGCTATTAAATGTAAGAGGACGTTGTGTGGTGATTTATTAACCTATTTGCTTAAGATTAAAAATATTTGTGTTGGTGTCATTACGACTGATGATAGAGATAGTTTTAGAAGGAACTTAACTAGATATGGCAAATTATCTGTTAGCTCTCTTTGCACCATGTTGAAAGTGTTACAAGTGAAGTGCCCCTTTAGGAGATTGTTGCTTTATGATTAAGATTTTTCTGTGGTTAATGTTCAAATAGTATTTTGACTAAAGATAATTTCTTAAAGAGGGGTTGCAGTGGGGATAAGAAATGCAGATTATGTAGTGTTATAGAAACCATAGATCACTTGTTTTATATGTTGCTCTCTTACCAGTTGTGCCTGAGGGGTGGTTAAGTGTGCATTGGGAGTAAACACGAATTTGAATTTGGTAAATGATTTGTCTATTGGGGTGATGGAATTTCCTATTAAAGTAAGAAATGTAATAGTTGTGGTGGGTTGCGGCTGTTGATTTGGGTTTCATAGAAGACTAGGAAGCGTGCTTGTTTTGATAATATTTATCAATATGATACTATGAATGTTTCTTTAGAAACTTCCAATCTATTCATAATCAATTATGGTAGTACAGAGAACACAAGAGGTAACAAAAATTACAATCAGGTCCATGGACCACTAGAAACGACTACAAGCACTAGTGCGGGCCGAAGGCGCGTCACCGTCATCCCCCCTCTCTCATTGGAGCAGGTCAAACCTTGTTGTACTAGATAATCGGGAAAGTCGGCATGCTAAGAGCCCACAAGACTAGCACAAAAGAGCACCAACCATCGTCGATGAAAAGAGTCATATATCGGAAGGAACAAGCCTACAAACACACGAACGAAGACTGGATCCAAACAACCACCAAAGACTAGCAACAGCCGAATTCCACAAGATCCAACTAGACACATCTCCACTCACCCTACAACAATGCTAGACGCACCATCGGGGCGGGGATCGAACGTGGGAGACATTATTCCTATGGAGGAACGTCACTGCTGCCACAAAGTCCCAATCAAAACATTGGACCTAACAAGAATGACAGAAGGATTCCTCGCGATGACGAGGGTTATTATTTAAACTGTTTACTGGATAGAGTTGTAGTATGTATTGCATAGGCTAGAACTATGGGAGCCACAAATAACAGGAGCAAGGCACTACTTCAAATGACTATTGAATTTCTTAGAAAAAACAAGGTTGGGCACCGATGATCCTGAGATTGGATGGCTGAGTTAGTAGTTTCATAGCAGATGGTTGGGTTGATTCCTCGATATTCCTCTTTGATTAGAGTATATTGTTGCATGTGTGAGCACGACAATGTTGTTTGTATGGCTCTCATTGTCACAGAGATGTCGCCGAGAGTTTTACATGATTTGTTTCCCAAGTGTTATTTGATATTCGGGTGCCGCATGGATGTAATAAGCCCTTGGAACCGTTTCAAACATCGAAGGTCCAGAGAAAATATTGTTGTGTTATTAGTTTCAGAAATGAAATTGGGGGGGGGGGGGAGAGATCCCTTAATACGAAAAGAATAACATAAGTAAAATGTGAAAATTGCATGAACTTCCTAAACACCACATTCTCACTTGGCTCCTCCAATTTGTTCTCTGCCTCAGGCCTCCTGATACATGTGAGAAAGAAAGGCAATGCAAGTTCTTCTTCTAATATTAATGATCAAACCTACAACAATGTCTGGCGAACCATATTCTAAACTGTCTGCCTCATGAATTGCCTAGGACATCTCTAGTGACACATGTAGAGAAACAATGTTAATGATAAGATTGGGAGAGAGGCATTTTGGGTCCAAGGCTCAGATGAGCCCGGGAGTGAACAAAAAAATTGTTGAAAATACTAAATAAATTCAAAAAATCCAAAAAAAATTGTGGAGAAAGATGACTAAGTTTGTGATGTCTGTGCCAAATTTCAGAGTTGGATGTCTGAGTAGCTCTCAGCAAAAAAGACAAATGTGGGGTCTCTGAATAAGTTTACTGTTTGTACACTGTTTGGACCCGATTTTGTTTTTTTACTGAGAGCTACTTACATGTCCAATTACTTTGAAATTTGGCACACACACCTCACGCACTCAGTCGTCTTTCTCCACAAAAAATTGGATTTTTAAAAAAAAATCTAGTATTAATTTTGAATTTACTGTTCACCGGGTGCAGATGAGCCCAAGCTCGGAATTGGATATTTGTAAGATTAGACCTAATTTTAAAACTTACAAGGGACACAGATTGGGTGATGCTCTGTCTCCTTTACTTTTTGATTTAGTTGTAGATACCCTAGCTATTATTATGGAAAAGCCAATGCTAATGGTTTTTAAAAGGGGTTCTTGCCGAAAACATTTCTCATGGGCTAAACATGATGCAATATGCTGGTGATACAATTTTCCTACTACAAGATGGTGTTGATTGTGCTAGGAATCTGAAATTTATTCTGGGTGCTTTTGACCATGTATGGACTCTTTGGTGAGGTGAAAAGTAAACTGAATAATTATGAGGAAATTTTTACTTGCAAGATGGGAGGACTACGTATTAAATATTTAGGGATGCCTGTTTTTATGTCAAAATTAGAAGAAAATAATCACTCGACTTTGAGGTAGATAGGATTGCGAAAATATGTGCATGATGGCAAGACAAACTCCTGGGTTCAATTCCTAGGAGAATTACTCTAGTTCAAGCTTGTTTGGATAACATGCTTCTCTTCATGATGTCATTTATCCTATTCCATAAGGGGCTTTGAAACAAGTTGATTTCTTTAGAGATAATATAGTTTGGCAAGGAGATGAAGACAAGAAAAGATATCACTTAGTTAATTGGAAAACCTATTATAAGCCTAGAGATTTAGGAGGCTTGGGTATTCTTAATTTGGAAATCATGAACAAAGCTTTACTAGCCAAATGGTTTTGGAAACTTGAAACTGAAAATGGGCTCTCGCAATCTGCCTTACTTAACAAATATGTGCATGATGTATGTTTTTCTAGGGCAAAACGCAAGGTTGGTGATTCTCAATTCTGGGTCAACATTCTGAATGTCAAAAAATATATTTTATCAGATTTGTAGATGGAGGTTGGGTGATGGGCATAGTTTTATATTTGGGAAGATGTTTGGGTGGCTGATAAGACTTTGAAAAATGATTATCCCAGACTTTATCTACTTAGCTTTGATCATAACATTACTCTGTCTACCCACAAAAAAAACATCACTCTGTCTGAAGCTTTGCAAAAATGATGGGGATGATTTAAGTTTAGAAGGACTTTGTATGGGGAATCGCTAGAAGTGTGGAGAAACCTTCAATTGAGATGTGAGGGATTGAAATGGGACAAGAAAAGACCAAATTGGGTGGTTTTTAACCGATGACAAAAAAATATGTCATGTCACTTTACAGGAAAATGGTTGAGGCGGACTATCACTTCCCGCAGAAATTCCTGTAGAAAGTAAAAGTTCATGCTAAAATCAAGTTTTTCTTGTGGTTGATGGCCAGAAAAAATATTTTTACTAAATACACTTTGCTGAGGAGAAGTTGGAAAGGGAGCAAATTATGTACTTCTCCAGATTGAAAAAAGGTTGGTTCTAGTTGGTGTTTGTCTGTTGTTTTGGACACTGGAAATGCAGAGGCAACATCATTATTTGAAGAGAAACTATATAATAATCCAATGATTCTCATAAAGCTAATTTGCTTTTGGATCGCTGGCTGGACTATTCTGTAGATGGGGGAGGAAAAAAAGAGGTATTGATGCTAGTAGCGAAGCTGTTGGAACAAGTAGCAAATGATTTATACAAATCATCCCAGGGCTGGAGACATGGAGTACTACGAATTGGTGGCTAAAATCTAAAGATGGTCTCTTCATCAACGATGTTCTATCTGCTTTAACTGTTGTTGTTCTACGTTGGCTTCGCCTGTCGGCTCTATTACCTCTCCTTTTGGCAGGACTATGGTTAGTTGGCATGTTCCTAGACCTTTTATGCCTTGAGTCGTGTTGTTATAATGTTTCGTAGTTCCTGGCAGGTGTTTGCGGTGTTACTCCCTTTTCAGGCTTCCCTTTCCTGGCTTCTTTTTCTTAGGTTGTGTGAAGCGTGGGAATGTTCCTACCCGTTGAACTTTGCTCGTATTTTTTTGGGTAGTAGTTTGTATGAGGCTTTGAACTAGATGGTTTCTCTTAATAGAAATCGGAGGGGGGGGGGGGCTTCTTTCAGTGAAAAAGTATAGCCGTGATTCTCGTATCATTGACAATCTCATAATAGATATGATCACAAACTATTAATCCGCTATTTACTGCCATATTAACTTGGTGATAACTCTCAAGTTATTATCCAAGATAGTTGAATCAACCATAATTTTGTTAGGGCATCTACAACGTGGATAACCAAATGTCCATGGACACGTTCAGGCGTGTCTATGGATAGTCTATCGCATAGAGATCATTCAAATAGAGTCATCAAACGATCATGGATACTAAGCTTTTAGCTTGTGTGACTGCAGATGGACTAATACGGTGTGAATGCGCAAAGGGTTCTAAAGCGGATGTTGAAGAGAGTGTTTAGGTAGGTCCGGGTGTCGAAGTCGGACATGGAGGAAGTTCGAACGTTCGAACCCTCCAAGAACTCCACCAATTTGACGTCGATTTGCGTGATTTTGGACGTCTAAGCCGGTCCAGCCCAATTCCATGTTAAGAGCATCTACAGCCGGACCTCTCAAACCCGCCTCATACGCCCGAGCGAACCGCCTGGTCACTGACCGGTCACGTTTTTTTACCTAGACGAACGCCTCAAGCGGGCCTCGAACACCCGGGCTGACCGGCACCTCCCATATCCAGCCCAAATATGTGGTGGATATGGGGGCGCCCGGGCGCGCCCGCCACGTCGGACTGACGAAGGGGTCCCAGCCCAAAACGCCCTCAAACCCGGCGGTCCGAAGCTTATCTCCTCCGCCGGGCCGGTGGCGCCGTGTGGCGTAGCTCCGGCGGGTCGTGTAGTGCATTGCCTGGCTATTTAAGTTGCCCGACGGCACTGAAACCCCACCATCCATCCACATTTTCCTCCTCCTGTCCGCCGTCACCGCCACTTTCCACTCCACCCGTCCGCCTAGTAGCCATGCCCCCACGTCGTCGGGTGAGGAGCCAGCCCTTTCTGACGTCAGAGCGCCGACTCGAGCTCCTTGTGCAGATCCGGTCTAGGCGCGAAGCCTGGATCGTCGTGGGGTTATCTCTGGATGAAGTGGATCCGGAGGAGGACTTTGAGGAGGAGGAGGGGGATGAGCAGGAGGAGGAGGATGTGGGGGACGCTGGCGACGGGGATCTGCGGGCGGAGCAGCAGGTCATCCTCGATTCCCTCCGGTCGGAGTCATTGCCGGAGGCAAGGGCGCTCGTCGCCGACGGAGATGGGCGCAAGAGGCATGCGGAGGCGGAGATGTTCGCCTACATGGATGAGGTCGAGCAGAAGGAGGATGAGCCAGAGCGCTCCTACCCGCCAGTCCAGCCGCATTCGGTACCGTCGTCATGGACATCTTCGACGACGACGAAGAGTAGCTAGGGTAGTACGTAGGATTTCTTTTACATGCTTTGTATAGATTTAGGGAATGAAATATGAGAAAGACGGATGCAAAGTGGCTAATTTGAGGCGTGTCCAGGCGCTCGCGGAGCCGAATTTGCAAAGTTCGGTTGTAGATGTTCCGAGGCCTAAAATGTTCGGCGTTTAGATGATTCAAATACCCTCTTAAATGGTTAGCAACTGGCCCTCAGTTGCCACTGACAGTCTGAGACGCCGCCAAAGGCCACACGGCCATACGGCAAGCGACACGCAGCCGAGGCCAAGTCGAGCAGAGCTTTGCCCACGCGGGTCCGCGAAGCCTGGAGACGCCCGTGGCCGTGGTCAGTGGTCACGGCCTCACGGGCCGAGCTGCCGCCGTGCGCGGGCGCGGCGCTGCTCCGCCGCTCGTTCGGCTGGGCGCATCGGCGGGCGCATGTGATCCCGGTCAATCGAACCCGCAGCCTTTCTTATCCACCACCCTATCTCCCTTCATCTGTCACTGCCGGAGACCGAGATGGACAGACACCGCCCCGCCCAGAAAGACACCGAGCTTTCGCGGCCGTGACATGACCATATCTCCCGGGAAGATTCAAAATCCAGGGAAGGAAAAATGAAGAATCTGGCCGGAAAATTGAAGGCCACCAGTGGTAGCAGGTCGTATCTGGGGCACCAGTTGGAGGCGGGAGGAAGCTGAGCCTTGTGTTTCGTTGCTTGCGCAACCACGACAGCAACGCCCGACCACAGCCGCTGATATGACGACATCCCAAAGAACCAAATCCAGCAACACAAAATTGGCGGGCAAAATCGCTTTGTCTTGAGCTGCTCGCCGAGCGGGCCAGATCAAATCAAGCATGGAGCCCCAGATGAATATGTAGTATATTTTAAAGATAAAATGATGCAGAAGGAGGGGAACCGTGAAATAAAATGGAGAACAGGATCAAAGGCAACTTTCATTCATTAGATCAATTGGCAACGATCCATTGTTCTTGGATCAAATTGGCTACTTACCCAGGTAGAAACAGTACGCACTCGTACGACAACGGGTAGAACATTTAACGACACGCACCACACAGATCGCTCGCGCGTAGCGTACGGGATGCTCACTAATTACAAAAATCTCCCAATCAGCGACGACGCTAATGAACAAGAAACGCGAAAGGCACTGGCAGCTTCGGCCGGACTAAACGGCGGGGTTAATTGACGCCGGTAGCTTAGTAGGAGCAGGCGGTCCTGAGCATGGAGCGGCCGCGGAGCATGCCGCGGTACAGCGCCTCCCGGTTCGCCGGCATCGCGGCGCCCCTGCAGGACGGCTCGGGCGCCGCCGCCGCCGCCTCCTCCTCCGGCGCCGGGCGGGCTGGGCCGTGTTCGACGACGTCGGCGGCGAAGCGCACCCGCTTCATGCTCCCGCGCCGTGCCTTCTCCCGCTTCCGCTTCTCTGCACGCACAAAGAAAGAAAGAAACAGGGGACATACCCACGTAAGAACCAAGAACTGTGCGGTGCGGACGAATGAAGCAACGAGCAGCAGGACCGTGGAGGTGCTGTTCTGCGCCACTCACCGGAGGAGGAGAGGCAGGGCCGGAGCCGGGCGGGAGACGGGGACGTGGCCGCGGCGTCGGAGGAGACTAGGTGGTGGTCCGTCTGCTTGGCGCGGCAGAGCGAGAAGAGGACGAGCGTGCCGGAGAGCGCCATGGCGGTGGCGGCGAGGGCGAGGCCGGCGTGGGAGCCGCCCAGCGCGGTGCCCGCCGCCGCCGAGGACGACGATGACGACGACATGGCACAGTGAGCGCACTGCAGATCACAGGCTCCCGGGGGAGGCGGAGAGCAGAGGCCCGACGACGGCGACTATCGGGGGCGGTGGGCTGGTTGTTGAGTCCTGTGAGAGGGAGGGGGGGACCGTGCAGTGCTACTGCTCGTAGGCGCGCGCGCTGCTCCGGCTATAATATAGCGTGCGCGGCGGCTTTGAGAAGGGCGACCTTGGTGGCCGTTGGGTCGCGTCGCGGTGGTCACGTTTGTTTAGTTTTTTTTAGGTTGGTTTATCGACTGGCAGAAGTTACCTGGAAAGATGTCTGGAGATGGGCCTGGAATCATTGGTGTGGGGGCCGAATGGTCATTTCGTAGTTGCTGTGTGACATTACAAAATTATTACTCCGCCGTACAGATGTATAAGTCGTTTCTGAAACCAAATAATCTGAAAAGCAACTTGGCGGATGTCGTTAACTTCTACCTCGTTTAACTTTTCTTGACATATCAACCAATAAAAGATGAGGTGTGCATACTTTTAATGACTTGAGGCTATTAAGCACGACGTACGTTGGTTAGTTTATTAAATGCGATATTATTAGTTAGCAATAGGCATTAATTTCTCCGTTTTTCTCTCCTCCGCGATCACGGTGTAGAAATTTAAGATGAAACTTACTCACCTGTAGGCGGAGAGATTACTACCACAAAATTAATGCCTGCTTTTGGCGAAGAAAGGCCTGATGCTCGTGATCATCGCCGTCTGATATCTGCTTACGCACGGACGGACATGGACTGTACACAATTCTGTGAGGTGTCCACAATAGAATTGGACGAAAAGGTTCCCGGCATTCATGAACTGCTCGACTCGATCGAGCTCACTGGATGCTCGTAGGCTGGTAGAGAGAAGAAGACCAGAAGCCACACGCCTCAGAACTCTCCACACGATTAATCTATGCACGAACATCAGGCGCGCGACGCCGTCGGCCGGGTCCGTCCGGCGCATGCAGCCGCCCCCACCCCACCTATCCCGATCCTATCCAACGGCAGAATCCGCGCGCATATTCCTCTCCAATCCACGGCCTAACCACCCAGCGTCATCCGACAATTAGTGAGTATATCCATATCCATTCAATCAATCCGGTTTTTGATTCCGGCCCGGCCCTTGTTGCTGCCGGAGAGCGCTGTCGCGTGCGGCGGCTCTGCGCTGCGCTGCGTTGCGTTGCTTCCAGGGAGCGCAACTTGTGCCTTGTGCGTACGTACGTCGACGGGGACGCCCCGCGAAAGAGCCCGCGCTTTGGAGCTAACGAGAATGAACGCGGGGCCTGTTAAGAATGCGCTAGTGGCTGGCTATTGGAATATCCGCTGGATTCCTTTCACTCTCCGGAGTGACGATGGCGTAAGGGTACGGCTGCTTGCAGCAGCTAGAGTTATTATTATGTTCTTGTAAAAGGAATTAAAGTGCCGCGAAAGACATGATATGTCCCTCTCTTTGGCCGCCATCTTTTAACCTTTGCTTTGTGCCGATGCAAACATGCAATGCAGGAAACCAATTTGCCATTGTACTTTCTTCTCTCGACCTTTTTTTACCATACTTTAAGAATATAAAAATATGCATTATTTATAACTTCGAAACTACTCTGCGTACGATGCCTTTTCGTCGGACAACAGTATGACCAGTCACGATAGACATGCCATTCAGATATTAGTTGAGGGTTCTTCAAGAAGACAGAGGGAACATCCCACCGATTAAGAAGAATTGTCTGATTAATTAGCACACAAACATCACAGCAGTTTCATACTCCCTCCGTTCGGAATTAGTTGTCGCAGAAATGGATGTATCTAGACGTATTTTAGTTCTAGATACATCCATTTTCAAGACAAGTAATTCCAAATGAAGGGAGTAGATCATAGGTGCGTAAGAACAACTATAGTAGATTCGCCATCTGGATTATGGAGTGCGCTCCATATTGATATACAGGCTGCGGCGGCTATGTGCAAACAGAGAGTTGCCATATGGCCGCCTCCATATTTGCCCTACAAGTAGGACTCACCTACGGGCTATGAGGTCGACTATGGAGCAAGCTTCATAATATATGACGAATGGGTGCTAGAGTGCCATTCTGATCCAAAATCGTGATATGTGCAATCGGGGCCGAGTCTACTTAAGTTGCTCTAAAACATCAGTTGACATGGATACACATACGAAGCTCATACACAATGTCGAGAAGAAAGACTACCACCGGGGGGCTATCTCAATGACATGTTTCCTGAGCAGTGGTCTACTAAAAATTTAAGAGTAGATTTTGTGTTTGAAGTGATATGTGTCGTAATGGTTGTATTTTGGTGACAATTAATAAAAAAATTCCAACACAAATAGATATTTGGATCTTTTTTTGGGTGACGTTCAAAAGAAATATTTGATTCTAGGCTGTACCAAAATATAAGACGCTTTTAAGTTCAATTTGAACTACAAAAATGTCTTATGTTTTGATGCGGATGTAATACTTCTATGCTCTCTCCATAATTTACACCTCTTCATATTCATTATTGTGCAAATTGCTATGTTCCAAAGTGCAAATAGGAGCAAAGTCATTTGGACACACATGCAAGGTCTCTAGTGTTATACTTTGACTGTATCGGAAAAGGCTTTTACCCGACTTGATAGATAAAACACCGGCCATCATACAACCCGATATAAACACGATGCCACAACACACACACACACACACACACACACACACACACACACACACACACACACACACACACACACACACACACAGTATACATAGGTGTTCAAATTGGCAACCCCATCCTATACAACTTCAAGCCAACATCAGGTTGATAATAAGCATCACTATGAGTTATCGGGGCCTCAACCATTGTCGGATTACGGGTTCCGGCAAACCCTCGAGATTCGAAAACTGGGGTGCGCACGAAGATATCTCTCCCTCTCTAGCTCGCTCGCATAACGATCTCAAGGCCTAGCTCGCCGAACCCGAGGAACAAGGGACACAAGAGTTTATACTGGATCGGGCCACCGATGTGGTGTAATACCCTACTCCGGTGTGGTTTGGTGGATTGCCTTGCAGGCTGGGGATGAACAAGTACAATGGGTGAACTGCCTCAGGAGGAGATGTGTTCTTGAGTTCTATGAGCTGGTGAGGATGGTCTTGGTGGAATGGATCCGGTCCAAGATCAGTTACCTCCTACGGTGGTGGCTAGTCCTATCTATAGAGGCCCCGGTCCTCTTCCCAAATGTTTAGGGGGGAAGGGATTCCACAATAGAAAATTTGAAAGGGGACAGCTAGTACAAGCTATCCTGACAAAAGGTGGTCTTCGCCTGCCAAAGCCTCCGGTGGTGATGCCGTCGTGGGCTTGGCGATGACCTCCGTCCTGCCGTCCTGCTGGTCTTGGTCTCTTTGCACCGATATGGAAACCTTTGCCTGATGCCTCGGGACTCCTTGCCTGCACCTGCCCCTTTAGCACCAAAGAGGCAAACGGTACTCTGCCCCGCTGGCGCCCGCCTGGTCTTGGTCGTCATGGCTCACGACACGGAAACCTCGCGAGGTGCCCCCCGCCTTGATCTCTCCGCTCCTCGCGAGCCAGCCTAGTGAGGCTGCCCCTGAGGAGGTCTTGTGTCGTCCGCCTCGCGAGGCTTGGCCCCTCGCGAGGGTCTTGAGTGTTTGAAGATGAAGATGGGTCGTACCAGGCCGCTAGTGGAGCCACGCGATGAAACATGAGCGAGCAAGTCTAGGGACCCCGTTCCCGAATGCCGGCAGTAGCCCCGGGCCAAAGCGCGCTCGGACTTCGCGCCGAGGAAGCCAAGGGCAAATCTTGGGCGCCATGAGCCCCAACCGTCTGCGGCCTTGATTGACGCTTAGCGATTGATGGGACGTGGGCGCCTCCGCTTCCCCACGCTGCCTCGACAACTGCCCGACTGACAAAAGGCTGGCGCGTGTCGTGCTGCCTTCATTGCTCCCCTTTGTCTTGCTCCAGATCCCCTTTCCTGCTCCCCGCTTCCGAAGACTCTAGATCCACACGAATCCTCCTTCGATCCTGCAATCGATGGCGTCCGGCAAGGCAAAGGCCACTTCTCCGCCTGCCTGGTATGAGCCAACTCTGAGCGCGCCTAGTGTTTCGGAGAAGAACCTCACCGCCGTGCTCCTGATGACGGCGGAGGGCAGCAACGAGAAGGGAAAGACCGCGCTCCGTGCCGCCTCCGCTGAGCCGGAGGATTCATGGAGCACCTTCTATCCCTTCTTCATGAGTAGCGTCGTCGCGGAACTGGTCCCCCCTTTCTTCGGTTTCTTCTATGCCGTCCTTAGACACTACAAGTTGCATGCCCTTCATCTTCACCCCAAATCTGTCCTCCTCCTGTCCATCTTCGCCTTCTACTGTGAGGCGTTCGCCGGGGTAATGCCGTCCGTGGCATTGCTTCGCCACTTCTTCTACCTCCAAAACAAGGGCGGCCATTGCTCGGGGTGCGCCAACTTCGTTGCGACCAACGGGGCTAACGCGATCCTGAAGGCCGGGAAGAAGGCCGAGAACTTCAGGAGCAAGTGGGTCCTTATGGACGCCAAGTGCTCTCACCCTCGGCTGGTGCTGCCGATTGGGATGCCCGCACCCCACGATGGGTTGTTCAGCGCGAAGCTCACCGACCCCCGGGCGGAGCAGGTGCTGGAGAGGATGAATGTCGACCTGAAGCCTGACGATCCGAAGGCTGCGAAGCTGATGGGGGCCATGATCGTCAAGGAATTCCTGGCGCAGCGCGTATCCCCACTCAAGGCAGGCTCGCGCCCCTTATGGAATCTCGGGGACGAGGAGGACGACCTCCGCCTGCGCCAGGATGCCTTGTTGGAGGAGGATCTAGCTGCGGCTATCCACCTCTTGGTCGGGGACGACCAGGGGTATCCGCCTGACACCCATGTCCCCCTGTACCGCCGCCCGGATGGGGCAAAGGCTGCCGCCGCCATGCCCGTCTTTGATGGGCGTGGGCTCGTGCCGCCGGCACCCTCTGAGGCCCCGGTGGTGATGGCCCCGGTGATGGTATCCTCTGACGACTCTGACGAGGAAGAGGAGCTGAGCTCGGAAGCGGCCCGGAAGGGGGCATGGGAGACCTCCCCTGCACGCAAGGCCGACCTCCCACGCGCCGTGCCCCGACAACGACGACGCTGACGGCCACCTGGTGCGGGAAGTCCTGCCCCCGGCTGGGGTCATTACGAGGTCCAGGGTCTCCCCCTCGAAGAAGCCACCGCCTAGGGTCCCGACGAAGAGTTGATCAGCGCTGATCTCCCAGGGAGAAGCCTCCGTCTTGTCGCCATCTGGGGCTGCCACGGCCTCGTCTGCTCCTGGGGCCCGTGCGCCACTGCCCCAGGCTGCGAGGTCCCTGGGCTCCGTGCTTCTGAAGAGGCCACGAAACTACGCCGCCATGATCCAGTGAGTATCCTGCCCTGACTTTGCTCTTGCTCCTGCTTCTGCTGCTGCTTCCTAATGCTCTCTCTTGTGCTGCCAGGCCGACGCTATCGGCGAAGAAGAAGAGGGAGAGGGCGGCTGCATTCTCGGGGACCCAGCAACCTGGCATGGCCGCAGCCCCTATGGCACAAAGGGGCGGCGAGGGCGCTGATACGTCTCCGTCGTATCTACTTTTCCAAACACTTTTGCCCTTGTTTTGGACTCTAACTTGCATGACTTGAATGGAACTAACCCGATGGACGCTGTTTTGAGACTTTCCATGGTGTTATTTATGTGCGAAACAAAAAAGTTCTCGGAATGACCTGAAACTCCACGGAACATCTTTTTGGAAAATATTAAAAATCTTGGAAGAAAAATCCACGTCGGGGCCCACACCTTGTCCACGAGGGTGGGGCGCGCCGCCCCGGGCGCGCCTCGCCTCGTGGGCCCCCGACGCCCACCGACCTCAACTCCAACTCCATATATTCACTTTCGGGGAGAAAAAACCAGAGAGAAGGATTCATCGCGTTTTATGATACGGAGCCGCCGCCAAGCCCTAAAACCTCTCGGGAGGGCTGATCTGGAGTCCGTTCAGGGCTCCGGAGAGGGGAATGTGTCGCTGTCATCATCATCAACCATCCTCCATCACCAATTTCATGATGCTCACCGCCGTGCGTGAGTAATTCCATTGTAGACTTGCTGGACGGTGATGGGTTGGATGAGATCTATCATGTAATCGAGTTAGTTTTGTTAGGGTTTGATCCCTAGTATCCAATATGTTATGAGATTGATGTTGCTATGACTTTGCTATGCTTAATGCTTGTCACTAGGCCCCGAGTGCCATGATTTCAGATCTGAACCTATTATGTTTTCATGAATATATGTGAGTTCTTGATCCTATCTTGCAAGTCTATAGTCACCTACTATGTGTTATGATCCGGCAACCCCGAAGTGACAATAATCGGGACCACTCCCGGTGATGACCATAGTTTGAGGAGTTCATGTATTCACTATGTGTTAATGCTTTGGTCTGGTACTCTATTAAAAGGAGGCCTTAATATCCCTTAGTTTCCATTAGGACCCCGCTGCCACGGTAGGGTAGGACAAAAGATGTCATGCAAGTTCTTTTCCATAAGCACGTATGACTATATTCGGAATACATGCCTACATTACATTGATGAATTGGAGCTAGTTCTGTGTCACCCCATGTTATGATTGTTACATGATGAACCGCATCCGGCATAATTCTCCATCACCGATCCAATGCCTACAAGCTTTTCACATATTGTTCTTCGCTTATTTACTTTTCCGTTGCTACTGTTACAATCACTACAAAACCCAATCTATCGTTACCGTTACTTCCATACTACTTTGCTACTAAATACTTTGCTGCAGATACTAAGTTATCTGGTGTGGTTGAATTGACAACTCAACTTCTGATACTTGACATTATTCTTTGGCTCCCCTTGTGTCGAATCAATAAATTTGGGTTGAGTACTCTACCCTCGAAAACCGTTGCGATCCCCTATACTTGTGGGTTATCAAGACTATTTTCTGGCGCCGTTGCCGGGGACCATAGCTCTATTCTTTGAGTCACCTGGGATTTATATCTGCTGGTCACTATGAAGAACTTGAAAGACGAGAAAACAAAAATTTATGCCTCAACTACGAGGGGAGGTAAGGAACAGTCATCTAGCTCGCACTTGATTCACCTTCTGCTTTGAGTAAGCTTGCGACACCTTAACCTGCTACGCTATTAGCTTACGATATGTCGCATGTTATTGATGATGCCACTTCGCTATGCATGATACTTATGACGAAACTACTTCTATGCTTGATACTACTATGCCACTTGGTGAATTTCTTGATGAACAACTTGCTAGGGCTAGAGAGAATGAAATTATTGAAACTGATAACATTGATGAAAGTGATGATGAAGACTCTTCCCCTAATCAATATGAATCGCCTGTTGTTCCTGAGGGTTATGTTTTGGAAAAAGAAGCTGCTATAGCTAATTTAGCTTGCAAAGATAGATACGAGCTCAAGAGGTTATTAGCTAAATGGAAGCAACAATCTCTTAATGCTAGAATGAAACCTGACCCTGCTTTTGCTACTTCACCTATCTGTATTACTGATAAGGATTATGAATTCTCTGTTGATCCTGGTGTGATTACTTTGGTTGAATCTGATCCTTTTCATGGCTATGAATCTGAAACTGTTGTGGCACATCTTACTAAATTACATGATATAGCCACCCTGTTCACTAATGAGGAGAAATCTCGCTACCTTTATATCCTTAAAATATTTTCGTTCTCATTAAAGGGTGATGCTAAGATATGGTTTAATTCTCTTGATCCTGGTTGTGTGCGTAGTCCCCAGGATATGATTTATTACTTCTCTGCTAAATATTTCCCTGCTCATAAGAAACAAGCTGCTTTAAGGGATATATACAATTTTGTGCAAATTGAAGAAGAGAGTCTCCCACAAGCTGAGGGGAGGCTTCTCCAATTACTTAATGCTTTGACTGATCATCCTCTTAAGAAAAATGAAATACTTGATATCTTTTATAATGGACTAACCGATGCTTCCAGAGATTACCTGGATAGTTGCGCTGGTTCTGTTTTCAGGGAAAGAACACCGGATGAAGCCGAGATTCTATTGAATAATATGTTGACCAATGAAAATAATTGGACACTTCCTGAGTCAATTCCTGAGCCTATTCCTAAACCAATTCTGAAGAAAAGAGGTGTTCTATTTCTCAGTCCTGAATCTATGAAAGAAAAAGGTATTAAAGCTGAAGATGTTAAGAATTTACCTCCTATTGAAGAAATACATGGTCTTAATTTACCGCCTGTTGAAGAAACATATGATCTTAATCTATCACCTATTGAAGAAACACATGGTCTTGATAACCCGACACAGGTAGTAAAGGTAAATTCTCTCTATAGATATAATAAAGCTGAAATCCCTCCTACTAAGTTTGCTAGCCAATGTTTGGATGAGTTTGATAACTTTATGGTTAAGCAAGAAGATTTTAATGCTTATTTTGGTAGACAATTAAAAAAATGCTTATATGATTGAACACTTGGGTGATTATATGTCTAGAGTTAAAGGTGAACTTAAACTCATTAGTAAACATGCTTCTATGGTTACCACTCAAGTAGAACAAGTACTTAAAGCTCAAAATGATTTGCTCAATGAATTGAATAGTAAGAATAATGACTATGCTGTCAGAGTGGCTACTAGAACCGGTAAAATGACTTGGGAACCTTTGTATCCTGAAGGCCACCCTAAGAGAATTGAGCATGATTCTCAGAGAAATAATATTGATGCACCTAGTCCTTCTAAAAAGAAGAAAAAGAAAAATGATAGGACTTTGCATGCTTCTTGTGAACCTGTTGCTGAAACACCTGAGAAACCAAATGATATTTCTATTTCTGATGTTGAAACACAAACTGGTAATGAACATGAACCTAATGAAAATGTTAATAAAGATGTTCATGATGATGCTCAACCTAGTAATGATAATGATGTAGAAATTGAACCTGTTGTTGACCTTGATAACCCACAATCAAAGAATCAACGTTATGATAAGAGAGACTTTGTTGCTAGGAAGCACGGTAAAGAAAGAGAACCTTGGGTTCAGAAACCCATGCCTTTTCCTCCCAAACCATCCAAGAAAAAGGATGATGAGGATTTTGAGCGCTTTGCTGAAATGATTAGACCTATCTTTTTGCGTATGCGATTAACTGATATGCTAAAAATGAATCCTTATGCCAAATATATGAAAGAAATTGTTACTAATAAAAGAAAGATACCGGAAGCTGAAATTTCCACCATGCTTGCTAATTATACTTTTAAGGGTGGAATACCTAAGAAACTTGGAGATCCAGGAGTACCAACTATACCATGCTCCATTAAAAGAAACTATGTTAAAACTGCCTTATGTGATCTTGGAGCCGGTGTTAGTGTTATGCCTCTCTCTTTATATCGTAGACTCTATTTGAATAAGTTGACACCTACTAAAATATCTTTGCAAATGGCTGATAAATCAACTGCTATACCTGTCGGTATTTGTGAGGATATGCCTGTTGTGGTTGCAAACATTACTATTTTAACGGACTTTGTTATTCTTGATATTCCCGAGGACGATAGTATGTCTATTATTCTTGGAAGACCCTTTTTGAATACTGCAGGGGCTGTTATTGATTGCAACAAAGGCAATGTCACTTTTCATGTTAATGGTAATGAGCATACGATACACTTTCCGAGGAAACAACCTCAAGTCCACAGTATAAATTCTATTGGAAATATTCAATCGACTATTTTTGGAGGTTTTGAATTTCCTCTTCCTACTGTCAAGAAGAAATATGATATTCTTATTATTGGGGATGTGCATATCCCCGTTGAGGTAACATAGTGTTATTCGAAATTTCTCCGGTTCCATGTTAGTCGGAATGAGTTTGTTAACAAGACTTGATCAACCTTGTTAGTGGATTCCTTTTGATGAGCATGAGATGGATGAAACTAGTAGGCACAACCTTCTGTACCCTCTTTCTACTTTCTGTTATTTAGTTGAAATAAAGTAAAAATAGTATTTATCTGTCTGTTTTCTTATTTATCCGTGCAATATAAAAATACCCCGAAAATAAAAGTTCTCCAAATGCCCTGAAAATGGAATATGGTTTTTTCTGGAATATTTGAGAATATCTGGCACTGAGAACACAGCAGGGGGAGCAAGCACCTGGCCACGAGGGTCCACGGTGTGCCCCCTGCCTCGTGGGCCCATGGTGGCTCCCCTCCACTTATTACCGCACCCACACACTCCTTCTTCCTCCCCAAAAAAATCACTATCCAACTCAAGCACGAGTTCTAGCTCATTTTGCTGCGATTTTCGATCTCCTTGCTCAAAGCACCTCTCACAAAACTGCTTGGGGGGGGGGATTGTTCCTTGGTATGTGACTCCTCCATTGGTCCAATTAGTTTTTGTTCTAGTGCTCTATTCATTGCAAATTTGTGCTGCCTAGGTGACCATGTTCTTGAGCTTTCATTTCAAATTTATATGGTTCTAAGTAGTTCTAATGCATGATATAGGCTCTAGGCACTTGTAGGAGTAGTTGCTATCAATTTTGTTGAGCTTGGTTCACACTTTTATTTGAATTTACTAAAAAAATTAGAAATTTTTAGAAAATAATGAAGAGATTTTTGAGGGGTTCATCGAGCCGAAGCTCGAAGGAAAAGCAAAGTGAAGAGGCACAGAGGCCCAAATATAATTTGCCTCGCACCGCGGAAGTCCGGCCGTGTGAATGGACTTCCAATGATTTCTTGAGTGCAGCCGGGATTTATGATGATTTTTATGAATTGGCTGAGAATGCAGGCCTCACCGACTTCCTCCGCGACCACTGCGAATAGTATCTCTTACGCACCAATAGTTTTGTGCAAAACTTCTATTATTATCTTAAGGAATCACCTCCTTCAGTAGAGTTTCATTTATATGATGTGATTAAGAAGATGCCACTAGATGAATTTTGCAAGATTTGCAAAATACCATTTGAGGGTAGTTTAGATGAACCACATCATAAAGATGTGGATGGGTTTATTGACACTATCACTGTAGGGGAAACTAGGAAGGTTTCTGATGCAAGAATCACTAGCATACATTTTCCTGTTTTACGCTACTTTGCCATATTCGCCAGTCGTTTATTAATTGGTCGCGGAAACCGTGGAAACCTTACTGTTCCTGATATTATTATTTTGTTCCATGGTTTATTCTGTGATAATACTGTTAGTATGGCTGGTATTGTCGCCAAACGGTTAAGTTTGAACCGTACAAAGGGCCCCATCTTTGGAGGTATTTATGCTTCTCGCCTTGCTGCACACTATAACATACCTATTAGGCACTATGAAAAAGAAGAAAAAATGTTGCCCACAGTTTATTTAGATTATAAGAGTATGGTAGCACATGACTTTATTGTTAAGAATAGGGAAGGGGCGCTTAAATACAAATTGTTCTTTGATAAACATCACCCTGAGACTATTACCTTGCCTGCTCCTTCCTTGTTTGATTTATCTGCAGGTCCGTATCTTGTTCCGCTGGCGGCCATTCACGCCTACCGGAACCCTACATCAGTCAAGGAGCCGGAACCACAATTTGAACCTCCACGACAGTCTAACTACTAGTGGGATTCGGAGATGATTGCTAACCAGTGGCAGTTAGAGTCTTCTTCATCTCAGTACGACCCCGGCTACAACTATGGATATCAGCCAGGCCATCCGTGGCAATAAACCAACTTAGGCCAAAAGCCTAATCTTGGGGGAGTACGTATCTCTCACCGACATTACATTTATGTTCACACACTCATTGCTAGATGTCGGTGCTCATACTTTTTCACTGTAATATCCATGCTAGTTTATTTTCTTTTTCTTGCTTTCTTCTTGTGTGTTTGTTAAACCTTAAGAAAAACCAAAAAAATTAGTGTAGCTTTTAGTTAGTTTACTTTTCTTGCTGTAGTAGTAATAATTAAAAAGAAAACCCAAAAATATTTCCTGTTCTTCTTTTGCTTTTTGGGAGCTTTCCCGTGTAAATAGTTTTATTTCTTTTCTTTTCTTTAGGGGTCAATAGGAAAAGACAATGATTAAATTGTTGAAGTGGCTCGTATATGCATTATTGTTTATTTAACCAAGAGCCCATATTGCCTTGTCTTCTCCTGTTTATTGGATGCTCGCAGATTCCAGCTTAGTCCAATGCACGTGCACTCTTATTATTTTCACATCGTTCGGTCGTGCAAGTAAAAGGCAATTATGACGATATATGATGGACTGACTGAGATGAGAGAAGCTGGTATGAACTCGACCTCTCTTGTTTTTGTAAATATGATTAGTTCATCGTTCCTGATTCAGCCTATTATGAATAAACATGTTTGCAATGACATTTAGAGATTATAGTTGCTCATGCCATGCTTGATTAGCTATGAGTTATAATGGTTTACCTTGCGTGCCAACATGCTATTAAAATGGTTGTGATGTGGTATAGTGGGGTGGTATCCTCCTTTGAATGATTTAAGTGACTCGACTTGGCACATGTTCACACATGTAGTTGAAACAAATCAACATACACTACAAAAAAAATACACTTCCGTGATGATACGTGTTTGTCACAGTAGGTCGCGTTTTTTGTCATGCATGTACATCCATGACAAATTTATGACAGAATCAAGATAGTCATACCTGTGCTGTCATAGAAGTGTTCCATGACATTACCAAAATTATCATCACGGAAGTGTCCACTTCCATGACGATAAATCGCGCGTCCGTAACTGCTTTCGTCAAGGGTGACCAACACGTGGCATCCACCGTAACGAACGCCGTTAAGCTATCGGGTCGGGTTTTGGATCCGATAACCCGTTAACAGCCCCGACCAATGGGGATTTTCCACGTGTAAAATCATCATTGGCTGGAGGAAACACGTGTCGGCTCACCGTTGGGACAGACGTCATCCGCTCATTGGACCGAAGGCGCCTATGATACGGCGACATGTGGCACGGCCCAACAAAGGCCCATTCGTGTGAAAAGGCCGGCCCGTGTGACTTGGTCAAAAGGTGGCGGGCGGCCCACGAAAGCTTGTTAATGGCCTGTTCGCATATAGCCCATTTACACCCGCTAACCCAGGCCCGTTCGCCCTATCCGGCGTAGGCCCAAGATGGCGTCATCTGGCCGTCCAATATGATTCAGCCCGTTTAACTTCGGCCCGTGTGTGGCCCGTGACTTCTTCGCCCATATGAGGACATTTGTAACTCTTGGCCCATTAACGGCCCGTGGTGGCCCGTAATGAACAAAGTATCACTTTATACCCATTAACGGCCCGTTATTCCATTGGGCGTTTCACTTTAAATTATCATTCGGCCTTCTCAGGGCCCATTGATTCTTGGGCTCATTTGCAACATTCGGTTACATACGGCCCGTTACTGTCATTTTCTGCTTGTGGGCCAAATTCAGCCCGTCGTTACAGTCGGCCCGTTTGCGGACCGTTAATACGTTGGGCCGTTTTCATGTAAAAAAACCCGTTGGGCTGTTTTCATAGAGTTATCGAATACGGCCTATTAACGGCCCGTTATGGTCCACGAATAGTACGGCCCATGATTGGTGAAATGATGATACGCCCCGTAGAAGGCCCATGGATCCTACGGCCCGTATGAGGCCCATGGATACTACGGCCCGTAGAAGGCCCATGGACCCTACGGCCCGTAGAAGGCCCATTGATCCCTAAGGCCCGTATAGAAGGCCGATGGATCCTACGGCCCGTATAGAAAGCCAATGCTCCTACGGCTGAACGAAGGCCCATGGATGATACGGCCTGCAGGAGGCCCATGGTTACAACAGTCCGTGTGTCGCCATGATTATTTTGGCCTAGTTACCAAAAATAGGCTATTGTGGCCACTAGAAAAACACAGAAAAAGAACTGCAGTGACTACAAGCAAACAACTAAATAAGACAATAAGGAAATAAATAAGCAATCAATTAAGGCTAGCCTATTACCGCTATTACACATATTACATCCATTGGGCATCAAAGTTCGCCACCAAGTGCAAATATAGGGAACAAAGCAGCATATTACATACACTTGGCCGTCAAAATTGGCCACCAAAGGCAAATAAACGCTGCAAAGAAAACAAGAGCATAATCAAAACAACTTCGAAGAGCTCAAGAAACGTTATCCCGGTATCCACCATGCTGGCAATAAGCTTAGCAAGCTGATTAGCTTTGTCTGTTTGGCGCTAAAATCCTCCAACGCTTGTCGTTGCACCGTAAAGTATGCATCTGAATGCTCCAGGACTTCCGCATCCTTCCGCTTCTTATCGCAGACAGCTTGATCGATGTCTTTCACTTGTAGTTGAGACTCAAGAAACCGAACTGATTCGATAAAGGAGTTTGAATAGCTTGTGCAAGCGGTAGTGGCGATGAATTCGAACACTAAACCAAGACAGGACTTTGGGGTTGTCTCATTGTCTTCAAGATAGTCTTCCTTAGCTGTTTTATCAGCTTTGTTGGAGACCAACAAGGATGTGTCACTATCCTGAACCTTATCTCGCATTACTTCCTTTACCATTGCTTAATAAGGCACTCTTCCCAATATTCTCATCAAGATTCTAAAATAAGAAACAAGCAGACACATAACAAGTTTAGCATGCATTAGTATATGAAACTCATTTCGGTGAACCAGTTCATTAGTAAGGTGGACAGGATTAAACTACCAAGTCTTCTATTGCCAAGTACTAGTACATAATAAAAGCATCAAACAAACATATATCTATGTCCTATGGTCACTGCATTGTCTTGCCAAATCAAAATAGAGACACGGTTCAAATCATATCAGTTCAAGACAAAGTAGCAGTGAAAGAATACAAAGCGTGGGAAACTACACGACACAACAAGATTTCAGATGGGTACCACGGGTCTACATGTACAACAACACTATTGGCTATGTTGTGATGCTAGTAATGTGCATGATATGAAAGTCAACTGTATACACAATTGAAATTGAAATCAAAAGAGCTATTGATAAGAGCAAACCTGTTAAAGAAACATGCGTGAACATACCTGCCGTTCCATTGGAGTTTCGATTGGATCCTTCAATTTAAAAATAAGTTTGTATGAGTAAATACAATGATACAAGAGCAAAGCAATCATAGTTAAAAAAGGCGCGCCTAACCGAAGCGCTTAAGCGCGCCTAGGCTCTAGGCGTTGGCAAAACACATTGCGCATAACTACGCTTAATCTGTGCATAACTGCGCATAAGCGTGCACTTTGGTCAGTAAAGTGCAAGGCGGTGGCAAAACGCACAATTAACGCCTAGCGCTTTTTGAACTATGATAGCAATGGAATCTTAAATTAGAACAATTGTTCTTCAGGTTTAGGCACTTGTTCTACATGAATAGAGTACAATAAGACGCAAGAATATAATACTTAAAAATAGAAAATGAGCTCATAGACCTTACCACATTCTTCGTTCAGGACCAGTACAGAACAAGGCGTTCCCAATCATCGTCTAGTAAATGTGTCTCAGGAGAATGTAAGGGAATTTGATGAGTTTCTTTGCCGGTGAAGTACGTTTTCTTGAGTAATTCGATCGCCACCAAGCATTCTTGAAGATAGCAGAGGTATTAGCACATGTTACCTCATCCCGAGTTTCCAAATCGGTCCTTCTCTATAGAAAATGGGAAAATTTGCTGTATTATAACCATCATGGAGGTAGGATGTATGGGACGAAGCAAAGTAATTGCCATGAATAACAATACTTACACATAACTCCCGGACAAACACACTGAATCGGCATTTTCCTTCATCTTCATATAATATTTCCAAGATGGGAAGATACGCATATACGATTTAACAACATCAAATGCGATAGATGCTAAACTACGACTGGCTGGTTGTGCTTCCTCCACGGGAATAGGCGTACTAACTGGTGGAGCTGGGGTTCACCGTGATAGTATCTTGGCCCTTTGGGCACCGGAGCTGCCTCACTAACTGCTCTTGTTTGGGAGCTCTGTGGTGGAGATGGTGCTGTGTCAACAGGAACTGGGTTACTATCGGCTGGGGTTGGGGTTAGATTGGGTGAAGCTGGTTCTCTGTCCATCGCAGAGAGGGTACAATCTGCGAGAGTTTGAGTTATGTGTGGTAGGGCTGGTTCTTGTGCATGTACAACCGGGTGCTATCTCCACCAATAGGTAGCACTGCTTTTATTTGAAGACCGTGTTTTATTCCGCTGAATACTGGCATCACCGCTCCAATTCAAATGGCTGATAAACAAGAAACATAGTTGAATGTACAGACATTGTATGAGAGATAGATGCAATAGATAGTGTGGAAAAAAGAGGGCATGAAATAGTTGACATGTATATTGTTTAACTAAAACGGATAGCATGACATAATTTCACATATATGATGTCTATCTAAACTGGATAGCATAGCATAACATAATTCAAAGATATGATGAATAACAAAACAGGATCACATGACATAATTCACCTACATGTTATCTAAGTAATCAGGATCGCATCATTTAATTCACATATGTGATTTATATGCTAAACAGAGGGCATTCGATATGATGTCTGAACTAAGAACATGGTGTTGAATATTGTGTATATGATGTCTAAACTATGCAATGCAAGACACCGTATGCATGATATGAGCAGTATAACCGTGCCAAGTTAGAGCATACACCTCGGTGGGGAATAGGACTGGTCATCTGCTCTCGAATCCATCTCCGAGGAGCTATCGGGACCCAACAAGAGATCTTCTTGACGGTGTAGCATGCTCTCTCAAGGCCTTGTTTTCACTCTAGATTTTTCCATCTCCCACCCAAATGGCTGATTCACAGGAAGAGTAGTTTAATGTACAAACATTGTCGACAAATGGAAATGTAATGAAGAAAAGGATGGGCAAGATATCATTCAAATATATGATGCCTGGTTAAACAAGATGGCATTGCACATTTCACATATATTATGGCTGGCTAAAAGACATGAGACTGCATAATTCCCATATATGATATAGAAACTAAACAGGTGGCATTACAGAACATGTCTAAACTAAGCAAATGACATATATGATGTCAAAAGTAGGCACCGCAAGGCAACATATGCATGATATGACTAACATCATCATGCCAAGGTAGAAACAAACACCTTGGGGGTAAATAGGAGTGGTCGTGGCGTGCCTCAATCCGCCTCGAACAGATATCTTCCTCTCGATTACAACTGGAGAGGGTGGGGAGGGTTTGCCATTGAACCCACCATGGAGCGATGTCTGCATGACATTGTATTGCCACGCAAAACTCTTCTCTTTTTCTCTACATGTTCAGCATGACTGTGTACAATATCTGACATGCATACAAAAAAATATGGTGAGATTATGTAAGGAGAGCATGCAGAAATTTAGAGTGATGGTAACAACCAGTGGATGGATCCAAAAATAATGATAGCAGGCTAATGGTTGCTTTAAATTAATAAAAATACATATGATGATTGCTTTACTATTTGTTTCCCACCCAAGATGAACAACATAGGCATACCCTACGTGAACCAGATATTAGACAGACATACTATTCATTGTTGCCTCGATATGTGCCCCACAACTAATATAGAACTCAAGTTTGAACATGAATTTGGACCTGAGTTGGGAGTCCAAGAGCTGAAGAGGACGATAAAGTAGGAGGTAAGTTTAAGCAATGCATAACATAAGCAGAAACAAAAGAGTGCGACCTCTCTTGTGGACCCGTGTACTCCTCAGGTTCATTTGCTGAGTTGATGATGGTGATGCCGTTGGGGTGTGTGCCGGTGGCAGGGAAGGAGATCTGAGGCGGCGAATGACGGTCAGGAGTCGTGATGTCTGGTTTCGTGGATGCTTGTGTCGATGGAGCAGCTCAGGTGAGGTGGACGACGTCGCGGCAGGAGCAGGACAAACCACACAAAGTTCCCTTCGACACATACCTGTAACTGAAGTAATTCTGTAAGGGCTCACTTGGCTTGCATGATTCTTCAAACGCAGGGATAGGAAAAACACCGGAATATGATAGGAAAATGCACATGGTAAATAGAGCATTTGTAAACACAAGATTTCTATCAACTTGGGTGTTTGGTTTACAGGAATTGGAAGAGCAGAGGAATGCAAAGAAACATGGCCAAAATAAATAGAAACCATATGAAAGCGTGTACAGTTAGAATGTTATTCTGGCACTAATGCACTTGGTCTTGTTTTCATGCATAGGATTTTGAAAAGTAGGTCCAGGTGGATGTTTTGCTTCATTCCTTTCAACAAAATGCATGAATAATTGAATAGTAGAGTGCCATTGGAAAATTCCCTATTGCTATGTTTTTCCGTTGAACCAAAATAGCCCTAATGGATCGACGTGAATGTATAGTAATAAGTGACGCAACAAGTGTACAACCTCTTTGCCGTAGCCGTGTTTAACCTCAAAGATCATTGGGTTGGTCATTTGAAGGAGTTGAGGAAGAGGTGGCTGTCGGAGGTGTGGAGGAAGATCTGAGGAATCTGTAGACGGCGTCCAGGGCACTGCTCTGTTGTGATGGATTGTTCTGTCGTTGGAGCAGCTCCGGTGAGCCGTAAGACGTCAAGGCTAAAGCAGCACAAGACAGACATCGTCAATCTCAAGTGGGATTCTAATAGCATCTCCAATAGATGATGAAAAATGGATGTAAAATTAACATCACCAAAAACCACCTGACTACAACAGATGAGGTAAAAACTGTTGACTCTGAACTTAACTGTCGAAACTGAAATTAACTCTGGAATCTGAATGCTACTGTCGAAACTGAACGCAATGGTAGCAGAGAGACACTTGACATGTAGTTTAGGGAGGGCCTGCATTTCATCTTCAACCTGCACACCCCTGAGCCGCCTGCCACCACCGGCCCCAGCGCCGCCTCGCCGCCCCGAAACAACTCGCCACCGCCGCCCCGGTCAGCCCTCTAGGCCCCCAACCCTGAACCCTAAGATAGATAGTGGGGTACCTCTCTGGCGAGCCCCCGTCCCCTCTGCGGGTGGTTCTTCCTTAACTCCGGCGAGCCCCCCAACCCCAAAATCGATCGACCCAAAAGTCGATTCATCGATCAAGTGTGGCTTAATCGAGCAGAGCAAAGAAGACGAAGCGAGGGGAGAGCAGCAGCAGAAGCGCGAAGCGAAAGACGAAGCGAGCGAGCAGCAGCAGCAGCAGCAAAGGAAGCGAAGCGAGCGAGCGAGCAGCAGCGTGAGCGAGCGAGCGAGAGCCGGAGCAGCAGCAGCAGATCCGGCTGGTATGGACGCCGCCGCTGAAGGGGCCTCGCACTGGGGGAGAGCCGCCGTGGAGATGTCGCCCATGGCGCCGCCTTCAAGGTAGCCGCTCCATGGGAGTGCGGGATGGAGCACCGTCAGCGCTGGGAGGTCGAGTTAAGGAGAAGGTGCGATGCGATGAGTGTACAACCTCTTTGGTGGCGCCGAGTAGGCCTCGGCTTCGTCCGAGGAGTCGGTGAGGATGCTGCGGTTCAGGTGGAGCAGGTTAAGG
The DNA here is from genome assembly GCA_021605205.1 of Aegilops longissima. Classification (NCBI taxonomy): domain Eukaryota; kingdom Viridiplantae; phylum Streptophyta; class Magnoliopsida; order Poales; family Poaceae; genus Aegilops; species Aegilops longissima. Next base: position 615,816,527 of record CM038682.1, on the reverse strand, counting down.
CGGCGCTGTGGGGATGGAGCAGCCGCGATAGACGAGGCGATCGTTGGAGCAACTCCTTGGAGGTGGAGGACGGGGCGGCTGAACCGGCGGGACGGTGAGATGGACGACGGATCCTCATCCAGGGAGGTGGACGAGGGACGTCGAGTTGTTGTGGTGGACGACGTCCTCGGGGAAGAGGCTCCGCTGGGCAGCGGTGATGTGGCGGTGACGGAGGAGGGTGGGGTTTCATGGCTGAGCGGAGAGGTTATGGCGGCTGGGATTTGAATGGCGAAAAGGGGCGATGGGAGGGTGAAGCATGACTTAGGGACGCGCTTGTCCAAAATGTAGGGTGTGTTACAAAAGTACCCCCCACCGATTTGAACTAGCGGCCCTTTCGGCTCAGGGTTAGAAGGGGGATTTCGCATGTCGGGATTTGGCAGCTGGAGGGAGTTTTCGCGCGCGTTGTAATTTCGGGATAGCAAGGCACGGGTTGTGAAGGAGCCAGTTTTGGGAGCACGATATCTGAATTTTCGGGATATAACAAGACGCGGGTTGAATTTTAGGGACAAGCCTAACGTGTAATAATATTGTACTTTTTTTGACAGCATAGTAATATTGTACTTGTACGTACCAAATCAATTCGCACTTCCCTCAACCAAAAAGTAAACGAAAAAAATAAAACTATTCACACCACACAAAGAGAGAGTCTTGCCCTGTTTTACTATACAAATGCTATTCAAAGCTACTCCCTCCTTCCATCTATATAGGGCCTAATGCGTTTTTCGATGCTAACTTTGACCAAATATTAGAGCAATGATATATGACATGCAACTTACACAAAGCACACCGTTAACTTCGTGCATGAAAGGTTCTTTCAATGATATAATTTTCACATTGTGCATGTCATGTACTATTAATCTTGTCAATAGTCAAAGGCGGTCTTAAAAATCTCATTACGCCCTATATAGATGGAAGGAGGGAGTATGAATCCATGTTATGTCCGATTAATTTTTTTCGCTTTGTTGTATAATGCATGTAACCTACTCATACCAACATTTTAGTGCATTCCAAATGTCTATACTACCGCTGCAATTCGAACTAAATTTGAATTCGTTTCTCTATTTCAGTAAGAACCTACAATCATGATTGTTTCCAACTTCAACCATCATTGGTGTATTACCTTAATAACACACCACATGATTACTATAGAGATAGATATGAACTATGTGTACTACATGAACTCGAATTCTATTTTTTGAATACACTTGATGTTGATTCCAAATAATAGTACATTTGATGTACTAACTATATATTCATAATCTAAACCATGTTCCATATGTACACCGTGTTTATCACACAAAGTATAGTGCCGCGCCCCCTACATTATGACAAGTATTTAGACCTGAGGTGCAAAAGCCACACATTAGCCCAAATTATAATCAATGTTGTACATTATGATATCTTCTTCAAGTATCTGTATCCACATTTTTATAATGAATTATGATCTTTGTTCGTCTTTTACACCTTCACGATCCTCTTCTATTTGTAGCTAGCTAGCGCTAACTTTGTATCGTACATGCACACGCCCCCCCCCACACACCCTTAGCGCCCCTCCATCACGCACGCTCATTATTTCTCTTTAGGTCGCCCACCAGTGTGTGTGTAGGCCCCCGGCTCCTTCTTTCTGGCACACACCGGTCGATATACCTCTCTAGCCAAGTGTGCCTACAACAAACACATATATACTTCCCCTCTTCTCTTCTCACCGTCCATGCCCCCATATGTCCAATACGATTCCACGCAGGTGCACACTCCCGCCCCTCTTTTCATTAGTCACATGCTCGCACACTCCTCCCCCCTCAACATGGTAGGCCTCTCGCACCACCTCCTAGCCACACTCTCTCCCCCTGTCTGCCTCTCCGGACCTTATTTGCTTCTAACACATGCAGGCGTGTATATGAACTGGTCTCCCTACATATAGCCAGGTCGACTATAATTCGTTCACCAAGCACCGATACACTTATCTCGCTAGTTATGTCTCTCATTTTCTCGGACACACGGCGGTTGATCTTCCTATGTAGTTACGCATGCTTACCACAACCATATCTTCTCCCCTCATCATCCTTGAATACCTCCCGACCCGTCTCTCACACGCACGTGCAAAGACAGACAGACATCCCCCGCCCTCTCTTATTGATATTGCACTCATACCCTCCATTTGTCTAGCAGGCCTCTCCCACCATTTGTGAGACGCCACTCCACCACCACCCTCCGACGCTCTACCTTTGTCTTTTTCCCAACCTTATTCCTTTGCTACACATATCCATGGATGTCGATTGATCTCCCTCAATACATAGCTAGGTCTCTCTCCTTCCCCAGAAATATACTAGTCGACCGGTCTCTACCCCCCCACACACACACACACATAGTCGAACGTTGTAGGTAGGTATCCATGCCACGGAGAAGAACTGCACCTCTGCCCTCTCAAATTCCAAAGAGGCCAGCCGCCTGTATCTTTGACGTGGGCAAACACAAATTGATGGCACTCTTTATCGATCGCGCAGCCACACACTTCATCCCTGTTTTCAATTCTATCGTATCTCACGTCCATGTCTCCGTTTCACACACATTGCATATGTTACATTTTTCTGATTGAGATATCATCAACACATTGCCTCTGTTTCGCACAAACCATCTCTCTCACACCCACCCACGTACGTACCTGCACCTAAAGAAGAAGTGCACGCAGGACGCACGTACTCACGTCTCGTTCCCGGCCACACCCGGGCGGGTACACGGTGGAGTTCGTTTCTGTACGAAAAGGCATCCCACGTGATAATTTGACGCGTGTAGCGGTTGTTTACTCAAAGGAGGGTCGGGTACCATGCCTAGAATATAAAACGATTGCCGTGGGGAAAATGGAAAAATGGGTTTGTCTCTCGTGAGTCTCGTCACACAATCTCACACAAGGCCGCCGTGGCCTCTCTCCCTCTCAGCGTTGGTCAGTGATCCAGCCGCATCCCGTCCGCCGGCGGAAAGGGAGGATGTGCATCGTCTCTCCATTCGACGGCGTTGAGGCAGCTCGTCCCGATCTGCGGTACCCGCCGTTCTCTCTGACCAAGCTCCGGCGTGGTAGGGCCTTCGCCACTTGCTCGGCGCCGCAGTATGGGCAGATCCCGGCCGCCGGCGCCCTCCTAGTAACATCCCGACGACCCTCTGGTACAGCTTCCTCCACCACTGCCCATCTTCCCACGTTGCTGCATGTGGATCTTCTTTAGTTGTTTGCTTAAATCGTATCTCAGCCGGCGTACTTTCCATCTTGCAATCTCGTCCTCAAACCATTTTTGATAAACCACCATGTGCTATCTTTCCCTTTTTACATGGAACATGCTTCTTTTTTGTCGGCGTATGTGTCTTCAACTCGTGTTATTGGGCAGTAATTGTTTCCTTTCGACCTCCTTTTGCAAACAAGGCTATCCATTTTCACCTCATTGCTATTGCGACCTTTTGGTGAACTGCACAAATCACTTTTCTGAAGAGTGTTTTGTGCAGTTCCGCCAAAATGTCACACGGGCAACGTTTTTACATTTCTGTGGGACTGCGGAAAGAGAGATTGGTTTTGCTATCCTCCTCATCCAACTTCGTGCCTAATCTTCTCCGACAAGAAGTTAGTCCTAAAGAGAGATCGTAGAGGTGATCGGCTTCTATTTATGTGTGTTATGTTTCATCATCTAGTTCCACTATTATTGTAATCACACTGGCTGGATATCTTTGCAAACAGGGATGGTCCGCCCGATTTTAGTGGAGCTGCACAAAATGATCGGATTGTGGTGTCCTTCATACACCTCTTTTTTGGCTACAGAGCTGGGTGAAACTAGCTGCCAAGCAATGAACACTGTGCCAAGGAAATGGAGCCATGCCTACGAACAACATCGATCAATTATATTTTTTCTTTATTTGTACACCTTCTCACAACTTTGTCTTCAGTTGTGATGTGAATATTGGCGCTGATCTGCGAACCATTGAGATGCATTAGCCATGGTAGTTTCATTTGTATTTGATGGAATGTTGTAACGAGATAATCTCGAGGCAAGACACATGAATCCTAAGTTGAAACCTTTTTTCCTGTGGGAACCAGAGTTGAAACCTTCATAGCATCACAAAGACAATTTCATCAAAATTATGCGTACATATAAACAAATCTGAAGGATTGATAGCAATGCCGAAACAATTCAACTTCGTTTCACCGACATGTTGGACATCCTTCATCCGCTCCACCTGCCATGCAGCAATATTGAGTGCACAACACAACTTCGGGAAAGATTCACCCGGTCGTTGCCTCGCAGTAGTAATGACTAGTGAGCAGTCAAATCACGAGCCCCACCTTCGCCACAAGAAGTTGCTCGGACGAAGCAACCATCATTTCTCTGTTCCTTGAATCACCGGTACTCCCATATTCCCACAAGAAAGTTGCTCGGCGAATCAACCATCACTATATCCGCTCACGTGTGATGACAACAGGAGCTATCCATTCAGATTGCATGTTAAAAAAATAAAGGTCGATAACTAATGCGGCAAACTTTAAAAAAAAACTAATGCGGCACTTCGGGCCAACGCGGCCAGATCACATTTTGCACGAGAAATTACACACCATGTTTCGTTGACATGTGGTCCCGTTCCAACATATCAGTGAGACGACGACGAGTAGTAGGAGTATTTCCGAACCGACGTGTAGGCCGGGGCGCCCCTTCGTGAACCGTGGCAAACTGGCAACCGTCCACCGACGCTTCGCCTTTCCCTCACGATTTGGAACTGTTGTCGCACGCTCTTCCTCTCCCTCCTCCATTTTCCTTCAGCCCTTCACGCTTTCTTCTGCCATTGTTCGAGTGATGCAATTGAATACGAGGGCCTTGTGTTTGCTGCCACCACTTGTGGCACTGTTTTTGCATGGAATCGTTATGATTTCGGTACATTTGTCTTCCACCGTAATTATAATTGTTTCATCCACATGCATGCGGGTTAGCAAGTTTCCCTTTACTAATTAACCTTCTTCTTGTGTTTCCAAGGTCCTGTGAAAATTCCACCACCTATACTTGAAAATTTGTATAACCAAGGGGGAGATGACGATGGTGATGATCACGAGCATGAGGACGAGCAACACCCATATACTCGTTGGCGCCTGGCAACTAATTCTGATGGATCACCTCTTCTCGTGTGTATGCAACCCACTGATGATGTTACTGCTAAGGAAGCAGGTGTAGTCTCCCATGGTCGCACTCTCCGGACCTATTCCAACACCCATTGCATGGTATTCGGGATGGATACTAGTGTGCTAGCGCCAACACCTTCTCCCTGGTACAGAATTGATAGTCTTGGAGAAAACTCGCTCTTCCTTGGACAAAACTATCCAATGATGGTGAAAGGCGATCCAACTGCTGTTGACACAACGTTACTAGCACCATTTATGAGAAGCAACTGTGTCTATACCTCGGACATTAGCGTGGTTCCCTACCCTGGTACTGATAAAGTAGGCCTCTTCAGCCTGGATGATCAGTCCTGCGTTGGTCTCGAGATCGACAATAGATGCCTCGTCCCAGAGAATCACTTGTGGTTCAAAGCAAGCATTTCCAACGTCGAGGAATGGTTGAGTTGAAGTTCATTTCATTCTTGTTATTTGTTGTGTGGTGAAAACTTTAGTATTTATAATGTATCCTCGTTGTCGATATGGGTTGATGACCTGTTGTATGTAATAAAATGATATGCCTGTGATAAACTTACTAAATTTATGAATGGCTTTCGAGTTGCTTCTGTGAGTGAGTGGTGCGACGAGGCAATTTTTTTTCCCGAATACATAATTGTACGTGCATTGCAATAGGTTATCGGATGAGGCCAATCATCAACAATAGTAGTACACTATTTGTACTAGCTTCGCATGCTTCGCGCGTCGTGTGGGTGTTTTTACTGTAGCCATATTGTACTACGTAACCAGCACCTCGAATCCTTGATACTAGTGGTACTATATAGTAAGTAGTAGGAGTAGTAGGGTGGCATGGGCCAGAACAAGCATTCATGTCCAGGAGTACGGCTGCGCCACCAAAGACGACTTCCATCTGACACCATATTTCTTTGAGTCCGTGCTAGAGCAATCTCTTCAACCTCATCGTTTATCTAACTCAGCCATCGCGCGGAGGGCGAGGTGGGGGTTTGCCGATAGTCGGTTTCCTCAACTGCGGTCCCACTTGTAAGGACAACTCCAACGCTCTATCAATATATGGATGTACTCTTCTTCCCAATATAAAAACTTGCATCCATTCTACTCCCTCCGTTCTACTACCTCCGTCCTGGTTTATAGGTCCCGTTTGTAGTTTGTGTCAAGTTTTGACTAAAGATTTAACTAACAAAATGTTAATGCATGTCAAGAAAAATTATCTCATTGGGTTCCTATTTGAACATAGTTTTCAAAAATATAATGTTTGGTGACATGCGTAAACATTTTGTTAGTTTAATCTATGGTCAAAATTTGGCACAAAATATAATGGGGACCAATAAACCCGGACGGAGGTAGTATTTGTCAAAATATATATGTATCTAGACATGTTTTAGTATATAGGCACATCCATTTTTGGACAAATGGAAGTCAAGTATTTTGGAACGGAGGGAGTACACAATAAAAATTTTAAGTTAGCACAACTAGTCTAATCCGAGAGCACAACCGAAGATTTGGTCGGGTTCTTCCTCCTTTTGCCGACACGTGGGACATCCAGCATCCAGGTCGTGTCATGAAAGAAAATAGAGTGGTAGTTGATAAGTTGAAGCCACGAGATGTGCATCTTGGGTTAAACTGTAAATAGAATCTTACTACTCTTGAGTAACTCCAAAAGCGGCCACCGAAGATCTTTCTTGGATTTGTTTTTCATCACCAGCACGTCGAGGTGAAAGATGTGCAGGTTCAGTGGGTCCTCTTGCGTTTTCACTGACATGTGGGGCGCATGTGAGCAAACAGACGATGGGCTCCGCGCGTCCGCTGGCTGGCTGAGAAGAGAGATAGAGGAGTGCTGAGCATGGACTGCAGGAAATTTGTTCTACGTAACCAGCACCTTGATATTCGCGTGTGGTTGTTTCTAGAATAAAAAAAGGAGGTACCTCTACTTACGTTACTCGCACTACGCCTAGCCTAAGGTTAGTAGGTGACCTTGCACTTGGCTCTTCGCCTGTTCCGGAAGTCGATGGTTCTACAGTAGTGCTTCTGGCAATCTAACACCAAATGAACTGTTGCACGTCCACCGCTTGTAAGCAAAAGTTTCTCCTCGTGCTGCGAGCCACCGCGCGCAGCGTTGGCGAGGAGAAGGCATAATCAAGCTTCTCGTCGTTCTGCGAGTTGACGGGACACATCAAAGTTATTTACTAGTAGTACGTACTCTCTCCAAAAAAGGGCTGATCATGTCATTGCTACCATCCCCTGCTCCGTCGTTGAGTACGTGCACTATTCACGTGCCATCGAGGAGAAAAAATATTGCGAGGTGCCATCGGCGCACGACTCACTTACGGAAAAGGGTTTCCCCGCTCCCCCCCCCAAGACGACTCACTTACGCTCGCTTATCTGATTATCTCCATTTTCTTGCATGACACGTGCACCTTGATGCTAGATGTCTCGCGTGTTGGGAAAAGGATGAACAAAGCTCACGTAAAAGAAAAGAGTTGAAGATCATAGATTCCCGACGACCGAGGAGGAGCAAGGAACCTCATGGTGGAGTGTCCGCAAGGAACCTTGCACGCTTTCCCCTGTTTTTGCCGCCGCCCACCTATAAACAACTAAAAGAACATGAACTTTTCGCTAACCACTAGAAACGGTACATCAGGATGCTAAGTTGAAGATGTTTTATACTCCCTCCATTCCCAAATATAAGTCTTTTTAGATATTTCAATAAGGGACTACATACGAAACAAAATGGGTGAATCTACACTCTAAAATATGTACACAAGCGAACGTACTAACTCCATCCGATCCAACTCATGCACATACGCGCACAGCATGGAGCACACAACGCACATACACAAGACGTGCATGCACACACGCTCGGCCACAGAATGCACGTGAATAACACATGCATGCGCACACACTTGGCTGCATGGAGGCGTGCGCCATCCGCGGTGACGTCCGGTTCGTCGTGCTACGGCGAAGCTCGCACGCAATGGCGCATACGCATCTCTTGCAGCACCTCTTTGTCGTCGTTACTCAACTACTAGTCGGAGACGAAGACGACCGCAGCCTCGGCCTTAGAGCTAGCACCGATGGAAAAACACGCACGCTGCACGCACACGAGCACATACGGAGTGCCCACGACGTGGTGGTGGTGCGTCCCCAGTCGCCTCTACTCCTTCTGCGCATGTTGTCTATCAAGGCGGCTGCATGCTAATGATGATGTGGGTGAGATCTTCTAGGACTCAGATGATGACGAGGAAAATTATGAGACACAAGGTGACGTACACCGTCAAGGTCCACGGTCAAGGGGGTGCTAGCAAGTGCTTAGATGTGCTTAGAGCAAGTACAATAGAGCTGAGTCAGCGGGCTATAAGGAATAAACAGTAGTATATTTCTGCTTAGTTGGAGGAAAGAGGAGAGAGAAGGTAAGCGGGCTCTTCGTGAAGAGCCAGCGCTAGCACATGCTCCTAGGCACTTTGTAGTACATGTTGACTATAAGATGGGCTGTAGGCTTATAGCTAGCAGCTGGCTATACTATTAATGCTCTTTAGATGAGGTGCTAAGTGCATTAAATGGCTTAGTAACTCAAGTGTTCAATGCATAGGTGCTTAGTTTATTGGTGCCACATCATATTTTATGCCTATGTGGCAGGCTTAGCAGCTATACATGGTGGAGCACTGGGAGAGGCCAAGGCTGGTCATAGTGGGGAGTAACTTGTACTGTAACATATTACTATGTTACTCTAAACATCTCTATAAACCGGAAAGGAGGGAGTAGTAACATACACTAGTGTCATATGCAGAGTATGGGAGCACATGATATTTCCCCGTCCGGACCGATCCCAAGTTGGCTTCTCACCTTCTTGGCCCAACAAAAACCCCTCCCCCCCCGCGCGCTTCCCGCCTGGCGCCAGCTGAGCCCGCCGCTCCACATTGATGGCAAGTCAGGGCGACGCGACCTCTCACTGCTTCCGCCATTGAAGCGGCGACCGACCGAGGGCACCGCCACGCACGCCTGCATTTCAGACTACACAAGGATAGTAACTTTAGAGCAAGTACTACTATAATTAGATGACATAAGCAGGCTATAAGGATTTAAATATAGTATTTGTGCTTAGTTGAAGGAGAGAGAAGAGGAGAGAGAAGAGAAGCGGATTGTAAACGTGTAGCCGGTTGTACTCCAACATACTCTACTTTGTGAGACAAAAGGTGGGGCCATTATTAATGATATTGTATTTATACTAAAGGGACTAACAGACGCCTTAATTACTCCGTTTTTTTAGACAAACCTTGGTGGGGCTATTATTGACTTTTTTGAGCTATTATTGACTTGGACGTGGGGTTTGGGGGCCAAAGGCCTACTATTATACTCCGACCTGACATGCTCTACCCTAGCCGCCGTTGTATCATATGGTTTCGCACCATTCCAGATCTTAGCGTTTCCACGCAATTCTTCTCCAGCCCTCCTTCCGGTGTGCACCGCGAGAAGGGACAACAGTCCTCCGAACCCCGCCTTTCGTGATCCTATACGGGAGAGGGGCGATCAGGTTTTTGGGGAGCACACTCCTGTGACTGCTGCCAGCGACGACTTCCTCAACGACAGCCTTCTTCCCCGACCTCGGTAACCTCTTCATCAACGACAGGATGACAACATCAACCACATCGGTTCTGCTCCCACTGTACAGTATGTGATTCTTTCCTCCTGGTTTAGTCCGCATCATTACTTTGATGTTTGCAATTGTCGTCATGATCTATTTACTGCTGATTCGGATTCAATCTCATACTAAATTGCTCATATATTCAACAATCCAATCCAAAAACCTGATCACGGGCAATTTACTCCGAGTTGTTTTGCTACGCTTTTGAAGCCGCATACTTTTAAGGGGGTGCAATATAAAAGGTGGCGCACAAGAGCAGTATATTGGTTTCAGATCATGTGCTGCTATGACGCCACTAAGGGTAAGCCTGAGGGCGATCTTAATCCTACACAAAGAGAAGCTTTTAGAACATGGATACCCTTTTCAAAGCCACCTGCTGAGTGTTCTTGACGATTCCATTGTGGATTCTTATATGTTGTTTGACAGCGGCAAAGACATGTGCGCTACGCTCGAGGCCACGTTTGGGCCCTCGGCCGGCAACGAGTTGTACGTCATGGAGCAATTCTGTGACTACAAGATGACCGATGAGCGCTCTGTTGTTCAGCAGACTCATGAGATACAAATCACTCTCTAAGGAACTTGAGTACTTTAAGTGTGTGTTGCGGACAAATTTGTTTCGGGACCATCATTGCCAAGCTTCCACCTTCGTGGAACGATTTTGCTACTTCTCTGAAAAACAAGAGACATGAGTTTTCTGTTTTGGATCTCATTAGCACTCTTGATTTTGAGGAGAAGGCGAGAGCAAAAGACACACGTGCTCGGGTCTCCGAGGGAGCTTCTAGTGCCCACATGGTACACGAGAAGAACTTCCAGCCCAACAGCCCCAAAACAACAAGAACAAATCTCAGGGGAAAGCAAGTTTGATGCAAAGAACAAGCCGTCACATTCTACCAACTTCAAGAAGAATTCTCATAACGGGAAGGGATACAAACCTCAATTTTGGTAGCACCGCACAAAGTTTATATGGCTGCATCTACCGCTGTCACCTAACCTCATGGTGCTCCGTATTCCTACATTCGTAACTAGGTACAATGACCACCGCAAGATGAAATTAGCTTATTCGTGTTGACTTGCTGAATGCAAGGCGGAACGATCCTGTCATGTCCGGAGGAGCAAACAAGCAAGGCAGCCAAGGTGGAAATCAACCAAGGACTTATGAAATTATATGTAATCTTCCTCGTGCAGGTCAAGATCCCTTCGCATGATGATCGTGTTTTGTCATGCCGAGCTATTGATATGTGCTACTGTTTTGCAACACCGCTTAAGTATAGCTACTGTTTTCCTATCTTTTCAGATTCGGGACAATGAATAGGATCATCAGGAACTGCATAATATGACCCATGTTGAGTCATCTCTATTGCCTCATGTGTTTGCTGCAAATGTGTCAAGATCAATTGCAAGATTAGGCAGCTAGATAGCTGTGGAGTTGCCAACATGCTCAAAGTGCTCGCAACATTGAGAAGAAACAAGCATGCCCAGGAAATTAATGCGTGCGCAGGGAGGCCCTTTGCTCAGAGAAGCATCGACCGATTTTCTTTATTTCCACACCTTCTCACAGTTTTGTATATTGGTTATAGTATGGTGAATCATTGAGATGCATAGACATGCTGAACTTTTGTTCTTCTAATGTTAGTTTAATGTGAGTGTTCAGATCCAAGACCGCATCCTCTAATTTGGTGGATGCACACAGAGAAAATAAATCTCCTTAATTTACTCCATAACCACCCTATTAAATAGGCCTAGTAACAAACCAGGCGCATGCAGTGGCCGGCGGGCACATGCATCCTGCATGCATGGCCAGTCATGCAGCAACGCAAAAGAAGAGAGCGGTTCTTGGGAAAAAGCGAGTAGTTAGTGCAGCGTGCCTTATAAACACGAACAACTCGCTCTCCCGCTTCCATCTCCCCACCCAATTCCCCCCGCTCCCCAATCTTCCTCACTCGTCCAGAAAACCCCGCTCACCTTCTTCCTCACTCGTACAGAAAACGCCTGCTCCTCTTCTTCCACTCCTACAGAAATCCCCAGCCCTCCTTCTTCCCCACTCGCACTGCCACTAGGCTCGTCTCTGGCTACTCTGCTCAAACCCGTGAGCTCGGCGCGACGCCCACAAGGAAAATGGAGTCGGCTGGCCCCAGCGCCAAGAAGATGAGGCTCCTGCCAGCGGCGATGCCGGTTGTAGATCCCGCACCAGAAGCGCTGGGAGAAGCGGCGAGCCCCCCACCCGGATCCGAGGAACTGTAGAATCTCCGTGGACCGCATCAGCGATCTCCGGACGCCATCCTTGAGGAGATCATCTCACTTCTCCCCACCAATGATTGCTGCCGCACACAAGTCCTCTCAACTCGGTGGCGCCCTCTATGGCGCACCGCGCCCCTCAATCTCGACTGTCGTCAGATATATGTCCTTCCTGATTTTGATCTCATCAGAGCCATCGTCTCTTCTCACCAGCAGGGCCCCGTTCAATGCCTCTGCATCCCGACAAGCTACATGTTGTCCATACCCGGCAAGGTGGATGCTTGGCTGACATTCCCTGAATTCGGAAAACTACAACAGTTTGAGTTCTACCATTACCACGAAAGTTTCATACCACGAACATACCAAGAATTCGTGCCCACACCACCGTTGTCCATCTCGCGCCTCCTCTCTCCACACCGCCACCTTCGCCCGGTGCCATCTACCAGACGATCTGGTACAAATGCTTCGACTCCCACTGCTAAAACACTTTTGCTTGTGGTGGTTTATCTGTCGGAGGCCTCACTGCACAGCATCATCTACTCTAGTTGCCCTGCTCTGGAGCGCTTGCTGATTGTTTTGGGAATAGAAATCGGTATCAGTTGTCTCCAAATAAATTCGCCTCACCTTAAAAGCATTGGAATTTGTTTTGAAGGACAGCAGCTCATCATCGAAGATGCCCCTTCACTTGAAAGGTTGCTCCTTCATAATTGTTATACACCTTCAGAAATAATTGTCATCTCTCGCGCCAAACCGAGACCTTGGGTGTAATTCGTGACCCGCTTAATAATCACAAGGAGTTGGTGTTTGGCTCCTCACCTTTTCAGGTACCGTATATTATCATCTACACATTTGTAATCATATGCTGCATTTTTCATTTATGCGCATAAGTTTTATATCATCTTGGAGTACACTTTGGGTACTAATATTATGTTATATGCTCAATGAAGAGTTCGTCCATTGATAGTCTATCAATCTTGCTGGATTCTGTCAAGATCATATATATCAGAATGTATAGTTTTGATCTGGACATAATTATTGGCTTGCTGCGATGCTTTCGATCTCTGGAGAATTTATACATAGAGGTGATGATTTCATGCACATTGAAAGCCCGTATATATTGTACTAGAATTAACTGCTCAGCTTGTCGTTCTTTCGACATACTCTTTTTCAGACCTTAACTGTTTTCAATCTTCATGTCTACTTAAGCAGAACCACATGGACAAAAACATATAACCAATCGTTGGCGTAATAAGCACAAGGATTTTCTCGGTTCTCATGACATTCGTTTGAGGACAATAACGATGGGACGATATGCATCCAACCAGGCAAACAGAAGCTTTGTCACATTCTTCCTGTTGAATGCGAGGTTACTATTGTCCATGAGGCTTAATTTTTATAGCAAGAGATTTCTCACGGACGAACATGTTGAACAGCACAAAAAGAAGTTTCAGGTGGACAAATGGGCTTCTAAACGTGCTCGGCTTCTATTTACAACAAGTTGTAGACATCCTAAAATAAATTGTTTTGCACAGGATGTTGATTTTATGGATCAGACCGATCCATTTGTTTGTGACTGCAAAAAAGAGTGGTTGGGTTAGATGTTACTGTCATGTTCAATCTGGGTTTTGTCTAAAAATTTGATGAACAATTAATCCTTGGGCTTTTTGTACCATTTGTATGCTTGACTTGCATGTTGCCCTCGTACTCCCCTCGACCAGCCACTACACTGCCGCATCTTTCATGGCTGCTGTTCATTCCCGTCCGAGGCCTTGCCGTCGTTCTCCGCCTTGGTTAGCTCGCTGTGCTCGCCGCCGTCTGGTGTTTTCAACATGGTCAACAACCAAGAGGAATCAGGAGATGACTGTACGTGGAGAGGATGATAGTAGGGACCCACCAGGGTCATTGCATTTCGCAAGCAGGTGCCTCGTTATTAGAAGCCAAAACAATACTTCCTCCTAATTGTTTGACAACTAGGTTCCACGCCATTGTCAATGTAGTCAATAAACGAGAAAATTACACAACGAGCGGATAACACCAAGGACCCAAAGAGTCTCGCCCAGATTGTTTTTCAGTTTGAGAGACGGAGCTCAATCTGCACTGTTGTGGGGGCTGTGGCCTGTCTAGCCCACGCTTACGCTTTTATTAAGCACATGACGAGCCCAGTTGATATTTTTTCTTTCTGAAATTGGCTAGCCCATTTTTTTTGGAGAATACCAAAACCGAGGCCTACTTGCTTTTCTCAGCCCTGCTGGGCTGCAAATCTTTCAAGACGAGGAGGGATAAGAAATGGGCTTCCCCAGAAAACGGGCTATAAGTTGTAAGAAATGGGCTGTAAATTTTTCAACCAAAGCCAACCGGCAATTGCAGTAAAATATCATTTTTTTCAGGATTTCTCTACTCTATACTCTTATAAAAACCAAAGCCAACCGGCAATTACATTAAAATATCATCTTTTCACCCACAAGATAAACTACTCATACAAATGTATCTTCATGTTCCTCCAATGAACGGGCATCTTGCTAGTTAAGATTCTAAATTTCATTCATTTTTTTGCGGAGAATTGTTTTTTGAATTTTATTTTGATATAATTTTTTGAAAACTATTTTTAACGTGACTCGAAATTTCGTGATTAAAAGAGTTCGGACCCCACCGAAATATGCAAAATTTCGTTGAATTTTTTAGCAGTGCCCAGAATATATGGTCTGTAATGCTAATAAAAAGAATATGAGCTTCAAATATCCTTAAGAATTAGCAAATGGGCTGTAAATTATTGAAAATAATGGCTAATGGGTTGTATGCTGTTTTCCACAGATTTGGAGGCTGACTTCTGGGACTTATAGGTTGACGATGACGCTGTCCTAAAAATTTTTTGACGCGTACGCAAGGCTTTGTCAACTTAGTCAACACACAACAGTGACTGTTGGATGTCCATCCAACGGAGGCCGTGCTTCTTCAATCTCTAATCTTCCTGCTCCAGCCGCCCAAACCAGCACCGGCGGGACTGCTCGCTTCCTCCTCCGTGGTGGCTGCTTGCGCCAGCCATCCTCTAACCACTCACACATCCTGTTATTTTCCGGCGACGTCAGCCTCACCCCGCAGCCGACCAGTCAGCGCTCATTCTCCCCTCAGCATGGGCATCCGTTGCGGTGGCTTCACCGGCTCCGGGTGGTTCTCTTCCTGGGCCCCGCCCTCGTCCACCGCGTTTGTGCTCTCGGCGCGGCGAGGTCAACATGGTCAACAAACAACAGCCATCGGAAGAGGCTGATAGTAGGGGCCCACACAGGAAAATGCCTCCTTATTATGCGCAAAATAATGATTCCTCCAACTGATAGCTGGGACCCACCGGAAGGGTATCTGTATTTCGCGAAAAAAACGTTCCCCTCGCTGTCAGCTCGGACCCACCGGAAATGCCTCCTTATTACGCACAAAAAAATGAATACTCCCCCTGCTAGCTGGGACTCACCTTGGTGGGAGGCTGACTTGTGGGCCTACTAAGTTTACGGGGATGGAGGGCTTTGTCAACTTAGTCAATATGAACGACTCTAGCTCCACTGACCGTACGATGTCCATCCAACGGCCGTAGTGCTTCTTGAACCTCTGGTCTTCGTGCTCCAGCCGCCCAAAGCAGCGCCGGTCGTGCCGCGTGCTCCTGCCTCCCGTGGCCGGCTGTGATGCCGCGGAGGCCTCACCGCCTCTACTACTCCCACCGCTGGCGTGCCATCCTCTACTCACCCACACCCCTGTTATTCTGCGGCGACGGCAGCCTTACCCTCGTACTCCTCTTCGCGTGGGCATCCACTTCTGTGTCTTCCACGGCTCCGCGTCGTCCCCTTCCTAGGCCTCGCCGTCGTCCACCGCCGTGGTGCTCTCGGCGCGGCATGGTCAATGTGGTCAACGACCGACTTCCATCGGAAGAGTACTCTGCGTGGAGAGGCTGACAGCTGGGTCCACGGCGGCCGCAAGGAAGTGCCTCCTTATTACGTGCAAAATAATTATTCCTCCACCTGACAGAGGGGACCCACCTGATGGGCCACAGATTTCACGAAAAAATGTTTCCCCGCCGGGGACCCACCACTACATCTTCGCACGCAAGGAAGTGCGTCCGGCAAAAAATTTGATTCACCCCGACCGCTGGGACCCACCAGCTACATCTTCGCACGCAAGGAAGTGCGTCCCGCAAAGAAAAAAACAAAACGATTCGCTTCGATCGCTGGGACCCACCAGCTACATCTTGGCGAGCAAGGAAGTGCTCGATACCGACCCACCTGGTCGAAGCGTACGTAGCGTTGTCATTCTGGTCGCGAACGTGTATGTACATACTGGTCGTAGTAGAGGCGCGCACATACACGTATATATAGCGGCGAGGGTGCAAGAAAGAAAATACGGCCACATACGTACATACGGGCAGGGTCTCGAACGCCTACTCGCGCATACGTACATGGCTGAGTCGGAACGGAGAAACAGCGTCGTCGTCGTGTTCATGGGGAGGCAACGGAAGGCGTCGTGTTCATCGGGAGGCAACGGAACGCGTGGGAGCCAACCGGCTGGGTCGGAACGGAATGCGTGGTCGTGTTCATCGGGAGGGCTTGGACGGAACAGGCGATGGAAACGAGGCCTGGCGTACCGCACAACAGAGGAAACGACCTTGTGTTCGACCGACCACGTTCGAAACGGGATCCTGTTCATCGGGAGGGGTCTGGCGTACCGCAAAACGGAGGAAACGGACCTCCTACGGTCGAAACGGGGTCCTGTTGATCAGGAGGGGCCTGGCATACCGCAAAACGGAGGAAACGGACCTCCTACGGTCGAAACGGGGGTCCTGTTGATCGGGAGGGGTGTGGCGTACCGCAAAACGGACGAAACGGACTTGTGTTGGGCGCCACGGTCAAACGGGGGAGGGGGAGGGTGTGGCGTCGCAAAACGGGACTCCACGGGATACCGTTCATCTCCACCGTCGACCTCCTCCACCTCCACGGGCTCCTGCTCATCCAGCCTCCACCGCTTACTCCACCGCCATCGCTCAACCACCCTCCACGGGCACCCTCCATCGCTCACTGCTCATCCAGCCCTCCACACCACGGGTCCTGTTCAACCACCCTCCACAGCCCACCCTCCACCGCTCATCGCTCATCCAGCCCTCCGTGCCATGGGTTCCTGTTCATCCAGAGGCAACGCCACCGCCACTGCTCATCCAACCTCCCCCCGCGTAACACTCACTTTATCATCCCAGAGGCAGCATCGATCGGCTTGATTAGCAGCGAGAGCGGCGAATCGCCCATCGGGTTCGCCAACAGCCATCGATCGATCGCCGGGTTCGATGAACGATAGCTCGCGGCAATCGCCGGGTTCGATTAGAGCCCAACGCCTCGCTTCGGCTTCGATTAGACCTAACGCCGCACACACGCCAGCGTCGTCACGAGAGAACGCGCATCGCTCGGCCCCCGACCTCCCACCGTAACCGGCAACTCCCCGAAATTTTCCTCCCCCTCGCTTCTACCACGGTTTTTTCCGTCATGGACGGCCCAAAGAATGTCATGCAGCTGTGTCTCCGGCCCGCCCAGGACGAAAAGCCCATTTTCTGTCATGATTTTTTGTCATAGAAGTAGGAGCCACCACATCTATGATGATACCGGGTTTTGTCACAATTATCATCATAGAAGTGTCATATGTATGACAGAAAAAAATTTGGTTCGGCCCGAAATGTCACGGATGTGTCTTTTTTTTGTAGTGATAGCCTTCACGATATTTATGTTCAAGGTGGATAATATCCTACTCATGCTCGTACTCAATGTCTATTAATTTTAATGCATGTTCATGACTGTTGTCGCTCTCTAGTTGGACGCTTCCCAGTGTTTTGCTAGCCTTCACTTGTACTAAGAGGGAATACTGCTTATGCATCCAATCCCTTAAACCCCAAAGTTATTCCATATGAGTCCACTATACCTTCCTATATGCGGTATCTACCTGCCGTTCCAAGTAAATTTGTATGTGCCAAACTCCAAACCTTCAAATGAAATTCTGTTTTGTATACTCGAGTAGCTCATGTATCAACTAGGGTTGTCTGTATCTTCCATGCTAGGCGGGTTATTCTCAAGAGGAGTGGACTCCGCTCCTCACTCACGAGAAAATGGCTGGTCACCGGGATGCCCAGTCCCATGCTTTATGCAAACTAAATCAAAATAATTGCAAACAAAACTCCCCACAGGACTGTTGCTAGTTGGAGGCACTTTCGTTGTTTCGAGCAAGCCATGGATTGATGCTTGTTGGTGGAGGGGGAGTATAAACTTTACCATTCTGTTTGGGAACCGCCTATAATGTGTGTAGCATGGAAGATATCGCCATCTCTTGGTTGTTATGTTGACAATGAAAGTATGCCGCTCAAAATATTACTTATCTTTATTTCAAAACCGAGCTCGCACCTCTACAAATCCTCGCTTCCCTCTGCGAAGGGCCTATCTATTTACTTTCATGTTGAGCCATCACCCTCTTATTAAAAAGCACTAGTGGAGAGCACCACCGCATTTGCATCCATTACTATTAATTTATATTGGGTATGACTATGATCGGATCTCTTTACCATGAATTACAATGTCTAGTCGGTCCTTGATCTTTAAAGGTGCTCTGCATTTATGTTTTGCGCCTCGTAAAGGGCTAGCGAGATACCATCTTGTTATATTATATCATGATTGTTTTGAGAAAGTGTTGTCATCCGAGATTTATTATTATTGCTCGCTAGTTGATTATGCCATTGATATGAGTAAACATGAGACCTAAGAGTTATTGCAAATGTGGTTAGTCATAATCTTTGCTGAAAACTTGAATGCTGGCTTTACATATTTACAACAACAAGAGCAAACAGAGTTTGTAAAGGTTTTTCTTTATCACTTTCAGTTTATCAACTGAATTGCTTGAGGACAAGCAAAGGTTTAAGCTTGGGGGAGTTGATACGTCTCCGTCGTATCTACTTTTCCAAACACTTTTGCCCTTGTTTTGTACTCTAACTTGCCTGATTTGAATGGAACTAACCCGTACTGACGATGTTTTCAGCAGACTTTCCATGGTGTTATTTATGTGCAGAAACAAAAGTTCTCGGAATGACCTGAAACTCCACGCAACATCTTCTTGGAAAATATTAAAAATACTGGAAGAAAAATCCACGTCAGGGGGCCCACACCCTGTCCATGAGGGTGGGGGCGCACCTGCCCCCCCCCCCCCCCCGGGCGCGCCCCCTGCCTCGTGGGCCCCCTGACGCTCCACTGACCTCAACTCCAACTCCATATATTCACTTTCGGGGAGAAAAAAACCAAAGAGAAGGATTCATCGCGTTTTACGATACAGAGCCGCTGCCAAGCCCTAAAACCTCTCGGGAGGGCTGATCTGGAGTCCGTTCGGGGCTCCGGAGAGGGGAATCCGACGCCGTCGTCATCATCAACCATCCTCCATCACCAATTTCATGATGATCACCGCCGTGCGTGAGTAATTCCATCGTAGGCTTGCTGGACGGTGATAGGTTTGATGAGATCTATCATGTAATCGAGTTAGTTTTGTTAGGGTTTGATCCCTAGTATCCACTATGTTCTGAGGTTGATGTTGCTATGACTTTGCTATGCTTAATGCTTGTCACTAGGGCCCGAGTGCCATGATTTCATATCTGAACCTATTATGTTTTCATGAATATATGTGAGTTCTTGATCCTATCTTGCAAGTCTATAGTCACCTACTATGTGTTATGATCCGGCAACCCCGAAGTGACAATAATTTGGACCACTCCCGGTGATGACCATAGTTTGAGGAGTTCATGTATTCACTATGTGTTAATGCTTTGGTCCGGTACTCTAAAAAAGGAGGCCTTAATATCCCTTAGTTTCCATTAGGACCCCGCTGCCACGGGAGGGTAGGACAAAAGATGTCATGCAAGTTCTTTTCCATAAGCACGTATGACTATATTCGGAATACTTGCCTACATTACATTGATGAATTGGAGCTAGTTCTGTGTCACCCTATGTTATGATTGTTACATGATGAACCGCATCCGGCATAATTCTCCATCACCGATCCAATGCCTATGAGCTTTTCACATATTGTTCTTCGCTTATTTACTTTTCCATTGCTACTGTTACAATTACTACAAAACCCAAAAATATTACTTTTGCTATCGTTACCGTTACTTCCATACTACTTTGCTACTAAATACTTTGCTGCAGATACTAAGTTATCCAGGTGTGGTTGAATTGACAACTCAACTGCTAATACTTGAGAATATTCTTTGGCTCCCCTTGTGTCGAATCAATAAATTTGGGTTGAATACTCGACCCTCGAAAACTGTTGCGATCCCCTATACTTGTGGGTTATCAAGACTATTTTCTGGCGCCGTTGCCGGGGACCATAGTTCTATTCTTTGAGTCACTTGGGATTTATATCTGCTGGTCACTATGAGGAACTTGAAAGACGAGAAAACAAAAATTTATACCTCAACTACGAGGGGAGGTAAGGAACTGCCATCTAGCTCTGCACTGGATTCACCTTCTGTTTTGAGTAAGCTTGCGACACCTAAACCTGCTTCTGCTATTCGTTCTGATATGTCGCATGTTATTGATGATGCCACTTCTGCTATGCATGATACTTATGATGAAACTACTTCTATGCTTGATACTACTGTGCCACTTGGTGAATTTCTTGATGAACAACTTGCAGAGCGTAGCCGTCTGGAGAAGCTGGAGCAGAAGGTGGAGGCAGAGGAGGCCCAGCTGGAAGCCAAAGCGAAGGTTCTGGCTGAGGATCGCGTGGCCTTCAAGTCCCTCGAGGAGAGATCCCACGAGGCGCTGCGGGTACTCTACGAGAAGGGCTTGGAGAAGCCGCTGGTAACAGATGACGAAGGCCCCGCCCAGCTGCTCCCTTATCTTGTCGTGGCGCTCGAGGGTGTCGTCAACGGGATCGGCCCCATGGTGGAGGGGGAAGCCCGCGCGCTTTCTTCTTCTGCTCTGACGCGCGTCTTCATCCATCTGCATCTCCGCAACCCCGACGCTGATCTCGGCGAGCTGCTCGAGCCCGTGGCGGAGGACGCTCCGAAGCTGCTGCCGCGGCCGTGAAGGGCCAGGTGGAGGCCCTGCTAAATAAGTTCCTCACCATCGAGCCAGCATCTCCAACCGATGGCGCCGCCGATCGCGCGACCAAGGCCAACGACCCAGCCGACGGTGACGCTGCCGACGGGAAGGCGCTCCCCGATGACGGCGCCCAAGGCTGAAGAAAAGGCTTGCTAGTGAAGAATGGCGCTCCTTCTCGTTTTATCTTCCTGCGAGCTTTCCTGTGACATGAGACATGCCTCGTGGAGGCGTTAAAAACTCTGCTTGATGCTTGGGGGACAATATGTTTTGTAAGATTTAGTTAAGGTTCTGCTATTTCCTTCCTGTTTGCTTGGTGTTCTACGTCGGCAGGGCCCGACCCCGCTGAAAGGATCGATATGGTTGACTAGAGGGGGGGGGGGTGAATAGGCAACTAACAATTTTTAAGCTTTTCTTAGCCAAATTAAACTTTGCAATAATAGAGGTTGTCTAGATGTGCAACTAGGTGAACAACCTATATGATGCAACAACACTAGCACACGAGCAAGCAAGGATAAGAACACAAATAAGCTTGCACAAGTAAAGGGATGAGATAACCAAGAGTGGAGCCGGTGGAGACGAGGATGTGTTACCGTTCCTTCCTTTTGAGGGAAGTACGTCTCCGTTAGAGCGGTGTGGAGGCACAATGCTCCCCAAGAAGCCACTAGGGCCACCAGATTCTCCTCACGCCTCACACAATGCGAGATGCCGTGATTCCACTATTGGTGCCCTTGAAGGCGGCGACCAACCTTTACAAGCAAGGTTGGGGCAACTCCACAACAACCGGAGGCTCCCAACAACAACAACAACACCACGAAGCTTCACCACAATGGAGTATGGCTTCGAGGTGACCTCAACCGCCTAGGGTGCTCAACACCCAAGAGTAACAAGATCCACAAGGGATAAGTGGGGAATCAAATTTCTCTTGGTGGAAGTGTAGATCGGGCCTTCAAACCAATCCCGAGCAAATCAACAAGTTTGATTGGCTAGGGAGAGAGATCGGGCAAAATGGAGCTTTGAGCAACAATGGAGCTTGGGGGAAAGAGGTAGGTCAACAAGGAAGAAGATTTACCCTTTATATAGTGGGGAACACATCCAACCGTTACCCCACTAAACAGCCTCAAGACAGAGCGGTACTACCGCTAAGGAAGGGCGGTACTACCGCTGAGGGCGGTACTACCGCTCCCAACCTAGCGGTACTACCGCTAAAGAGAGAGGCAGGCCATCACCACAGAGCGGTACTACAGCGGGGAGTAGAGCGGTACTACCGCTCGAGCGGTACTACCGCTCCTCTCGCCGCAACTAGTGCCGCAAAACCCGACACGAGAAAACATCGTCTCGAATCGAGGCGGTAGTAGGCGCGGTACTACTCGAGTAGTATAGCGAAGCCATGAGCGGTACTATCAGCTCATCGGAGCGGTACTACCGCTAGGGCTTCGCGGTACTATCACTGAAGGTCGCGGTACTACCGCGCATGTGCTAAACCGAACGAAAGAGAGAGGGCAGCTCCAAAGATGCGAAGGGAAGACGACGGTGTGATAAGGATGTGTACGTGTTGATTCCACCTAGCCTTACCAAAGCGGATCCCTCTTAATAGTACGGTGACTCCTACTGAAACTAGTCCACCAACAACGAACCGCAGGAGCTACACCGTCTTGAATAAAAACACCGAGGGGAGGAAATCGTCTTGTGCCAATGGATGATCTTCTGAAAGAACTTAACGCACACGATTAGTCCGCAAAAGTATTGTCATCAATCACCAAAACCACTAGGGAATAAATATGCCCTTACACCCACGCGTACCTCAGCCGCCGTTGGATCGTCCGGATCACCAGGACGAGACCAAGGGGTGAGGGGCTACATGGATAGTTAGGCTCCCGAGTCGTGATGCTCAGGAGTCCCCCTTGACGCGCAAACAGCTTACGGAAACGAGATGCGAAAGTAGGCCTTAGTGTTCTACGTCGGCAGGGCCCGACCCCGCGCATACCTCGACCGCTGTTGGACCGTCCGGATCGCCAGGACGGAACCAAGGAGTGAGGGGCTACGTGGCTAGTTAGGCTCCTGAGTCGCGATGCTCAGGAGTTCCCTTTGACGTCCAAACGACCTCATACCTTTTCCTTCACCGAGGCTCCGCTCGGGAGGGACGCGTGACGACCAGGTCTGAGGGACCTGGCAGGGTGGCGTATGATTGGGCGTGACCCGGGCGCAGCCCCATGCCAGCCCCCTCGCGCGACTCTCCCGAAGGGAAGTGTTGCGATGAGACTGGACACCGAGCCCGGGGGCTCCCTGAGGTAGGTGTCGGTGTCAAAACCGGCGGATCTCGGGTTTGGGTCCCGAACTGTGCGTCTGAGGTCGATGGTAACAGGAGACAGGGGACACGATGTTTACCCAGGTTTGGGCCCTCTCTATGGAGGTAATACCCTACTTCCTGCTTGATTGATCTTGATGGATATGAGTATTACAAGATTTGATCTACCACGAGATCGTAATGGCTAAACCCTAGAAGTCTAGCCTGTATGACTATGCTAATGAGTATCTCCCTTTCCGGACTAAGTCCTCGGTTTATATAAGCACCGGAGGATCTAGGGTTACACAAGGTCGGTTACAAAGGAAAAGAATCTACATATCCAGTTGCCAAGCTTGCCTTCCACGCCAAGAAGGGTCCCATCCGGACGCGGGTGCAGTCTTCGGTCTTCGTATCTTCACAGCCCATCAGTCCGGCCCGTGGCTAACAGGCCGGACGCCCGAGGACCCCTTAGTCCAGGACTCCCTCAGTGGCCCCTGAACCTGGCTCCAATGACAAAGTATCCGGCACGTAGATCTATCTTCGGCATTGCAAGGCGGGTTCCTCCTTCCGAACTGTACCAAAATACTCTTCGGATGTACTGATGTGTCCGGATCTGTAACACACACACCACACACAACCGTAGAGAGAATATTCACGGATCCAATCCGCTGACAACTTTTTGTAACATGACATCACGCCTGTCCAGTCATAATTTCAAACCATTTTCCGTCTGCCGCTCCATGTTTCGAGACGCGGTTGCCATTGGCACATCTTGTCAAAGCAGAGATCGTGTCCCCTTATTGCAGGATTCTCATCAATACGGGCGCCAGAACATGATAACCAAGAAGATCAAACTTGTCAATGTGATCCAGGTTATGCTCATTCGCCGCATCCTTCCGTGCCAACGCCGGACTTGCTACTTGTGGGAGTTCGATCCGGCCAAGCACCAGACGCTACTAGATCTCTTCGGTACAACGCACGAAGACATCTGGAAAGTGCTCTTCATGGCCGGCAAGACACCACTGGCCATGACCGAGGATCGCGGGCTTAGCTTAAAGCGCCACGCGAATTCGGTAAGTTCTTTCATGTTTTCAAGGTATAACCTTTACTAGTATATTTTGAGGAAGGAGTCTAAGCCTTCCTATCAATTTTTATGCCTGGACCGACATAGCGGGGCTGATTAATTGTCCGGCCCCGCTGCCCGAAGACGAAGAAACCCCACTCCTGACAAAGATGATGTTTCCGGCGCCTTATGATGTGCCGGAGAAGAAGGCCAAGAAAACGGCCAAAGGGACCAGGATTGGCCTTCGCCGAAAGGGTGCTTCGGACATATCGTCAAAAGACGAGATTGACTCTTCGGCCACCGAAGACGACGACGAAGAGGAAAAAGAAAGCGATGATGTCTACTACACAACCTTCTTCTTGTAGATGTTGTTGGGCCTCCAAGTGCAGAGGTTTGTAGGACAGTAGCAAATTTCCCTCAAGTGGATGACCTAAGGTTTATCAATCTGTGGGAAGCGTAGGATGAAGATGGTCTCTCTCAAGCAACCCTGCAACAAAATAACAAAGAGTCTCATGTGTCCCCAACACACCCAATACAATGGTAAATTGTATAGGTGCACTAGTTCGGCGAAGAGATGGTGATACAAGTGCAATATGGATGGTAGATATAGGTTTTTGTAATCTGAAAATATAAAAACAGCAAGTTAACTAATGATAAAAGTGAGCACAAATGGTATTGCAATGCTAGGAAACAAGGCCTAGGGTTCATACTTTCACTAGTGCAAGTTCTCTCAACAATAATAACATAATTGGATCATATAAATATCCCTCAACATGCAACAAAGAGTCACTCCAAAGCCACTAATAGCGGAGAACAAACGAAGAGATTATTGTAGGGTATGAAACCACCTCAAAGTTATTCTTTTGGATCAATCTATTCAAGAGTTCATACTAGAATAACACCTTCAGACACATACCAACCAAAACCCTAATGTCACCTAGATACTCCAATGTCACCTCAAGTATCCGTGGGTACGATTATACGATATGCATCACACAATGTCAGATTCATCTATTCAAACCAACACAAAGTATTTCAAAGAGTGCCCCAAAGTTTCTACCGGAGAGTCAAGACGAAAACGTGTGCCAACCCCTATGCATAGGTTCATGGGCGGAACCCGCAAGTTGATCACCAAAACATACATCAAGTGGATCACATGATATCCCATTGTCACCACAGTTAAGCACGGAAAGACATACATCAAGTGTTCTCAAATCCTTAAAGACTCAATCCGATAAGATAACTTCAAAGGGAATACTCAATCCATTACAAGAGAGTAGAGGGGGAGAAACATCATAAGATCCAACTATAATAGCAAAGCTCGCGATACATCAAGATCGTATCACCTCAAGAACACGAGAGAGAGAGAGATCAAACACATAGCTACTGGTACATACCCTTAGCCCCGAGGGTGAACTACTCCCTCCTCGTCATGGAGAGCGTCGGGATGATGAAGATGGCGACCGGTGAGGGATCCCCCCTCCGGCAGGGTGCCGGAACAGGGTCCCGATTGGTTTTTTGGTGGCTACAGAGGCTTGCGGCGGCGGAACTCCCGATCTATTTTGTTCCCCGAAGTTTTTAGGGTATACGGATATATATATATATATGCGAAAGAAGTCGGTCAGGGGAGCCACGAGGGCCCCACGAGGGTGGAGGGCGTGCCCAGGGGGGTGGGCGCGCCCCCTGCCTTGTGCCTTCCTCGTTGCTTCCCTTACATACACTCCAAGTCTTCTGGATTGCTTCCGTTCTAAAAATAACTCTCCCAAGGGTTCATTCCGTTTGGACTCCGTTTGATATTCCTTTTCTGCGAAACACTGAAACAAGGAGAAAAACAGAAACTGGCACTCGGCTCTGGGTTAATAAGTTAGTCCCAAAAATAATATAAAAGTGCATAGTAAAGCCCATAAACATCCAAGATGGATAATATAATAGCATGAATACTTCATAAATTATAGATACGTTGGAGACGTATCAGCATCCCCAATCTTAGTTCCTGCTCGTCCTCGAGTAGGTAAATGATAAAAGAAAGAATTTATGAAGTGTGAATGCTAGCAGGTGCACAAGTTTGATCAATGATAATTTCAATCACCTTTTCTAGCATCATTATATGTCATAACAGTAGCTCATATCATAAAACTTTGCATGATCAAATAACAAACAATTCACATGTTAAAGTATAGATCATAAACTTTCTTGAAAACTAACAAACCGTGTTATTAGTCATCAAACAATTAAAATTCATCTTATTTTCAGGAAGAGTCTATGTCAGAGCTTTGATTCCGCAAATCCCACATACTCAACTAGCATATAGTCTTCCATGATTGCTACCACTCAAAGCATATTTTTAGAACAAATTGTATTCATCGAACACAGAGAAAGATAGGGGCTTAATGTTTCGCCTCCCAACCTTTTACCTCAAGGGTAATGTCAACAATAATAATTCATGCTCAAATATATTTGAATGGCCATATATGCTTAGATATTTCCATCACATGATGCTTGCCAACTAAAGAGTGGGTTGGAATGAAAAGGAATACTACTGACTCCTGCATAAAAGTAAAATATAGGCCCTTCGCAGAGGGAAGCAGGGATTTGAAGAGGTGCCAGAGCTCAAAGCTAAAACAGAGATGAAAATAATTTTGAGAGGTATGCTTTCATTGTCAACATAACGACCAAGAGTACCCAATATCTTCCATACTAGATACATTATAGGCGGTTCCCACGCAGAAAGGTAAAGTTTTTACTCCCGCTCCACCAACATTCACACTCCACGGCTTGTCCGAAACAACTGGTGCCGTCCAACTATCAACATTCCTGTGGGAGTTTGTTTAAATTATTTGTGATTTTGTTTTTGATCTTTTGATCATAGGACTGGGCATCCCAGTTACCAGCCATTTTCTCGTGAATGATGAGCGGATTCCACTCATCGTGAGAATAACCCACCTAGTATGGAAGATACTGATAGCCCCTAGTCGCTACATGAGCGATTCGGGCATACAAAACAGATTATTATTTGAAGGTTTAGAGTTTGGCACATGCAAATTTACTTGGAACGGCAGGTAAATACCGCATATAGGTAGATATGGTGGACACTAATGCAAGAAACTTGGTTCAAGGAATTTGAATGCACAAGCAGTATTCCCGCTTAGTACAGATATTTTGGCTAGCAAAGGATTCTAAATAGCAAGCACCACATGTTAGAGGATCCATAACAATATAACTTCTATACAAATATACCCAAGCATAACTCATTATGTTGTCTTCCTTGTCCAACGTCAACTAATTTGCTCAGGTTTGAAAATAATTAATGGGGCTCACAATCATAGAAGATGTCCAAGATAGTATATTGATATGTGAAATCTCTCTTCCTTCAATATTCTTTCATGAATTGTTCAAGTGACCAATACAATGTTTGCTAATCTTCAAAAAATTATCCACCTCTACTTCTTATATGTGGAGTCATTACTCCCCATGGGATAAGCATATGAAACATATATAATTTCAGATTTATGACATTCAAATCATTCAACCATTTACTCACAGGATATAAGTGAAGCACATGAGTAAATGACAAAGTACTCCAGAAAGATATAAGTGAAGATCAATGAGTAGTTAAATAATTATGTAGCTATGTGAAGACTCTCTCTCATTTAAGAATTTCAGATCTTGGGATATTATTCAAACAGCAAGGAAAACAAAATAAAACGACATTTCAAGGGTAGCACTCATCATGTGACTGCAAAAACTTAGGCTCAACCGATACTAACCGATAATTGTTGAAGAAGAAAGGTGGGATGCCTACCGGGGCATCCCCAAGCTTAGATGCTTGAGACTTCTTGAAATATTATCTTGGGCTGCCTTGGGCATCTCCAAGATTGAGGCTTTTGTGTCTCCTTAATTCCTTTTATATCACGGTTTCCTAAATCTCGAAAGCTTCATCCACACCAAACTCAACAAGAACTCGTGAGATAAGTTAGTATAAACCAATGCAAAAACCTTATCATTCTCTACTGTAGCAAATCACAAAAATTATTATTCAACATTGCATATTAAATGTCTCTGCATATTTAATACTCCTATTCTCAAATAAAATCATTAAACAAGCAAACATATGCAAACAATGCAAACATAACAGCAATCTGCCAAAACAGTACAGTCTGTAAAGAATGCAAGATTCATCATACTTCCCTAACTCCAAACATTATGAAATTCTACCACACTGTAGAAAAATTATCAGAGCTTATTATGCAAAAAGTTGCAACATTTTATCACATTCTGACTTTCCTAGAGAATTTTTGCAACATCGGTAAACTTTCTGTTTTAAAACAGCAACTTGTATACTTGCAAAATAAGCATAGTAAAAGCTATCCTTGAATTTTTTTTATTGAAACTAGAGATGCAAAAATTATTCTAAATAACAGAAAGCAAATACTAACAAAATAAAAATGATGCTCCAAGCAAAACATATATCATGTGGTGAATAAAAATATAGCTCCAAGTAAAGTTACCGATGAACGAAGACGAAGGAGGGGATGCCATCCGGGGCATCCCCAAGCTTAGGCTCTTGGTTGTCATTGAATATTACCTTGGGTTGCCTTGGGCATCCCCAAGCTTAGGCTCTTGACACTCCTTATTCCATAGTCCATCGAATCTTTACCAAAAACTTGAAAACTTCACAACACAAAACTCAACAGAAAACTCGTAAGCTCTGTTAGTATAAGAAAATAAATCACCAATTAGGTATTGTTGTGAATTCATTCTAAATTCATATTGGTGTAATATCTACTATATTAAAACTTCTCTATGGTTCATACCCTCCGATACTACTCATAGATTCATCAAAATAAGCAAATAACACATAGAAAACAGAATCTGTCAAAAACAGAACAGTCTGTAGTAATCTGTATCAAACGTATACTTCTGGAACTCCAAAAATTCTTAAATAAATTGGTGTACCTGAGGAATTTGTTTATTAATCTTATTAAAAAATAATAAACTTAAAATCACTCTTCAGTAAAAAATGACATCTAAACTCGTGAGCGCAAAGCTTCTGTTTTTTACAGCAAGATCACATTAACTTCCACCCAAGTCTTCCCAAAGGTTCTACTTGGCACTTTATTGAAACAAAAGCTATAAAACAAAAGCTTAATCATTTGAACACACAAAAACATTAGGGGTAAATATTGGGTTGTCTCCCAACAAGCGCTTTTCTTTAATGCCTTTCATGCTAGGCATGATGATTTCAATGATGCTCGCATAAGAGATAAGAATTGAAACATAAAGAGAGCATCATGAAACACATGGCAAGCACATTTAAGTCTAACCCACTTCCTATGCGTAGGGAGTTTGTGAGCAAACAAATTATGGGAACAATAATCAACTAGCATAGGAAGGCAAAACAAGCATAACTCCGAAACTTTAAGCACATAGAGAGGAAACTTGATATTATTGCAATTCCTACAAGCATATATTCATCCCTCATAATAATTTTCAGTAGCATCATGAATGAATTCAACCATATAACCAGCACATAAAGCATTCTTTTCATGATCTACTTGCATAGAAATTTTACTACTCTCCACATAAGCAATTTTTTTCTCATGAATAATAGTGGGAGCAAACTCAACAAAATGACTATCATGTGATTGAAAATTAAGATCAAGATGACAAGTTTCATGGTTATCACTATTCTTTAAAGCATACGTGTCATCACAATAATCATCATAGATAGGAGGCATGCTTTCATCATAGTAAATTTGCTCATCAAAGCTTGGGGGACAAAAAATATCATCTTCATCACACATAGCTTCCCCAAGCTTGTGGCTTTGCATATCATTAGCATCATGGGTATTCAAAGAATTCATACTAACAACATTGCAATCATGCTCATCATTCAAAGATTTAGTGCCAAGCATTTTAATGCATTCTTCTTCTAATACTTTGGCACAATTTTCCTTTCCATCATACTCACGAAAGATAATAAAAAGATGAAGCGTATGAGGCAAACTCAATCCATTTTTTTGTAGTTTTCTTTTATAGACGAAACTAGTGATAAAACAAGAAACAAAAAGATTCCATTGCAAGATCTAAAGATATACCTTCAAGCACTCACCTCCCGGCAACGGCGCCAGAAAAGAGCTTCGTTGACGGGGTTTTAGTGCCGCTTTCCTCGCCTCCCCGGCAACAACGCCAGAAAAGAGCTTGATGTCTACTACACAACCTTCTTCTTGTAGACGTTGTTGGGCCTCCAAATGCACAGGTTTGTGGGACAGTAGAAAATTTCCCTCAAGTGGATGACCTAAGGTTTATCAATCCGTGGGAGGCGTAGGATGATGATGGTCTCTCTCAAGCAACCCTGCAACCAAATAACAAAGAGTCTCTTGTGTCCCCAACACACCCAATACAATGGTAAATTGTATAGGTGCACTATTTCAGCGAAGAGATGGTGATACAAGTGCAATATGGATGGTAGATATAGGTTTTTGTAATCTGAAAATATAAAAACAGCAAGGTAAATAATGATAAAAGTGAGCACAAACGGTTTTGCAATGCTAGGAAACAAGGCCTAGGGTTCATATTTTCACTAGTGCAAGTTCTCTCAACAATAATAACATAATTGGATCACATAAATATCCCTCAACATGCAACAAAGAGTCACTCCAAAGCCACTAATAGCGGAAAACAAACGAAGAGATTATTGTAGGGTACGAAACCACCTCAAAGTTATTCTTTCGGATCAATCTATTCAAGAGTTCATACTAGAATAACACCTTAAGACGCATATCAACCAAAACCCTAATGTCACCTAGATACTCCAATGTCACCTCAAGTATCTGTGGGTATGATTATATGATATGCATCACACAATCTCAGATTCATCTATTAAAACGAACACAAAGTACTTCAAAGAGTGCCCCAAAGTTTCTACCGGAGAGTCAAGATGAAAACATATGCCAACCCCTATGCATAGGTTCATGGGAGGAAGCCGCAAGTTGATCACCAAAACATACATCAAGTGGATCACATGATATCCCATTGTCACCACAGATAAGCACGACAAGACATACATCAAGTGTTCTCAAATCCTTAAAGACTCAATCCGATAAGATAACTTCAAAGGGAGAACTCAATCCATTACAAGAGAGTAGAGGGGGAGAAACATCATAAGATCCAACTATAATAGCAAAGCTCGCGATACATCAAGATCGTATCACCTCAAGAACACGAGAGAGAGAGAGAGAGAGAGAGAGATCAAACACATAGTTACTGGTACATACCCTCAGCCCCGAGGGTGAACTACTCCTCCTCGTCATGGAGAGCGCCGGGATGATGAAGATGGCCACGGTGAGGATCCCCCCTCTGGCGGGTCTTTGGAACAGGTCCCGATTGGTTTTTGGTAGCTACAGAGGCTTGCGGCGGCGGAACTCCCGATCTATTCTGTTCCCTGAAGTTTTTAGGGCACATGGATATATATAGGCGAAAGAAGTCGGTCAGGGGAGCCACGAGGGCCCCACGAGGGTGGAGGGCACGCCCGGGGGGGGGGGGGGCGTGCCCCCCTGCCTCGTGCCTTCCTTGTTGCTTCCCTTACGTACACTCCAAGTCTTCTGGATTGCTTCCGTTCCAAGAATAACTCTACCGAAGGTTGCATTCCGTTTGGACTCCGTTTGATATTCCTTTTCTGCGAAACACTGAAACAAGGAGAAAAACAGAAATTGGCACTGGGCTATGGGTTAATAAGTTAGTCCCAAAAATAATATAAAAGTGCATAGTAAAGCCCATAAACATCCAAGATGGATAATATAATAGCATGAATACTTCATAAATTATAGATACGTTGGAGACGTATCAAGCGACTCCCCCCCTGAGGGGGGAAGGAAGAAAAGGGGGGCCTCCACAAATCTAGAGGCGAAGGCGCCCAAGAGGGGGAAGGGCTCCCTTGCGGATAACTCCGCGTGGGATGTCGATAGTAGTCCGGAGCGAATGCCCCGGACCAAGCCTCGGGCCGACTGGTAAGTAAAAAACCTTATGCACATCCAAATGCCTAGACTCTTCACTTTGTAATATTAATATATTTAAATCATGCCATTGCAGTCCGGCCCGTGACAGCTCTCCGCCGGTGACCTACACGGCCCCGGAGTCCAGCGAACGGCCTTCCCCGAAAGAAGGAGGTGTGCCTGTTCCGCCGGTGACCTCTGTCCAACCAGAGGCACCAGATAATCTGCTGGAAGCGCTGCGAGGCACTTCCGTTGTGGATGAACACTGTGTCCTTATGGGTACGGTGATTGAGAGGGTTCAGTCCGCCAAAAGCGGACTAACCGAAGCCTGCGCTAGGCTTTTAACGCGCTTTGAGGTAAGTAATGTACTTGTAAAAAGAATATCACAGTGTAGACAGTAGCCCCTGATGCTCTGTTCAGTGTTCGGAAGGAAAAAGCCCAGTAGAGGATCAAAATAATTTTCACAGGAGTCTAACATAAGATGTCTATGTGAATAAGCAGGCATCACTGTTGGCTGCTGCCGCTCATACTGCGGAAGTCTCCGGCCTAAAGCAGAGCCTGGAGCGGGCCGAAGAAAAGCTCGGCCTCACGAAGAAGCAGCTGGAGGACAGCCAAGGTATGCAGTAACCTGCCCGTATATTTAGGAAGGATGAATGTTTCGTGATGACTAAAGTGTCATGAACTTTATTAGGGGCGACGACTGAAGTGGCGGCCCTCAAGAAGGCGTTAGCCGAGGCCGAGGACAAGGCGGCCAAGGAGCGCGCCGCGTGCGATAAGCACGAGGCCCGGGTCAGCGAGGTCCAGCAAGAGCTCCAGAACATTGTCAAGAAGTACGAGTCCTTGGAGCGTGATTCTAAGACGCAAGCGTCCGAACTTGCGAAGGCCCGTCAGAACGCACAAGAGGCTCGAGCCGAGGATAAGAGCACCCATCAGGAAATCCAGGCGGCCAAGACGATCGCGGCGGATAAGGCTTTCATTATGCAAAGCAAGTCTGTGAAGGAAACATTCCTTTTACTTACCCGAATTTGGAGCTCTCCAGGGGCATTTACGGATTTGACGCGCAGCATATCAGATGCTGCCGAGTTCTATCAAGCCGAAGAGGGGAGTTCTATGGAGAAGTTGTTCTGGTCTCAATACCTTGGACCAGAACATCCGATGCCCTTTAGTGACCAGCTGAAATAGCTGGTCGAGCTACACAAGGCGGTCGAGCTAGCCATGAAGCACCTAATAGTCCGGCTATGGCGTGCCGAGCCTATGCCCAACAGCTACTTCGGACTGGTGAAGTGGCTTGTGAGTGCCTGCCCACGGCTTGAAGTCGTGAAGCGGTCGGTCTGCATGGAAGGTGCGTGGATGGCCTTTGCCTGCATCAAGATGCACTGGACGAAGATGGATGCCAAGAAGCTGATGACCGAGGGACCGCCTGAGGGAAAGGAGCACCGTCGACCCAAGCTATATTTTGATAGTGTCCTGGAGGGATCCCGCCTTGTGGCGGAGCAATGTGCGAAGGATGTTATATTGCCATGAAAACATTCATGTTATCCCGTCCTGTAATATGAGACAAGGTCGTTATGTAATATAATGCTTGTGACTCTTAAAATTTTACCTCCTGTGCGGTCGTTTATGAAATCTGAGGGTTAACCAGTCATCGGCTTCTGACCCCACGCAGATACTACGGGGGTGTTTGGGATAAATCTAAACACTCTTTGCTCCACCTTCTGGTCCTTAAAGGAGGTGTTTAGCGCAACGAACAAGGCAATCAGACTATACGGCTTTTATCGCCCTCACTTAGTCATAGGAGCTTGACAATGAGAATTTTGGCGAAGCCGCTGGTATTCGGAAGGCCGAACCAGGGGCGCTATACACGCCTGATCGGTTAGAAAACGATTCCTCGCGTAAAGCGGAAAAAATCTCTAAGGATTTGAAACCTCTCGAATAGCTGACCAGCTCTCGCCGCATCATGACAGTCATTTTTCAGCTTTCTCTACTGAGGTGCTCGTCCGGAAGAACCGGGACACAATCATAGTAGTTCTCCCTTTACTACCCTAGCTGATATAGCGGAACGTAAGGTAGTAAGCACAGGAGCCGGGCAACCCAACTATTGACCAAAGACATGATTCAGAGCCGATGCATATAATGTTGTAAGTTCGGGGTGCCGAACTATACTATAAAAAGTGTTCGGACTTTATTGCCGTGTTGCGGGGCGTGATGAAGCCCCTGGCGAAGTAGTAGGTACCGGAGTGTACGGGTGCGATTAGTAATAAATACAAAGGCAAGGAAAAAATCAAGTAATAAGCTGACACTGCCAATTAATTTCCCTTGTGATTTGATTAATACGTCGAGGCGTACTTGTGCAAGTAATGCAATGAGTGAGTAAGGCTATTTAACATGCCATGACCAAGAGTGAGCTGCGTGCGGGTATGTAAAATAGGTATAGCGATCGTTAGCAGAGACCACCTAGGCCCTCCCTTGTACGTCAAAGCTTCTTGCTTCCTTGGTGTATTTCATCCTTTGACACGGCCAGTAATCCGGCCGTCGGAGAAGGCTTATGTAAAAGAAAATCTGAAAAAGGAAAAAAGGAAATGGTGGAAGTATACTTGTGTCCGGGATCGGTCGAGCCGAACTATGGATCACAAACTAGTTGTGCCTCCGTCGATGCCCATGTAATTTCAAGTACGTAATTGTGTATGCGTGGTACGAATGCCACTACTTGATCAGGGCTGGGACGGAGGCCGAATTGCTAATCGAGCTCTTGACGAGCCGAGATGTCCTGTTGCAGCATAGTCCGGACTCTTTTAACGGTGTCCAGGGGCTCGGCAGCCGGATTACGGTTCTGCTTGAAAAGGTTGTGCTGTACTTCTGCTGCTAGGGCGGCGGTGTGCTCCTCTGTACGGAGGGAGCGTTCGTGTTTCCGTTGACCGTTATAACGACGCGTGGACTGGGCATCTTGAGCTTAAGATAAGCATAGTGAGGTACCGCATTGAATCGAGCAAATGCGGTTCGTCCAAGCAATGTGTGATAGCCGCTGCGAAAGGGGACGATGTCGAAGATTAATTCCTCGCTTCGGAAGTTGTCCAGATATCCGAAGACTACCTCTAGTGTCACTGAGCCCGTACAGCGGGCCTCTACACCTGGTATGACTCCTTTAAAGGTAGTCCTTGTGGGCTTGATCCGTGATGGGTTAATGCCCATTTTGCGCACCGTATCCTGATAGAGCAGATTAAGGCTGCTGCCACCATCCAGGAGGACTCGCGTTAGGTGGAATCCATCAATGATTGGGACCAGGACTAGTGTGGCTAATCCTCCATGCCGGATACTGGGCGGATGATCCCGACGATCAAAAGTGATCGGGCACGATGACCATGGTTGAATTTTGGGGTGACTGGCTCTATCACATAAACGTCCCTTAGTGCGCGCTTGCGCTCCCTTTTGGGAATATGTGTAGCATATATCATGTTCACCGTTTTGACCTGAGGGGGAAACTTCTTCTGTCCCCCTGTGCTTGTCTGCCGGGATTCCTCGTCATCGTCCTCGCTCTGCGATCCCTTTTCCTTGGTCTCGGCATTTAACTTGCCGGCTTGCTTAAAAACCCAGCAATCTCAGTTGGTATGGTTGGCTGGTTTGTCTGGGGTGCCATGGATTTGGCACGGATGGTCGATTACGCGGTCCAAGCCAGATGGTCCCTGATTGTTCCTTATATACGGCTTCTTCCGTTGACCGGACTTGGAGCCGCTGAATCCGGCGTTGACAGTAGTGTCATCGGTGTTATCGCCATGGCTTCGGAGTTTGCGTCTGCTGTGTCGGAGCTTGCTGTTGCTATTTTTGGCCTTGGAGGGGCCTGCCTCGCTGGCCGTATTTTTACTACAAGCCAGCCAGCTGTCCTCACCCGCACAAAAGCGGGTCATGAAGGCGTCCATAGATTTCGTCTTTTCTTGGCCGAGGTGGCGGGCAAGCCATTCGTCACGGATGCTATGTTTAAAGGCCGCTAGGGCTTCTGCATCCGGACAGTCGACAATTTGGTTCTTTTTAGTTAGGAACCTAGTCCAGAATTTCCTGGACGACTCCCCGGGCTGTTGAACTATGTGACTTAAGTCATCGGCGTCCGGCGGCCGGACATATGTACCGTGGAAGTTGTCAAGGAAGGCCTCTTCCAAGTCCTCCCAGCTGCCAATAGAATTTTCAGGCAGGCTGTTTAACCAGTGCCGAGCTAGCCCTTTGAGTTTTAGTGGGAGGTATTTGATGGCGTGAAGATCATCCCCGCGGGCCATGTGGATGTGGAGTATGAAATCCTCGATCCATACTGCGGGATCGGTTGTTCCATCGTATGATTCGATGTTTACGGGTTTGAATCCTTCTGGGAATTCATGATCCATTACTTCGTCAGTGAAGCAAAGAGGGTGTGCGGCGCCTCTATATCGGGCCGCGTCACGACGTAGCTCCGATGGAGTCCGGCTGCGGTTTTCGGCCCGGGCGTGACTGGGTTTGTCACGTCCGAATAGATAGCCGTCCTCGCATGTCAAGGCACGTCCTCGCGACCCGTGGATCGATCTTCTATGTCCTGCTCTACTATCCAGGTCTTGACGAAGGTCATATGTATAGCCCCGAGCTATCTTATCCCTGCCTTTACGGCGAGGTGGGATAGTATGGTTTTTGGCTCGGGTTGTTGTTTTATCCCGACCGCGCGCTGGCCGATCAACCGCATTGCGGGATGCTGGTGCGGGCTCTGGCGCCTCATCATCGAACTGAGGTAGCAATTAGCGCTTCGGGTAACTTTTGGCTGAGCGTTTAAGGTCGTATTCCTCGGCTGCCAGGACATTTGTCCATCTGTCATTGAGCAGGTGTTGATCGGCTTGAAGCTGCTACTGCTTCTTTTTTAGGCTCCTCACAGTGGCTATTAGTTGAAGCTTAAAGCGCTCCTGCTCAAGAGGTTCCTCGGGCACGATGAAGTCTTCGTTGCTGAGGCTCACCTCGTCCTAGGATAGCGGATGGTAACTACCGTCCTCCGATTCTTCTTCTATGGCCTGTTCGTCAGGGCTGACTTGCACATCTTCCCGATTGCCTTGTTCGGCAGTTACTTCATCGGGTTCTTTTGTGTCTTCGGCACCATCCGGAGTGTGGTCGTCTCCTGTGCCGGTGTTGTTGTCCCTGCTGTGGCGGGATTTAGAGCGGCTCCGCTGACACCGGCGCCCTT
This sequence comes from Aegilops longissima, assembly GCA_021605205.1. Classification (NCBI taxonomy): domain Eukaryota; kingdom Viridiplantae; phylum Streptophyta; class Magnoliopsida; order Poales; family Poaceae; genus Aegilops; species Aegilops longissima. The sequence continues at coordinate 615,778,820 of CM038682.1, read as the reverse complement.
GGTTGTGTTTTAGGAGGGTCCTCCTTCGCTGGGTTTTCCTTATCGTCGCCGCTGTTATTTTTGGGCGTATCTACCATGTATACGTCGTATGAGGAAGTGGCCGTCCATCATCCAGTGAACGGCGGGTTTTGGGCCTCCTCGTCTCCGGCGTCGTCGTCCATACCACCGATGTCTTCGGAGTCATAGTCCAACATGTCGGTTAAGTCTTCGACAGTGGCTATGAAGTGGGTGGTGTGTGGGAAGCGAAGTTCTCCCCCTTCATCGGGCTCCAGTTCAAACCGGACATAATTCGGTTGTGAGTCCCCCGCCAGGGACAGATTCTTTAATGAGTTTAGCACATCGCCAAAGGGCGAGTGTTGGAAGATGTCTGCGGCACCGAATACGAAGATCGATAAACGATCAAGTTCGGCGTCTGCGGGCTCATATGGTTCGGAACTTATGACCGGAGACGAGTCCGGAGTTCTGGTAACGCAGATGTCCCATGAGTTTAGGTCCATGTGCGGCTCCAACGCCATGGGATCTGTGGCCTCCGTGGCGGGGTTGAGCTTCCCGTCCTTGGATGGCGCAGTATGCTCCGGATCTAAGGCCGGAGCAGTTACAGGAACTATCTCCTGAAGCGGTCCGACGACAGATTTAGGTCATGTTCGTCGAGGTGACTAGGAGCGGTCGCCGCGGTCTCGAATCCGGAGAAGATCAAGTCTCCACGCATGTCTGCGACGTAGTTCAAGCTCCCAAATCTGACCTGATGTCCAGGGGCGTAGTTATCGATCTGCTCCAGATTGCCAAACGAGTTGGCCTGCAGTGTGAAGCCACCGAACACGAAGATCTATCCAGGGAGGAAGGTCTCGCCTTGGATAGCATCATTGCTGATGATTGAAGGGGTCATCAAACCTTTAAGGGACGACACAGTGGAACTCTCAATGAAAGCACCAATGTCGGTGTCAAAACCGGCGGATCTCGGGTAGGGGGTCCCGAACTGTGCGTCTGAGGTCGATGGTAACAGGAGACAGGGGACACGATGTTTACCCAGGTTCGGACCCTCTCTATGGAGGTAATACCCTACTTCCTGCTTGATTGATCTTGATGGATATGAGTATTACAAGAGTTGATCTACCACGAGATCGTAATGAATAAACCCTAGAAGTCTAGCCTGTATGACTATGGTAATGAGTATCTCCCTTTCCGTACTAAGTCCTCGGTTTATATAAGCACCGGGAGGATCTAGGGTTACACAAGGTCGGTTACAAAGGAAAAGAATCTACATATCCGGTCGCCAAGCTTGCCTTCCACGCCAAGAAGGGTCCCATCCGGACGCGGGTGCAGTCTTCGGTCTTCGTATCTTCACATCCCATCAGTCCGGCCCATGGCTAACAGGCCGGACGCCCGAGGACCCCTTAGTCCAGGACTCCCTCAGTTGGTATGGCCATGGGGCCGCCCTCAGTTGTTTATCACCAGCGCGGAGCATAGTGCTTCCGCACTTGCACGGGCATAGCCGCTCCTTGACCGTGTCAACTGCTAGCGCGGAGCATGGTGCTTCCACTTGTGCGTGTGTGAGGGCTCCCTCTGACTGGAGCCCCGGGGGCGTGTAAAGCCCCGCCTTGACACGTGGCTTGCACGGCAGGGCTAGACGAGGTGTGTCTTGGCACTCATGAGCTAGCGCGAGACTCACGAGGCCCTACCTCAAGGCGGGTTGCGCCTGGTCTTGATTCTTGACGGGTGTGGTGGTCCTGCGAGATGGTTAGGCAACCTGCACCAGACGAATCTCCTGAGGCGATCACATGAGAAGGCCAAACACCAACGACCCCAGGAGGTGACGTGAATGGGGCCGGCCCGCCAGACAGAGCTCGGTCGCTGGATTTATCGATGCTACAGGGACGGACCCGAGCACAGACGACGTGCCTAGTCTTCTCATGCGAAGGATCCTGAATAAAGACGCCCGGCGCGCGGCTCCCGTGGTGGCGAGGCACCGGGTCGCGCGCCCTAACCTGTCCATCCATGATTAGCTCATGCGAGAACAAGGCACCAAGGGCCATGGGAGGTGACGTACACGGGAGTGGGCCCGCGAGCCAGAGCTCAGCCTCTTGGGTTTGGCGACGCTGCAGGGACGGACTCGAGCACAGACGACGTGCCAGTCCTTAATCATGAGGCGGTCGTGGGCGGGCTTGCGAGGGCGTACGACGTTCATGGCATCAAAGTGCTGGGCAGGCAGGTGGTAATTGTAGGTAACCCATGCAAAGGAGCAAGCTAGTTCGAATAGATGCAAGAACGATACATGCCACTGGACGGACCCGAGCGGCCTGGGGATGATGCAGCCCGAGGGGCGCCCCCAACAGAGTAAGCTAAAGATGCAAAAAGATACATGCCGCAGGGACAGGCCCGTGTGACCTGGGAATGATGTCCCGAGGGGCGCTCCCAGTTGAGTGAACCGGAAAATATCACCTGGTACCATTGTTGAAGGGATGTTGAAGTAGCTGAAGGTGCACGCTGAAGGAGTCATTCCTCACGAGCCGCCAGGGCCCTGAGCCTCAGGAGGCTCCGGGGGCTCGGGTGGTTCCTTGAGGACCGTCGCCATCTCCGCCAGGACTGCGTGATGCCTGACCTCTTGAGCCGCCAGGATGCTCCGTAGGCGGCACTGGAAGGTGGCAGCCGTGTTCGGTAGGCCAAATGGCATGCGAACATAGCTGTGAGGTGGACCCTCGCACCGGCCAACGCGCGAAGGCCAGAAGTGCTCCTGAGATGCGTCCCTTGTCAGGATGGGGAGCTTGCCAGGTGGTGGGCGGCGGTCGCCACGTATGGTCCTTGCCTCTTGAAGTTCCTGGTCGCCTTGACGATGAACTCCTGAGCACCGGGCGCTCCTTGCCCAGTGCCCTCCTGAGGGAAACATGCTACGAAGCACGCCTCCACATGGTGCCCGAGCGCCTCCCTCGTGATGTTGGCTAGGTCTAAGGCCCTTCAGAAGAGAGCCCCCGAGCCTTGCCCGGGGAGGGCGCCGGGCGCGCCTTCCTATGCAAGGGAGGGAGGCGCCCCAGCTGCGGGCGTGGATCCTGAGGTGGTGCCGCTGGAGACGCCGCTCTCCTGAGGCCCTGGGTGGAGTAGCTGCTTCTTCTTCTTGGGGATGGCCTCAGGATGGTACAGGGTGCCTTCGTTGTTAGGGTCTTCGATCGCCTCAGCTTGGAAGGCGCGCTCAAGGGAGCACACCGCATCTCTTTCTTCGCTAGGGACCGTGATGACTCCGCCGCTCCCTGGCATCTTGAGGACGTTGTAGCCGTGGTGGGTCACTGCCATAAACTTGGCAAATGCTGGATACCCAAGGATGGCGTTGTATGGAAAACGGATGTGGGCGACGTCGAAGTCAATGAGCTCGGTGCGGTAGTTGTTACACTGGCCGAAGGTGACGTGGAGGCGGACCTGCCCTATCGGGGTGGTGGAGCCGTCGGTCACTCCTGAGAAAGTCTTGGTAGGCTGTAGTTGATCGTATGGTACTTGGAGGCTATCGAATGTCTCGACGGACAGGACATTGAGCCCTGCGCTGCCGTCGATGAGGGTCTTGGTGACTTTGACGTTGTTGATGACGGGTGAGCAAAGCATCAGGAGGGCGCCGGCAGTTGCCGCGCACTTGAGCTGGTCCGACGAGCTGAAGGTGATGTCGTACTTGGACCACCTGAGCGGGCGCGTGGCCTCGAGCCTGGGAAGGGCCGCGTTCACCTCACGAGCAAACTGCTTGAAGATGCGCTGGGAAGCTGGGGCCTGAGCACCGCCCAGGATGCAGGCGATAGGGCGCGGCTCCTGGAAGCCCCCAACCCCCTCGTCCTGATGGTGGTCGTCGTTCCTTCTTGGTGGTGGCGGCAACGGAGGGAGGCCAGGATTGCCCTGAGAACGGTCCTCGCGAGGCTGGTCCCTCCAAGCGCCCTCACGAGGCTGGTCCTGCCAGTGGTCATCGCGAGGCCGGTCGCGCCACTCTTGACGGGGGTCGCGGTCGTCCCAGCATCCTCCACTCCGTCCTCCTCCCCGACCTTAGCCTCGGCCATTGCGCTCGGGGCGTCGACCGAAGCGTCCATCTCGAATGGCCCTGAGCTCCTGGCAGTCGCTGATGTTGTGGTTGTGCACGTTGTGGAAGGCGCAGAACAGGCGGCTGCTCTTAGACGACTCGGGGTGGTCCCGGGCCGCGCTTCGTGTCCGGCTCCGCCGCGAGCACGGCTACTCCCTTGCGCTTCACGTCTTTGGCCTTGGCTTTCTTCTCTTCTGGGTCGGCAGCAGGGAGCTCGAGGAGGAGAGGCGCCCCTCGTCAGCTCTTGCACACTTGGTCGCCATGTTGAACATCTCCAGAGCCATACATAGCTCCTCGTGGATGGCGAGCTCCTCCTTCATCTTGACGCCGCTGACGCCATCAGAGAACGCTGAAATGATGGCCTCGTCCGTCACCTTGGGGATCTTGAGGCGAACGTTGTTGAAGCGGTGGATGTACTTCTACATGGTCTCTCCTGGCTGTTGCCTGATGCGGTGTAGGTCACCCCCGGCCGGCGGGCGGTCGCGAGTGCCCTGGAAGTTGGCGACGAAGTGGTCGCGCATCTCACCCCAGGAGGAGATTGACCCCGGGGGCAAGTTCAGGAGCCACGAGCAAGCACCATCCTTGAGAGCCATGGGAAACCAGTTCGCCATGACTTTCTCCTTGCCGTTGGTCGCCTCGATGCTCAGCTCGTAGAGCTGCAAGAACTCCACAAGGTCGGGGGTGCCGTCGTAGCGTGGGGCAGGTCCGGCTTGAACATGCCTGGCCAGACGGCGCTGCGCAGCTCCGGAGTGAAGGCACGGCAGCCTGTTGTGGCCACCGGGGCCCGTAGTACGGGCGGAGCTTGATCTTGATGCCCACGCACCGCCGTAGGTGGCACACGGTCTTGACGTGGTGGCGCCGGGAGTGCGGGGGCGTTTTCTTGCGGTCAGGGAACTTCTTGGCAGCTTCCTTCTTCGCGCACGGGCGCCCGGCGCGGCGGGTCGCACCGAGGGGCCGCGCGTCTTGGTGCTAGGACGTCGTCTTGGTGCGGAGGTGGCAGCGGCGCTCCGTGAGCTACATCGCCCGCAGCTAGAGGAGGGCGAGGCAGCGAGAGAGATGGTACAGGGGAGCCCCTAGCGGCACTGACGAGCTCGAGGATGCGGTCCAGCCAGTCCTCGTAGAGGTCGTCGACTGGGCGGTAGCGCAGGAGCTCGCGTGCCATGAGCAGCGCTGCCTGCGCGTCCATGGACGCGCGACGAGCATGGGACGATGAGCCGGCCGGAGTCAGCGACGGGGTGGCGGTGCGGCCGTCTCGTCACATAGAGGGGTGCATCGATGATGCCTGCTGCTCGTTTCCCCCGAGCCAGTGACGGCGTTGGCGGCGGGTGATGGAGAACGACGGGAGGCCCGTCGACAGGAGTTGTCTGGGCGATATGAGCGGCCAGGGCAGCCCTGCGCTCGGCGCGGGCTCGGCATGCGTCCGCCATGGACGCGGTGGAGCAGTGGAGCATGGATCGACGGAAGAAAAGCTTCAACGCACCCCTACCTTGCGCGCCAAATGTCAGATTACGGGTTCCGACAAACCCTTGAGGTTCGAACACTGGGGTGCGCACGAAGATCTCTCTCCCTCTCTAGCTCGCTCGCACAACGATCTCAAGGCCTAGCCCCTCGAACCCGAGGAACAAGGGACACAAGAGTTTATACTGGTTCGAGCCACCGATGTGGAGTAATACCCTACTCCAGTGTGGTTTGGTGGATTGCCTTGCGGGCTGGGGATGAACAAGTACAATGGGTGAACTGCCTCAGGAGGAGAGGTGTTCTTGAGTTCTATGAGCTGGTGAGGATGGTCTTGGTGGAATGGATCCGGTCCAAGATCGGTTACCTCCTACGGTGGTGGCTAGTCCTATTTATAGAGGCCCCGGTCCTCTTCCCAAATGTTTAGGCAGGAAGGGATTCCACAGCGGCCAATTTGAAGGGGGCAGCTAGTACAAGCTATCCTGACAAAAGGTGGTCTTCGCCTGCCAAAGGCTCTGGTGGTGACGCCGTCGTGGGCTCTGCGATGACCTCCATCTTGCCGTCCTGCTGGTCTTGGTCTCGTTGCACCGATATGGAAACCTTTGCCTGATGCCTCAGGACTCCTCGCCTGCACCTGCCCCTTTAGCACCAAAGAGGCAACCGGTACTCTGCGCCCGCTGGCGCCCGCCTAGTCTTGGTCGTCATGGCTCACATCACGGAAACCTGCAAGGTGCCCTCCGCCTTGATCTCTCCGCTCCTCGCGAGCCAGCCTAGTGAGGCTGCCCCTGAGGAGGTCTTGTGTCATCCGCCTCGCAAGGCTTGGCCCTTCGCGAGGGTCTTGAGTGTTTGCTGATGAAGATGGGTCGTACCAGGCCGCTAGTGGAGCCACGTCGTGGGCTGCAGGCAGGCAAGTCTGGGGACCCCGTTCCCAGAAAGCTGACAACCATGAACAAGCCACCGCGATGAGATGACGTCGCGTGCGACGCACCTTGAGATCCAAGACGGCACCTTCGGGAAGGTCATGACAACGGACCGCCGCCACCGCAGAAACCACTGATCATGATTTCTCTCGAAGCAACACAACAAAATTATAGCAACTGCAACGACGCCTTGAAGAAAGGGACCACCACGAAACACCGCTGCTAGCCACCTGACTGTAGTCAGAGCGGGTTTTCACCCCAGCCAGCACTCACCAAAATGTGGTATGGCATGTTGCCCAACCACCATTAAACGCCGCACCCCGATCAGGGACGAAGCTAGGAAAAAAGTTTGATGGGGTCATGTACATGGCACCGGGTTCATCCGTCTATAAATGTTTGCGATTTGTACTAAATTAGACAAGGATTTAAAATTTCATTGGGGTCAACTGACCCCAATGCCTATAAGGTAGCTCCGTCCCTGACCCCGATCACCATGTCCCCCACGCCGTCGTGGCCACCAAGCAGCATATGAGCCACGGGCTCCACCGAAGAGCATCGTGGGTCCCACCACCAAGGGTCGCCGCCCCGACATCCGAGACTCCCCCCCCCCCCACCCACCATCATCACAATATACATACGTCATCGATCAGCAAGGGGTAGAATATCCTCCCACTCCATTCTGCCCCAAAGCGGGCACCTCGGCATGATTGGGGCCCCGCCGACCAGATCTAGGCAAGGAAGCTCCGACACCCTTAAGCCATGTTGCAACCGCCCGTCGCGCCACCAGACCACGTCGGCATCGAGGACGGAAAGCCCCATGCATCCTTCCCTAAAGAACTCTAGCCAGCCCCCGTGCACTCCGAGAAGAGACGCCAAACTAGACCATCACCTCCTCCCCCTGTCGCCAAGCCGTGTACTTGCACCAACAGAGGAGGGGCGAGGCCGAATCCACCAATGCTAAGCCGCCACCTTCGCCAGCCGACCACCACGGAAGAAGCAGTCGTCCGCAGCCCACGCCAATCGGATCCTAGAACCGGCCGACCGCCGCCACCTCCACTACGCCGGTCGTGCACCACCAACACGCAACCCGTTACGCCGCCACCGGACCCGCGCGCCGTGACATGCTCTGGTGCGAGGTCTCACAACCGCGCCCCACGAGGGAAGAGGAGTGGAGGGGAGTACCAACAGCGATGGGGAGGTCGTCCTCCCCGTTGCACGTTGTGGCAATGGGGGATAAGCCTTTCTTCGATATTTTATTTTGACTGTTTATGGTAATTCGTCAAATTAAATCCAATTCGACTTAGCATTCTTTTTTATTTTGCAAGGATGCAATATGTACATCTTGATAGTTTTTTTTAAATATCAATAGCTTTATTCATCAAATAATGGAAAGATCGTTTCCAAGGGAAGATGAAATAAAGTCAAGGATAGCATCCCAAACACGAGGTACTAGAGCTAGAAGCATATTTTGCTATAGTATTCACAACCTCATTGGCCTCTCTAAAACAATGTAAGAGATAACTTTGCCAAATTCCCTCATCAGCTGTTTACTCCCCATCATCACTGGAACGGGAGGTCCTGCATAATCGTTCTCACCTTTCATAGCATCAACAACAAAAGAGCTATCAGATTCAATTATCAGCTTGCTACAACCAATCCTCACCGCCAAACAGAAGCCGTTTCTGATCGCGGTCATTTTCACTGAGTCTACATTCGGAACGTGAGGCATGAGCCATGAGGCAGCGGCAATAAAATTGCCATTCTCATCCCGGGCCACTGCGCTAGAAGCTCCTGAAAATGTTTCAGCGACGAATGAAGCATCAACATTTATTTTAGCGAATCCTTTGGACAGCTTCTTCCACATCCGATCCAGTTTACGCTTTGGAGACTTTGAGTGAGCAGCTCGCATAAATTTTATCAATAGAACTTTGATGGTTTTTAAGGGTTTTTTTTTTGCGGGGCAGGATTTTATTATTATTATTTTGCATCGAACGTGTTTTTAAGCTGGTCGCATGTTAACCGCCTCTCATGGGTTTTCATCCAATAAACACAACACATGTACTCGAACGAACATCTCACATGTGTCTATTCTCCCATGCACAATCCACTATCACATCACATGGCACCATTTCTCGGCGCATTTCCTACGCACAGTGCCCCCCGTCCGCATGGCAACTTGCAAAGTTTTTTTCTGTTTGTTGGTCCATCAAAGCAGCATTATTAGGCACAGGATCCCACTTGAAGATTCGGCCGAAAGCGCTAGTCGCTCCCACGAGCCAGCGGGCCGGCGGGTGCGCGGAGCATCTGCCATTTGAATACTGCTTCCCTCAGGCGTCCTCGTGCTTATCCACTCCAGGATTTCCCAAAGGGCGCCCAACGAACATGGCCGACCAGACCGGCCACCGCAGCGTCGATCACGTCACCAGCAAGCAAACAGTAAAAAGGAGGGGAGCTGAGCGCAGCGGAGAAATCAAAATCGACGGTGCGCTCCGTGCTTTCTTTCTCTGCGTCACGCGCCGGGTCCCCTCCTCGGGTGAAATCTCGCGTTCGGCGTCAGCATGGGGGCCTCCCGCTGCCCTGCGGATCGGGGGCTCGGGGGCCATGGCGCGTGCGCAGCTGTCGCGTCGGGAGATCCTGTCCTCCGCCGAGCCGTCGCTGCCTGGACACTTGTCGCCGTTGCGGTGCGAGCGAGGGACGCGCGCGGGCCAGGAAAAATCATACTCTACACTGTTCCTCCGGCAGGGAGCCTTGCCGTGCCCGCGTGTTTTTTTAAGGAATTAGGTTATTATTTTTTGAAACAGGATATATCCGCCCTTCCTTTAAGTTTCAGTAATTTTTTGAAACAGGATATATCCGCCCTTCTTTAAGTTTCAGTATTCGAAACTCTTCCTAGAATTAGATTATTTATTTAGTATAGAATAGGAGAAGAAGGGCTTCATTGCCCCCAATATTCCCGCATGTAGCTTCTCCGCCTTGACTCTCGAATCTTTTGCTTCTCAGGTGGCAAAACCTTCGACCCTTCTTTCTATATGAGGTGCCCGGGGCATCTCATCTTGTCATTTTGTTGCTCATTTCCCTTATGCCGAAGTGTTTGGCCTTTACTTCGGAGCACCCGCTCACGACGTCCTTCATTCTAAAATGTTTGTGCCACCTCATACAATTTTCAGTTACTATTTGAACTCTTTTCCATTTCGATTATTTTATATTTATACACCTTGTTTCAACATTTATAATGACAAATGTGAATTAAAATCACCATTTATTACGTAATATTTCGTTAGCATAATACAGAATATTGGAAAGAAGTCCTAATATTGGTACAACATCTTATGATAAAAAATTGAGAGGATTACACATGAGATAAATAATAATCATTCACCAAGTTATCACATGCCCTTTTGAAGTGACCATTTGAGCTCATTTTCGCTAAAGTTTTGAAGCACCTTGCTTTAGCAATTGAAATGACAAATGTGAATTAAAACCGCCATTTGTTACCTAATTGTCTACATTTGGCATTTTCTCCAACTATTTATAAGACTAAAAAATTGAGTGACTTTTAAATTTGGTATAAGATACTAAAAATTGGCAAGGAGTCCTAATATTGGTACAATATCTTGTCATAAATTTTTTGGGGAAAATATAATACACATAACAGAAAATACGATTATTCACCAAGCATTTTTCTTGAAAACTTTGAAAAGAAGAAAAACTAATAAAATTGAAAGGTGTCAAAAAAACCAAACTTGGCATGGCTATCTTAATATTGGTTTATGGATTTGTCACAAAAAATTTATGCGTTCTTTCGAAAGTTGGAAAAACCACTAGCTTAGAAACAGTCCCTTTTGAACTACATATGGCACTATTTTCTAAAGCTGGATGAATAATCAAATTTTATCCAAAAATTCTTTAAAAAAATCTTAGTAGTTCTACGTACACGCATTGGAGAAATTGAGAAATTTTCTGCTTAGCTGGCCCAATAGTTATGAACTTTGGGCAGATTTTGTTCATATAGACCAAAATTTGACCAAACATCATTTTTTTAGAAATATTCATATAATTATAGATAAAATGTAGAGCACGACCATTCAATTGTTTGAACTACACTGTTGACCAAAAGGAAACACAACACAACATTCCATCACATTGTTCAAATAATATTAAATTGCCACAACTAAAAAATGCTACATTTCTAGCTTCCTCCTAATCCTTGTGTTCTCGGATACTGCAGAACGATAAAACGATGAAAGTGGCATAGTCTTTGTTCTGTTACTGCATTCGATTTTCAACCCTTCTTCATCAACAATCCACCCCTATGAAGTTGGTCCAAGTCTCTCACTTAGCAGCATAGTAACGAACATGCGTGTCTTAGTGTTAATATTCACCTAGAATGGACTAAAAAATTTAGGGGAATTTAGGGAGAACAACATTGATAGGATATGTGGATACCCACTTTATGTATGGGAATATCTATGGACAACCAAGTTTATTGCAGATGCATGCAATCGCTAATTATAGTATTTGGTTTGCCTACAATGCACTCTAAGCATATTTTGGTCACTCTTTCCGATGATACACTCAAAAAAAACCTTGTATAGACATAAGTTGCAAGTGCATATTTGCACTCCTCCACATAATCAAAGACAGTCCCAGCCTTCATATGTTGGCCATCCTTGTCAAAGGATAGCACATACCTATCCTCTTCTTCTTCTCCATCATCACATGGCGCGGCATCTTCCTTGTCCTCAGTCTCCTCATCCTCATCATTCACATAGCCAGTCGTAATGTTAGGATGAATGTAATATCTCCTGATTGTAACCCTCTAAGGTTCCTCTACTACATCTGGGTATGTTTTATCGACAGTAATGACACGCTCTTTCCTAATCTCACCGTTAACTCGGCATCTACACAGTCCTCACTCACATGTGTTTATCAAACATCATGGACGAGCAAATCCTCAACGACTACATAAATGAATTTCTCCACCCTGCTGGCATAGTACTTGAGCTGGTAATGCTCGTTTAGTTGACATGTGTACTTCTCAAATTCCTTGATCGGGACTCTATGCATTTACAATCAATTCATAGTGAAACCTGTGGCTAACTGCGAGGCTACCATTACCCAGGTGATCAGTATGACACTCACGACAAATCCTCAACACTACCAAGTTGGTGTGATGACGACATCCCCACTACAGTTACACCTACAATCCCTACACAAGCTCAAGTTCCACAGATACAAGGACCAATGACTAGAGCTCGCACATTACAACTTAATTACCCCGTACTCTCGTTTCTAGGGACTTCACTATTGTTCATGCGAATATGATGTTTCCTAAATCAAATGTATTTATTTTACTCAAGAATAAAGGACCTAGCATGGACCAGGGGCATACACTTGAGTATGATCAATCATGGAGATGGCAACAGGCGTACAAGGAGTGAAGACTTAGCTTGAACTAATGGTCTCATAAGCCACACGTGAGGAACATGAACAAAATATAGAAAATGTCAGTTTATAATTTCGTCCATGGTCATCTATAGGTGTTGCATCACCTCAATTTTGGATCAAGCCCAAGTATTTGAAAATAAAATACTATAATGCAATTTTAGAGTCAGTTTTTAGAAAGGCGACCGAACTTGAGCTGGCCGAATCCCCCCTTGTCCCTACTTAAATACCCCTAGATCATCATTTTAGGGTCTGGGTTTTATTTGTTTGAGTTTTAGCATTTGCTACTCTTTTCCTTAGACACGAGAGTAGTCGAGACCTCATGTACTTGTTGGAATTTGCTAGTGGGCTTTTGGCCCAAAGCCCAACCAAAATTCTGAAATTCTCTTGGCCCATTCATGCACACATGTGAGTGGAGTGAGTGAGGCTAAAGTTTAGTCCCACCTCATAAGTTGAGAGAGAGTTGTACCTCTTTATAAGGTGAGCTCTTCTACCACTTGTATGAGCATGAGAAGAGGAGACCTACACGCGCGCTCCTCCTCCTCGCTCGCCCCGCCCCGCCGCGTCGCGGGTTGCGGGATTGAGCCGAGCCGAGGACAGAGCTATGCGGAACCCCACCTCTCGTGATCCTGTACGGGAGAGGGGCGATCAGGTTTTTGGGGAGTGCACTCGCGCGACTGCTGGCAGCGACGACTTCGCGAACGACGACTTCTTCCCCGACCTCGGCAACCTCATCCTCGACGACATGGGCGACAACGTCAACGCCGGCGGTGCTGCTCCCGCTGCACCGTATGTGATTCTATCCTTCTTGTTGAGATCGTGGTAGAATTCATGTTTCTAGTATGTGCCCTAGATGTGATCTGTTCATCTGCTATGCTAGTTCGCATGATTAGTTTAATCTCTGCTATTGCTGTCATGATCTATTTCCTATTTATTTAGATTAAATTTCGTAGTAATCTGCTCATATTTCCAACAGTACTATGCATCATTGGAACCCACTATGTTAATCAAGCACTTCATATTCTATCCGCAATTTAGGTTGCATATCTTCGATTTCTGCTTATCTCAGTTATGATTCTACATATTTGGATGGACGAAGTACAACTCAACTTCCTAAAAAAAATTGGACGCATCTGTAGGGTTTCTCGTGTGGCTGCCGCCACCGTCGGCATATGAGAAATTTAGGTCCCCACACCTTCGACTGCCATCTTGGCGCTGAGAGGCGGGGAGACCTCGGATCTTCAAGACCTCTATGTTCTTCGTCATCGTCTAGTGATCATCATAGTTTTGTGAGAATAAATTTCCTTTCGTTCTTTTGGCGGTGCCATGAGGTTAGAGAGTTTTCTGTTCTCGCGGTTCTGATTATTTAGATCTGATGAGTTTATGTTGTTGTGTCAAGTCTTTTTTGTTAGTGTGATTCTTTGTGGAGGTGAAAATTTTCATCGACAACATGGCGAAGATATAGTGATTCGACGACTTGCACTTCTAGGGGATTATTCCCGGCCATGTACGTTCATCGATCAAGGTTTCACATCTCTTGGGATGGGCGACTCAAGGCGCTTTCAAAAACCATTATTGGTACGAAATGTTCGTGCGGATGAAAGAGTGACAACATCATTGCTCCAGTTCAATTGCAGTCTCTTTACCCAAGTCTTTGGAGTATTTCTTCGAGCAGAGATTGACGCCGCGAATAAGGTGTTTTCAAAAGATTTTATTTTAATTCTCAGTCATAGCAGTTACTTTGTATTTTATTGGATCTTAGGTCCAAATCAATGTACCCGTAATTGTCAAGAGTATAAACAAAGTTACAGGTGTTTTTCAAAAAAATATTGGAAACTTGCAAGGAGACGAAGCCAAACTTTCCAAAATATATGATTACGTAATTTCAGCGTTGCAAATAGAGCCCTAAGTCTTCCGCCGTGCCTAAGGCTGGTTGTGATGGGAGTATCATAACTAGTATCATGCATGCTAAGTAGGCAATTTTGATGATGTAGCATAGAATTAAATGAAAAAAGAGATTGTTGAGTATCATACAATGATACCGTATCATAATAAATGCAATGCTACTATGTGTCATGCATGGCAATAAATAAAGTCATCTATGATACTAGTACATGATACTATACATTAGGGAGGTAGTATCACAAGCTAGTATCATATGCATAATACTACCCGTTACAAGCAGCCTAAGGTCCCTTTACCAATGTGCCCACGCAAATTGTAGTCCACGAGTCTTGTAGCTGACCACCCCGCAAAAAAAAAGAAGAGTCTTGTCACTGACCAGATATTTTGGCAAGCTTCCTAATACGTACTGTATATCACAGTGGATGAGACAGCGTGTTCGGTACAACTAAGAGAACACACGCACTACCGTGCGACCGTACAGTTCGTACCTGAATGGCCAAGCACGCGAATTATCAAACGTGCTCGGTAAAACAAGAGAACGCCTTTTCTTCACCTGACTGACCAAACACTTTGTCTGATGATCCTAAAAAAAAACACTTTGTCTGATCTAAATAACCGCACGCGAGCGTGCTTTACGTGTTTACTAGTCTGTCTATGCCTTGACGGCAAGAACACGTTGCCTGTTCTGCCTAGACATGCCAAATTCCTATATCTGGCGGCCCTGGTTAGGATCAAACATTGGTTTCGGTCAACAGTCCAGCCAGAAATACTCTACGCCTTTTTTCCTTGCAGAGGAAGCACGTACAACGCACGCCTAAAAATGCCTTCTGATCTGGGGCAGCTTGTACCGTTCGTACCGAAGCTGCCTGCGGTGCCGATAAGCAATCCGGACATGGCGGACCAGTCTTCGACCAGCGTGCGTGACTGGGCGAAGCAGCTCACCTCGTCTCCATCCACCGGAATGCAGTCACAACCTTGGCTGCACCGCAGCCAGTCAAGAAACAGTGGCGGAATTATGTTCGGCACGCGGTGGTGGGCAGTGAGTGCAAGGGAGGCGACACCATCGCCGCACGGCTACACGACGGAGGACGAAACTTGTCACCTGTTTCCTGCTCCTTTATTACCACCTCTGCCCCGCCATCTTCGTCGTCTCTGCTTTCGCACGGCGTAGCTTTCGAGCACGAGGGTTTCTAGAAGAGCCGAGCAGCTTAGCGGAGACAACGAAAACATCGACAATTCAGCTACCGTCAGCTCCCTAGCATCCCAGTCTATCTTTCCAAGAGGCTTCTTTCGGCAGCTGTGAGGCCGCTGACAGTGATACATTCACAGCATCGGGCTTTACGTGAACTGATGAACAACGGGCACAATCGACACCACACCTTTCTTCTGTTCCGTATCAGTCCCCCGCGGTGTATGGAGGGTATACTCCTACCTGATGGATGTTGAGGGCGGCTCTGGCGGGGATCCGTCGATGTGAGGCAGATGCAGTTCGTGTTCTTGTGCCCGTTGATTTCTTCTTTTATTTATTTTCGAATTTTCAATTCGTTTCCTGGAGCTACTGCAGATCTGAAGTTGATACGGGTGGTTTATTTGTATCAGGTCAGGACTGCATATACAAGGCATACACACTAATTGATTACAGTCTATTTAAGAGCTGAACCAAACACGTTGTCCATTTTGCTCATTTCATTTACAGTGCCGGTGTGACCTCATTATGATTACGTTTGCTTACCCTTTCTGAACCAAACACCTCTCAGAAGAACCCGCCTGTATGGATGCACATACCCTGAACTGGAACGCACATACCCTGAACTGGAACAACAGCACAACAACACGGAAATACCTACTCCCTCCAGTCCTTTTTAGTCTGCATATGTCAAAGAATCTCTACTTTGACCAAACTTATAGAAAAAGTTATCAACACTCACAATGCCAAATTAATATCGTTAGATCCATTATGATATATAGTTTCATAGTATATATATTTGGTATTGTAGATGTTGATATTTTTTAATATAAACTTGGTCAAACTTCACAATGTTTGACTTGACACAAATCTAATTCACGGAGTAAAAAGGACTTCACAATGTTTGACTTGGCACAGATCTAATTCATGGAGTAAAAAGGACCGGAGGGATTACTATGTAAACACCTCGAAGGAAACTTTTGCTAAGCATTTCCGGATATTTCACCCTCGTTACATCACTCAAGCCTCCCTCCCAGCCTCCCAGGTCACTTGCGTCGATGATGCATACGTATGTAATAGGGTTAACCATAAGGAAGCCGAATCTGCAGCGGAGGCAGAAACAGAATAGTACATATAATAGACATTGATTTTTGGCTAGCAAAGGAAAATACACGCATGCATAATCAGCAGCCATTTCTACTAGGTCATTTTGCGGTCAGTACAGACCACAGCTCTGGTCTGAGTTTAGAAGAATAAGGACTTGTAAATTGTACTCTCTCCGTCCAGAAATACTTGTCGGAGAAATGGGTCAAAATGGATGTATCTAAAACTGAAATATGTCTAGATACATCCATTTCTCCGACAAGTATTTCTGGACGGAGGGGGTACTTTTTTCCTGTGTGTTAAAATTTTGACAAACAAAACTCACCACTAGACTGGGGGAACACAAACCTTCATGAATTCACAATTAACAGCTAACTCGATGCCAATGGTGCCATTTAACTGAAAGTGCAATGCAAAGCAAATGAATCATAAAGCTCAAGTGATAAAGAGAATTCACCCGCAAAAAAAAAGTGATGGAGGAGAATTTATCCAAATCAAGCTGCATGTATCAACAAATGAGTTGCAGGTTCAATTAACCGAATGATTCACCCAGTTTGGTAGCTAGTTAAAGTGGCGTGATAAAAGTCCAGCTCAAAGAGATCCAAGTAATAAACGGAGTAAAATAGATCATTTGGACATGAAATGGCCACGGTGCTCTATGTCAGGCAGAAAAATGAACCAAAACCACCACACCTTTTTTTTGGAATGCAAAAACAAATCATCAAGTGGCAAAGAAAAAAATAACACAAAAAAAGTGCAGTGCAAGATTTATGCAAATGGCCAGATTTCCTACAAATGGTAAGAGTGACTGACGGTGCTGCTGAATACTTCACTACTGCTAAGGAGCTGTTTGTAGACAAGAACACGCCATATTACTGAAATAAATGGCAGTACAAAACTGAAACACACCATGGCTCTCTCTAAGATGTCTGCACCTACTACAGCTCATGTAGAGACAAGGGAGGAATTAGACTCCTACAACTATATCCTTGATATCCTCTTTTCTTTTCCTCCATAGCCTCCTTTCTTTTGTGTGCGAGGAAGTGTGCGAGGAAGACAATCAGCTCGATTTTAAGGCGCAAAAATTATACTGGACACTGAGTAATAATTGAGACTCTCCGAACTCTAAACAGACTCGGTACTTGAGTAGTGCCGAGTCCTGAATATAGAAATCCAGTGCGTGTACAAAATAAATTATAAGTAGGTGGCCATCTTTATCCTATTCACTTTGAAGTCTAGCACTGCGCAAACTAGTGTCAGGGTGTAAACCAGTTCTACATTCTTCTTCTTCCATTATACTCCCTCTGTCCGGAAATACTCGTCGGAGGAATGGATGTATCTAGATATGTTTTAGTTCTAGATACATTCATTTTTAGGCATTTCTTCGACAAGTATTTCCCGGACGGAGGGAGTAACACACAATTATATAAAATGAAAATTTTGTAAGCCTATGCTAGCTAACGTCTTCAGACCAGTAATGTTACTTCCATCACTCCATTTCATCAATTTACAGAGGCTTTCCTCCGCTTCTCTTGCGCCATTTCAAGCAATCCCACAGAGTATTCGATTTTGAACTTAATAGTTAATACTGATACAAATTCATTCTGATTTTGGCCATTAGCATTGCTCTCCATGGGAGACGGTCTGTTTGCTCTTTAAGTAACCATCTTATACAGGCACAATATTTCTTTGTATACAAATGCGATACTACAACTTAACTAATTAATATATTAATTAAATTACATGAAACTTGATTTT
This sequence comes from Aegilops longissima, assembly GCA_021605205.1. Taxonomy (NCBI): domain Eukaryota; kingdom Viridiplantae; phylum Streptophyta; class Magnoliopsida; order Poales; family Poaceae; genus Aegilops; species Aegilops longissima. Next base: position 615,760,999 of record CM038682.1, on the reverse strand, counting down.
GTGGTCACAAATAACCCCAGATTTCTTTTATAGTACTCCCTCCATCCCATATTAACTGTCGCTCAAACGGATGTAACATCCGTTTGAGCGACAATTAATATGGGACAGAGGGAGAAGCACTTATATGGTCATAGGGTTTCACAAAACTCCTATACAAAGCCAAAGCCTGCTGAGTGCTGACAATGGGATGGAGGTCACCGGGCGAGGTAAGGACATAGGACACCGTAGAAATTTGTGAAACCGTGAGTACAAAACCTACAGTATTCGTAAAGAAACAGTCCTTTAACTGTTTAGTCATTATCGTAATCTATTCATGGAACCATGTATTCAGCTGTGCTAGATGACAATATATGTGTCATGTATGCCAAACTTGTTATTTAAGAATCCATGCCACTTCTAACAGAATCATGGCAAGTTGCTCTTCACATTCACATTATCAAACTGTGCACAATGGCCACTGACAATATTCCCTGGTGCTCTGTACATGACAAAAGAAAATGTACACATAATCGAAGTACCAAGATTGAAAGTGGTCATCAATTACAAGTTTTTTGATTGTTCATTATCAGCTTAAGAAACTCCTAAATACTTTATTATAATTAGTTCCCAAGAAATGAGCTATGGATCACAACATCCTAAGTACTTCAGTACTGTTACTAGTTGTCAAATGTGTGCAGCAGTAGGTAGTTTGTATGCACAGGAGCTGTCATGAGAAGACAAAAGGGGCCTATGAAGTATAACTGATAGCTGTAATACAACTTGACAAGAAGGAACCATTACCAGTATGCCAGTGTACAGCCTTGATGATCTCATGATAATCTCTTTGTTTTCATTTAACAAGTAGGATAGCAATAGCTTTCAGTTCTATCCTGAAGGCACCATCTTTCGCGTCAAAAAAAGGAGCTCTTTAACCAGTAAATTCATGTGTCGTCATTATCTCTACAGTCAGCCATGCCAATAATAATGGCCGATTTGCAAAACAATTCCAGAATTTAATCAAGAGACAGATTTTTCTTCATCGCCTCATAAACTAGATAGGTAATACTTGCAGCAGGCACCACTTTAAGGAGATTCGGTAGGATTCCTTTGTAGAATCCAGAAACGCCTTCGTGCCGTAGGGTTCTCCAGAACACATCAGACATTCCTTTATATGCAGCCTCTGAATTGGCTTGTTGAGCTTGCAGTCTACAAATATTTCAAATACAGTTGAGATAGACATAGTCTTTTATGTATATATATACAGTTTCACAATTCTGAATTCTTACCTTGTTCTAATAACCTGTAAAGGGTAAACACATGTTGCTCCCAGAGCTCCAGAGACAGTGCCACAACCCAATTGTACCAGAGGACCAGGTTCTACATTATTATAATAACCAGGAATCAAGGAAAATAAATTGGAAAGAAAAAGGTTGGAAATGCCAACAAATTCTAAGCAAGAGCTTACCGGTGTCCTTTATGATATATGTCCTGGAGGCATCTTTCAAAGTCTCATATACAGCAAGATCAATTCCAGCATAAGGGACAATACCAAGCAAAGATGGAACAAGACCTCTATAGAATGCTCGAGGCCCTTCATGCTTCAATATATCCCTTGATAATGTACCAAGACTAGGAACTTTACCACTCTCGCAAGAGAAAGTCTGCAGCCTCGTCTTTACTAAATCTATGGGATAAATTGCTGTTTGTGCTATTGCACCAGCCAAACCACCAGCAACGAGGCGTTCAGAAGCACCAACTGCACTCTTGTTTTCTCCTTTGCTGTTCATTATATACTCTTTCAATGTCTCGTACGCATAAAACCTTATTGCACTTTCTGGAGCAACTTTTACGACATTCAAACCGTTACCTCTAAAAAATCCCAATAGACCACCCCGGATAAATATATCCTTAACTGCATGTGTGACGGTAGTACGCGTTGTTTGCACTTGCATGATCACTTTAAGACGATCAAGAGGTGCCGTTGCAGTACGAGATGCTGCGCCAGCAATGCCTCCTGCAATCAGATATTTACTTGCGCTGACATGCTTACTTAAGCCTTCTGGTATAGCAGCCTGTTCACCTATATCTACAAGGCAAACTCTTTCCCAGTGATGATAAATGTTCTCGATTGTTGCTTCATTGGGATAAAGCATAAGAAAATCCCTCCATTCTTCAAAAGTAATAATTCCATTGTTGTCCTTGTCCACATGCTCAACAAATCGTGCAAGCTCCTCATCATCAATCTCTATACCTGCAAACAACAAACTGGCATCGCTTGTAAGTTATATTATGGATGCAAAAAGTTGAAAGCTCTAAATAACCAGAGTTCAAGGAGATCCAAGCAAACTATGTTAGTGCTTCATAATATATAGACAGAGCCCGCACTTTTTTTGGGCAGAAGAGTGGTAACCTAATAAGATAGCAATGAGGTTCAAGAATAAAATATGCAAATTTCTACAAGCTTGACACTATGCAGGAATCAATTCGAATTTAACTGAGACACTACAGAAGAGACACTAGTTAATCTTAGTTGATATTGGAGAATCTGGGATAGAGAAGAGCAAATATGCCAAAGCATGGGAGTCTGAATGAAGAACTATCAATCAAATATAAGTTGCTCTGTAACTTAATGGAAAACAAAACCAGCTTAACATAACCTTCAATATAAATAAAAATCCCACGTCAAATGACCAAGGCATATAGCTAGCAGCTAGCCAATATAACCATTTTAACCTATTTCTCTAGCATGCCGGGAGGCATTTTTTCCTGCAAAGACATCCATGCCAAGAATAGCTCATAAGTATAAGTCAACCTAAGCTGTATTTCGTCATTTCATTTCAGTATCAAGGAATTCACTTAGAAAATTCATTGGCTAACTCGCATGTATCTCTACAGAACACCATGCTAGCAGTCAGATAAAGAATATGAAGCTTCACCATATTTTTCGAATTAGGCAACGCCCAACGTCTGAGCACGTTTCCTAGGCTGTACATTGCTTCAGTTAAGTGAGCTAATTTGCAACAATATGGATACAGGAATTTCTGAAAAGCACCAATAGAAGGATAGGTTTGACTATTTAAAAAAATAGTGATAAATAGTGGGGCTTTAGCCCACCACCTGCTCAAGCTGCTGCCGGCGAGCTGCTTGCATGCTACAGGAGGTAGCCGCCAACAGGGAGGGAGAGGGAGAAAGAGGAGATAGCGAAGCAAGCTTTGCTGCCGGCGAGCTGCTAATGCAGGACCCCTGAGCCAACCGCTGCCTTGCCGCCGGCTGCTGCATCTGGTGGCACCACTGTGGCCACGTCGTCTATATCGGGACCTAGGAGAAAGATTGGATCAGGGGGAGTGGACAGAAGGGAGCATTGGGTCGGGATAACTAGGGTCATGCTGCCCTTAGGCCTTGTAAATGCTAGATGCTTAGGGAGGTGCTTAGAAAAATAAACCGGGTTTTTCTGAAGCACCAGTGCCTATTTCTACCGGAGAGACGCCTAGTTAAGCGTCTACCCTGTACAAATAAGCACCGGTGCTTAAAGAAAGCCTGGTTTATTTCTCCAAGCACCTTACATTGTACAAGGCCTTAATGGGATGATGATGGGCTGGAGGTACCTACAACATATTCTGTAAGTATCCCACAAGTATCAGGAATTAAAATTGATTGCTTTAATGCTATATCAGGGGATACTCGGCTGATACGTATCCAACATGTCGATACGGATACGATGCTCCAGCCACGTATCAGTGTTTTTGACGCATCTGGTTTTAGTTGCCTATGTCATGCAATGTTTAGCAACGAGGTATATAATCTTGGGACTGCCTAGCTAAGCTGCAGCCATGTTGGCTGCCGTACAAATTGCACCAACAAGCAGGATAGGATTGCTCCCTCGGATAGTGTTTTTGACGCATCTGATTTTAGTTGCCTATGCCATGCAACGTTTAGTAACAAGGTATATAATATTGGGACTGCCTAGCTAAGCTGCAGCCGCGTTGGCTGTCGTACTAATTGCACCAACAAGCAGGATAGGATTGCTCCCTCGGACAGTGTTTTTAACGCATCTGATTTTAGTTGCCTATGCCATGCAACGTTTAGTAAGAAGGTATATAATCTTGGGACTGCCTAGCTAAGCTGCAGCCGCGTTGGCTGTCGTACTAATTGCACCAACAAGCAGGAGAGGATTGCTCCCTTGGACAAGGTGAAGATCAATAAACAATAGGGTAGCGGTTATGAACTGTCCAAGTTTTCGGCATCAGCAATAACGTGATGTCTAAAGAAATGGATAGGATTTGGGGCTGCATGCATGCATGTTTGTTCCAATACCAATGAATGACCACATAATTAAAGAATACCCATAATCAGGAAAAAAAACATGTTCCACATATTGGGCAGAACCAAACTATAATAGTGTATATCTAGTCGAAGCATGAGATGGTATGCCGATTATGCACACCCAGTATAAGCTATACATTCGTGCTGGATTATTATGCACTTCAATGCAGGAGAGCATGCCAAGTGACAACATTAGGTGTGTTCATAGTCGTTTTTAGTGGTAACGTGGAGCTGTTTGATAAGAGAGGATTTAGGGCCACACAATTATTTAAATGATCTAAACTATGACTTATCAACGCCTACATCTGGCAGAATATCATGTTACTGAAAATGTGAGTGGCTGGAAATAAACCATCAATATTAGTTGTAGCAGAGAAAATCCATCTCTGCACCCGAGCTCATCTGCACCTGCGCTTACAGAAAAAATCAAAACAAATACTAAAAAAATTCCAAAAATTCCAAAAAAAAATTGTGGGGTAGACAATTTGATGCGTGAGGCCCGCTCCAAATTTCAAGTCATTTGGACGTTTGATCAGCTCTCAGCAAAAAAGACAAATTGGGGGTCTGTAAAAATGTTTACTGTTCATGTACTGTTTTGGCCCGATTTGTCTTTTTTGCTGAGAGCTGCTCAAATGTCCAAATGACTTGAAATTTGGAGCGGGCCTCACGCATCAAATTTTCTACCACACAAAAAAAATTGGAATTTTTTGAATTTGTTTTGAATTTTTTACGAATTTTTTTCTAACCGGGTGCAGATGAGCCTGGGCACCGAAACGCCCTACTCTTTTAGCAGCTGTTTTCATGTGTTCAATTTCAACTCGATTAGAAAGTAGTGGAACAAGAAATCGACTTAACTGTAAACCACGACGAACTTGAAAGCATTGGCAAAATTTCAGTAGTGTTCTATAGCATAAAACAGCCAAACTATGAGAAAACATGATGCCTTCATGGCTATTGACATTATGCAGCAAGTTATATGCTCATATTAGTTACTTTCTCCCTTCACTATTATAAGATGTTCTAACTTTTTTCTGAATCAGTTGTACATAGACGCATTTTACTGTGTTTGTTCACTCATTTCAGTACGTATGTAGTCCATATTTAAATATCCAAAACATCTTATATAATTTGGAACAGAGGGAGTAATTAGGAAAGCTAACAAGACCTGCACTGTCATACATCACTGCACAATTATTTTACTGGAAAGCTACGATACACCACCATGTAATTGAGTCTACAGAACACGACTAGGTACCAAGGCAAGGCACAGACCCCAAAAGAAAGCACTTCAATCAACATAAGGTGCAGTGAAATTGAAGTTCCAAGGTCCAAAACACACATGTTCCAGCATGGCACGGTATATGACAGAAAAACAGAGAACAAACAAATTGCCAACTGATCATAGACCAAACAGTGGGCCTACTAAATACTAGTGGTATGGTATTTCTAACTCTAAAGATTCAGCCAATTCTTAGCAGTACATTGCCAGAGTCAACAAGAATTGTAAGCCTTCAGTGATCATGTATGGTAAAGAAATAGGTTGGACTTCAAATGTATCGAATGTGCTACATATGTTATGAACCGTTGCAAATTAATCTATAGATGAAATGTGTTGCTGTGTTGGTGTTCAGCTTTTTGATGGAATTAGTAGTGTACAACTCTGTTCTAAAGTTTTATAAATTCAAAACTTCAGTGGTGCTATTGGAGTAATATTTTTATTTTATTTTGCACCAAACAAATGTTAAGCACTCAGGTACATTGCCCTTTTGCTTACTGCATCTTAAGTGATTTACGGATCCAATATCCCAACTGGGCATTTTGGGTTCTGGCCAGTTTTGCTGTAGCTTGACAAACCGAGGTATCCTACAACGAGAAAGATATATAAATTGATGCCTAAGTGCCTGACTTAAACAACATGTTTCGTACACTACAAATCTTTTTGCAGGAGCAAGACAACAGCATTAAGTCCATCCCCAACTGTGCATCCAACATGAACACTAAACGTGACGGTTATGGTACTATTGCTCAGCTGCTTTTCGTCGTGTTAATACAAACTAAACTCTAAAGTCGGGTTGACATCTTATGTACTCTCAATTTGCTAGTGGTGACACACTGGTTAAAATTGATGTTCCTAATCTGAGAGGTTAAATTACAATTCCATTGAGAAATAAATAATAAGCTTACATGCTTAACAAATTCAATGTATTACTCGATCATCTCATATTTTGCCAAATAGCCAAGGTACCTCCTAGAGCTCAGTCTCCACTGCTCAGACACTACAATAAGGCCAGTTCTGGCCCTCAGGGCCTACCGAGACTCACCATTCTGTGAAAACAGACATACACTCACTAGAAGTGTGATTGAACATAATTGGTACCGGTATCTACTATCTATTCAATCGCAAAGGACACGTCTAATCTCCAGATATGACAACAGTGATATACATCTGCTCACAGAGCAAACCCGTAAGAAGAAAAAAAGGGCAACACTCCAACGGGTTGGCTACTAAATTGCTCCAAGCATCCAACGACAACCAGTCGGAAATATGCTACGGAAACTACATTTCGCACAACAACGTCATAATTTATAGTTCAGATGCCACCGCAACCAACGTGTGAGCGCACGGCATGGGCGCGGGAGTATTGCGGAGGTCGGTAGCGGTGCAGACGGGGGTGAGGGGTGAGGCTACAACATACCAGCCTTGACGAGGGCGTCCCAGAGCTCCTCGGGGAGGATGCAGCCGTTGTGCTCGACGTCGATGGCCTGGAAGATGCGGTAGAGCTCGAGCTCCTTGTCGTCCATGTAGCGCCTGAAGTCGTCGTAGCCGACGCGGCCGTCGCGGTCGCGGTCGCAGGCGCGGAGCAGCTCCCGCGCGTACTTGCACTCGGCGGGGACCTGCAGCGCGGCGAGGCCGGCCTCGATCTGCGCGTAGTCGAGCTGGCCCCTCCCGGACGTGTCGAAGAAGTCGAACATGTCCCGGATCCGCGCCTCCCGCTCCTCCTCCGTCTCGTGGAGCGCCAGCAGCACGTGCTCCATGGTCACGGGCCCCGCCTTCCGCACCGGCTCGCACGGCCCCCCTGCCGTTGCCGCCGGCGCCGGCGCAGCCGTCGCCGCGGCGGCCACGGGGAGGGGTGCGGCGGTGCCGCGGGTTCCACCGCGTGGGCCGCCGCGCCGGGCATGGCGACGGCGGCGGCGAGGCGGAATGGGAGGAGGGGGAGGTGGTGGTGGTGGGTTGGTTTGGGGAATGGAATGGAATCGAGTCGGAATCGAAGGGAGAGGGAAAGGAGGGGAAGGAGGGGTAGAAGGGAAGGGAATGCACGTGTGGGTTTCAGCCCTACGGGTAGGGTACCCTACCCGCTGTATTGAGCGTTCCTGGATCGGTATGGGCTTCCCCATGTCTTCCTACGAAGTGGAACATCCTCCACTCAAGAAAATAAAACAAGTTTCGCTCAAAAAAAAAAGAAAATAAAACAAGTGCAAGACCCTGCTCGAGAATGCAAAGCGAAGGCACCAAAGTCCAATGGCATATCCTTTGTTTGAAAAAGCATATTACGTATGCGCTTTGATATTTATAGATTATCATTAAAATCTGGAGTATACAATACGGAGTATATGGGTAAGAATGTTTCCTCGCATATGGGGTTTCTTTGGATTACAAGATTTTCGTAGAACTTTTGGAGTATTTGAATCCTAAGATTCATTTTCCTGCGAAGAACTTTGACTCAATAAATTGGAGTTATCCAATTTCAGTGAAATCCTCTTATATGCCCTTTCGACAGGCGACATGTTATCTGGGCATTTAAAGTGTCATGCTTCTCTAAAGACGCATGGACGATTTGCTTCCAATGCTCCCACTACTTGGGCAAATAAACATGATAGGCATATTTGCCCGTTGTGTGCCTAGAACAAGAGGATAATTTTCCTGAGTTCTGTAGGTGCCCATGGGTTGTCGCGTTGTGGCAAGCTATGGTGTGGGTGTGGCATTTTCGGACGTGGAGATGATACATAACTTGGGGAAGGAATGGGTCGTGGACCTGCTCGTTGAACTCTCAGAAAATGGACAGGCTCGTATGCTCATGATCCTATGGAGGAGTGAAAGTGCATCTAATCCCAGGGCGATTTGGTAATTCATCACAACATATATCTCATTGAACTAATGCCTACTCAAATAATATTTCAGAAAAAGTTCAATTTAGGTACAGCAATTGGGATGTGAAAGTGAGCTCCTCAAAATGCTAAGGACAAATGTTGGCCGGCCCCAAGACTCTTAGATTCGTATTTAAGTGATCCAAGGTTAAATTGAGTCCATAGGAAAGCCAATATAATTAAAAGGTTGATCGGTTATCACAAGCGTCTTGACTGTGATGCCATTGCTGGGCTACCATGCCTTGAAGAAGCCCTAGATTGCTTCCGTGAAGTTGGGGTGCTCTCATTTGTCACTGACAAGGAGCATTGGAATGAAGAGCTTCTTCTGCAGTTCTATGCCACTCTACACATATCAGGCTACAACAGGGATCCAAAGACACGGGTCCTTAAATGGATGACAGGAGATGTCCATCATGAAGCCAAAGCTCAGGATATCATCGAGCTAACTTCCCTGCCCACTCCTGGTGATCTGTATGAGCCAGGTTGTCAGCTATATGAACAAGAACTGCAGAGTATTTTTCAGAAGCCTAAGCCTAACATGAGTCAAATGCTCAGTATGATGAAGCATTTGGCCATTGATGCTGAATATCCGAAGGAGTTTTATGTCAAAAACCTCGAGTACCTGCCCCGCACCATATATCACATTCCGAGGCGTACTCTGTGGCCTATCAAGGGACATTCTCCTAACGTGAAGCTTGAAGGCGCCATGAAGACATTGGTCTTCTACATCATCAATGGCATCAGATTCAACACTCAAGACTTCTTCATTCGACAGTTGGCTGCTTCTGGCATTGATCTGCTTGGCCTCAAGTTTTATGCTCCCTGGGTGGTGCGGCTAATTAAGCTTCACTCAACAATCAACTATCAAGCTTCAGCGCGCAACCACGTTGTATTCTTGCCTGAAGTAGACATGTCTCATGAAGCTATTTATCCCGAGCCTGCCAAAGAGCCAATACGTGAAGACAATGCCGCCTATCAAAGCTTCACTCAACCTATTGAAGGCGTTCATGTGCCGAATCCTCCTGCTTCTGTTGGTCCACTTGCTGGTCAGCTTCGTCTGCTGCATCGTGCCAACACTGATGCAACTGCCATCGCAGTAGCACAACGACCTCAGAAGCGTGCTTGTGTCCTGAATGATAGAGAGCTTCTTGTATTAGTTCACCAGAAGTAGGATAGGCATCATGACTGGCTGAAGCGCCAGATGCGGAGCTTTCTCGTTGACATCAATCGCATTCGCAACCTTGCAACCAAGAACTCCTTTATTGCACATGAAGCCTGTCGGCGGTCCTGGAAGAGCCTCACAATGCTCTGTTCTAAAGATGATCTTCAAGCAGATGGCTTCACTGAACGCTTCAAGTTTGACTCCAGGCCTCCACAATCTGCAAGTTGGCGTCCAGCTCCTTCTCTTGAAGATTCTGAGTATTCATCTTCGGCTCCAACTGTTGTTGTGCGAGACATAGATGAAGAAGACAACGCCACTTCACCAGTGATGGCTTCACTGCACCAGGATTCTGCATCAGGCCCCTCTGCACCGCCCAACTCCAACGTCGACCCTGCTGCCCCAACATCTTCACCAATACCTCATGGGAACGAGTAGACACTATATGTCTTCAAACCTTTTTGGTCATTCCCGACAAAAGGGGGAGAAGCATATGAGTTGATAGTCTTCAAGCGGGTCCATATTGTTGGGGAACGTAGTATTTCAAAAAAAATCCTACGATCACGCAAGATCTATCTAGGAGAAGCATAGCAACGAGCGGGGAGAGTGTGTTCACGTACCCTCGTAGACCGAAAGTGGAAGCGTTTAGTAACGCGGTTGATGTAGTCGAACATCTTCACGATTCAACCGATCCAAGTACCGAACGTACGGCACCTCCGTGTTCAGCACACGTTCAGCACGATGACGTCCCTCGAGATCTTGATCCAGTTGAAGACGAGGGAGAGTACCGTCAGCAGCATGGCGATGGTGATGATGAAGTTATCGGCGCAGGGCTTCACCTAAGCACTACGACAATATGACCGAGGTGTGTAACTGCGGAGAGGGGCACCGCACTGTTGGGGAACGCAGTAATTTTTGCACACGCAAGATCCATCTAGGTGATGCATAGCAACGAGAGGGGAGAGTGTTGTCCACGTACCCTCGTAGACCGAAAGCGGAAGCGTTATGACAACGCGGTTGATGTAGTCGTACGTCTTCATGATCCGACCGATCCTAGTACCGAAAGTACGGCACCTTCGCGATCTGCACACGTTCAGCTCGGTGACGTCCCACGAACTCTAGATCCATCTGAGGTCGACGGAGTAGTTTCGTCAGCACGACGGCGTGACGATGGTGATGTGAAGTTACCGACGCAGGGCTTCGCCTAAGCACTACAACGATATGACCGAGGTAGAAATCTATGGAGGGGGCCACCGCACACGGCTAAACAATCAACTTGTGTGTTCTAGGGTGCCCCCCTACCCCCGTACATAAAGGAGCAAGGGGGGAGGCCGGCCAGCCCTATAGGCGCGCCAAGGGGGGAGGAATCCTCCTCCTAGTAGGAGTAGGATTCCTCCTTTCCTAGTCCTACTAGGAGGGGAAAGGAAGGAGAGGGGGAGGGAAAGGGAAAGAGGGGTCGTACCCCCCTCCCCTAGTCCAATTCGGACTCCCTTGGGGGGAGCCACCTCCTGGCTGCTGCCCTCTCTCTCCCCTAAAGCCCACTAAGGGCCCAATAACTTCCCGGGGGGGTTCCGGTAACCCTCCGGCACTTCGGTTTTATCTGAAACCTCCTGGAACATTTCCGGTGTCCGAATAACATGGTCCAGTATATCAATCTTCATGTCTCGATCATTTTGAGACTCCTCGTCATGTCCGTGATCACATTCGGGACTCCGAACTACCTTCGGTGCATCAAAACACATAAACTCATAATACCGATCGTCATCGAACGTTAAGCGTGCGGACCCTACGGGTTCGAGAACTATGTAGACATGACCGAGACTCATCTCCGGTCAATAACCAATAGCGGAACCTGGATGCTCATATTGGTTCGTACATATTCTACGAAGAACTTTATCGGTCAAACTGCATAACAACATACATTGTTCCCTTTGTCATCGGTATGTTACTTGCCCGAGATTCGATCGTCGGTATCTCAATACCTAGTTCAATCTCGTTACCGGCAAGTCTCTTTATTCGTTCCGTAATGCATCATCCCGCAACTACCTCATTAGTCACATTGCTTGCAAGGCTTATAGTGATGTGCCTTACCGAGAGGGCCCAGAGATACCTCTCCGACAATCGGAGTGAAAAATCCTAATATCGATCTATGCCAACTCAACAAACACCATCGGAGACACCTGTAGAGCATCTTTATAATCACCCAGTTACATTGTGACGTTTGATAGCACACTAACTGTTCCTCCGGTATTCGGGAGTTGCATAATCTCATAGTCATAGGAACATGTATAAGTCATGAAGAAAGCAATAACAACACACTAAACGATCATCGTGCTAAGCTAACGGATGGGTCAAGTCAATCACCATTCTCTAATGATGTGATCACGTTAATCAAATGACAACTCATGCCTATGGATAGGAAACTTAACCATCTTTGATTCAACGAGCTAGTCAAGTAGAGGCATACTGGTGACACTCTGTTTGTCTATGTATTAACACATGTACTAAGTTTCCGGTTAATACAATTCTAGCATGAATAATAAATATTTATCATGATATAAGGAAATATAAATAACAACTTTATTATTGCCTCTAGGGCATATTTCCTTCAGTCTCCCACTTGCACTAGAGTCAATAATCTAGATTACACAGTAATGATTCTAACACCCATGGAGTCTTGGTGCTGATCATGTTTTGCTCGTGAGAGAGGCTTAGTCAACTGGTCTTCAACATTCAGACCCGTATGTATCTTGCAAATCTCTATGTCTCCCTCCTTGACTTGATCGCGGATGGAATTGAAGCGTCTCTTGATGTGCTTGGTTCTTTTGTGAAATCTGGATTCCTTTGCCAAGGAAATTGCACCAGTATTGTCATAAAAGATTTTCATTGGACCCGATGCACTAGGTATGATATCTAGATCGGATATGAACTCCTTCATCCAGACTTCTTCATTTGCTGCTTCCGAAGCAGCTATGTACTTCGCTTCACACGTAGATCCCGCCACGACGCTTTGCTTAGAACTGCACCAACTTACAGCTCCACCGTCAATATAAATACGTATCCGGTTTGTGACTTAGAGTCATCCTGATCAGTTTCAAAGCTTGCATCAACGTAACCATTTACGACGAGCTCTTTGTCACCTCCGTAAACGAGAAACATATCCTTAGTCCTCTTCAGGTATTTCAGGATGTTCTTTACCGCTATCCAGTGATCCACTCCTGGATTACCTTGGTACCTCACTGCTAAACTAATAGCAAGGCACACATCAGGTCTGGTACACAACATTGCATACATGATAGAACCTATGGCTGAAGCATAGGGAATGACTTTCATTTTCTCTCTATCTTCTGCAGTGGTCGGGCATTGAGTCTGCCTCAACTTCACACCTTGTAACACAGGCAAGAACCCTTTCTTTGCTTGATCCATTTTGAATTTCTTCAAAACTTTATCAAGGTATGTGCTTTGTGAAAGTCCAATTAAGCGTCTTGATCTATCTCTATAGATCTTGATGCCCAATATATATTCTTGTAAATACAGGCTTCTCCAAAAGTCTGTATAAAACCATATGCTTTGATCACACTATCAAAACGTTTATTCCAACTCCGAGATGCTTGCACCAGTCCATAAATGGATCGCTGGAGCTTGCACACTTTGTTAGCATCCTTTGGATTGATAAAACCTTCGGGTTACATCATATACAACTCTTCTTCTAGAAATCCATTCAGGAATGCAGTCTTTACATCCATTTGCCAAATTTCATAATCATAAAATGCATCAATTTCTAACATGATTCGGGCGGACTTAAGCATCACTACGGGTGAGAAGGTCTCATCGTAGTCAACTCCTTGAACTTGTCCAAAACCTTTCACAACAAGACGAGCTTTGTAGATAGTAATATTACCGTCAGTGTCAGTCTTCTTCTTGAAGATCCATTTATTCTCGATGGCTTGCCGATCATCGGGCAAGTCAACCAAAGTCCACACTTTGTTCTCATACATGGATCCCATCTCAGATTTCATGGCCTCAAGCCATTCCGTGGAATCTGTGCTCATCATCACGTCCTCATAGTTCGTAGGTTCGTCATGGTCAAGTAACATGACCTCCAGAATTGGATTACCGTACCACTCTGGTGCGGATCTTACTCTGCTTGACCTACGAGGTTCAGTAGTAACTTGATCTGAAGTTACATGATCATCATCATTAGCTTCCTCACTGATTGGTGTAGTAGTCACACTAACTGATTTCTGTGATGAACTACTTTCCAATAAGGGAGCAGGTACAGTTACCTCATCAAGTTCTACTTTCCTCCCACTCACTTCTTTCGGGAGAAACTCCTTCTCTAGAAAGGATCCATTCTTAGCAACTAATGTCTTGCCTTCGGATCTGTGATAGAAGGTGTACCCAACAGTCTCCTTTGGGTATCCTATGAAGACACATTTCTCCGATTTGGGTTCGAGCTTATCAGGTTGAAGCTTTTTCACATAAGCATCGCAACCCCAAACTTTAAGAAACGACAACTTAGGTTTTTTGCCATACTATAGTTCATAAGGTGTCATCTCAACGGATTTAGATGGTGCCCTGTTTAAGGTGAATGCAGCCGTCTCTAAAGCATAACCCCAAAACGATAGCGGTAAATCAGTAAGAGACATCATAGATCGCACCATATCTAGTAAAGTACGATTACGGCATTCGGACACACCATTACTGTGGTGTTCCGGGTGGCGTGAGTTGGGAAACTATTCTGCATTGTTTCAAATGAAGACCAAACTCCTAACTCAAATATTCTCCTCCACGATCAGATCACAGAAACTTTATTTTCTTGTTACGATGATTTTCCACTTCACTCTAAAATTCTTTGAACTTTTCAAATGTTTCAGACTTATGTTTTATCAAGTAGATGTACCCATATCTGCTCAAATCATCTGTGAGGGTCAGAAAATAACGATACCCGCCGCGAGCCTCAATGTTCATTGGACCACATACATCAGTATGTATGATTTCCAATAAATCTGTTCCTCGCTACATTGTTCCGGAGAACGGAGTTTTAGTCATCTTGCCCATGAGGCATGGTTCTCAAGTACCAAGTGATTCATAATCAAGTGATTCCAAAAGTCCATCAGAATGGAGTTTCTTCATGCGCTTTACACCAATATGACCCAAACGACAGTTGATACATCTCCAACGTATCTATAATTTTTTATTGTTCCATGCTATTATATTACCCGTTTTGGATGTTTATGGGCTTTATTATACACTTTTATATTATTTTTGGGACTAACCTATTAACCGGAGGCCCAGCCCAAATTGTTGTTTTCTTGCCTATTTCAGTGTTTCTAAGAAAAGGAATATCAAACGGAGTCCAAACGGAATGAAACCTTCAGGAGAGTTATTTTTGGAACGAAAGCAATCCAGGAGAATTGGAGTAGACATCAGGGAAGCTTCGAGAAAGCCACGAGGCAGGGAGGCGCGCCCTACCCCCTGGGCTCTCCCCCCACCCTCGTGGCTCCCCTGACCGACTTCTTTCGCCTATATATGTCCATACACCCTAAAAATATCGGGGAACACAATAGATCGGGAGTTCCGCCGCCGCAAGCCTCTATAGCCACCAAAAACCAATCGAGACCCTGTTCCGGCACCCTGCTGGAGGGGGAATCCCTCACCGGTGGTCATCTTCATCATCCCGGCGCTCTCCATGACGAGGAGGGAGTAGTTCACCCTTGGGGCTGAGGGTATGTACCAGTAGCTATGTGTTTGATCTCTCTCTCTCTCTCTCTCTCTCTCTCTCTCTCTCTCGTGTTCTTGAGGTGATATGATCTTGATGTATCGCGAACTTTGCTATTATAGTTGGATCTTATGGTGTTTCTCCCCCTCTACTCTCTTGTAATGGATTGAGTTTTCCCCTTGAAGTTATCTTATCAAATTGAGTCTTTAAGGATTTGAGAACACTTGATGTATGTCTTTCATGTGCTTATCTGTGGTGACAATGGGATATCACGTGATTCACTTGATGTATGTTTTGGTGATCAACTTGCGAGTTCCGTGACCTCATGAACTTATGCATAGGGGTTGGCACATGTTTTCGTCTTGACTCTCCAGTAGAAACTTTGGGGCACTCTTTGAAGTACTTTGTTTGGTTGAATAGATGAATCTGAGATTGTGTGATGCATATCGTATAATCATACCCACAGATACTTGAGGTGACATTGGAGTATCTAGGTGACATTAGGGTTTTGGTTGATTTGTGTCTTAAGGTTTCTAGTACGAACTCTATGATAGATCGAACGGAAAGAATAGCTTCATGTTATTTTACTACGGATCTTGAATAGATCGATCAGAAAGGATAACTTTGAGGTGGTTTCGTACCCTACAATAATCTCTTCGTTTGTTCTCCACTATTAGTGACTTTGGAGTGACTCTTTGTTGCATGTTGAGGGTAGTTATATGATCCAATTATGTTATTATTGTTGAAAGAACTTGCACTAGTGAAAGTATGAACCCTAGGCCTTGTTTCCTAGCATTGCAATACCGTTTGTGCTCACTTTTACCACTTGTTACCTTGCTGTTTTTATATTTTCAGATTACAAAAACATATATCTGTCATCCATATTGCACTTGTATCACCATCTCTTCACCGAACTAGTGCACCTATACAATTTACCATTATATTGGGTGTGTTGGGGACACAAGAGACTCTTTGTTATTTGGTTGCAGGGTTGCTTGAGAGAGACCATCTTCATCCTACGCCTCCCACGGATTGATAAACCTTAGGTCATCCACTTGAGGGAAATTTGCTACTGTCCTACAAACATATGCACTTGGAGGCCCAACAACGTCTACAAGAAGAAGGTTGTGTAGTAGACATCAGCAGTGCCACAAATAAGTTGCACTATCATTATCAACTCTGCATCTTTTGGCTTCAATATTATGAATATGTGTGTCACTACTATCGAGATTCAGCAAAAATAGACCACTCTTCAAGGGTGCATGACCATAAAAAATATTACTCATATAACTAGAACAACCATTAATCTCGGATTTAAATGAATAACCGTCTCGCATCAACCAAGATCCAGATATAATGTTCACGCTTAACGCTAGCACCAAATAACAATTATTCAGGTCTAAAACTAACCCCGAAGGTAGATGTAGAGGTAGCGTGCCGACGGCGATCACATCGACTTTGGAACCATTTCCCACGCGCATCATCACCTCGTCCTTAGCCAATCTTCGCTTAATCCGTAGTCCCTGTTTCGAGTTGCAAATATTAGCAACAGAACCAGTATCAAATACCCAGCCACTACTGCGGGCATTAGTAAGGTACACATCAATAACATGTATATCACATATACCTTTGTTCACCTTGCCATCCTTCTTATCCGCCAAATACATGGGGCAGTTCCGCTTCTAGTGACCAGTCCCTTTGAAGTAGAAGCACTCAATCTCAGGCTTAGGTCCAGACTTGGGCTTCTTCACTTGAGCAGCAACTTGCTTGCCGTTCTTCTTGAAGTTCCCCTTCTTCCCTTTACCCTTTTTCTTGAAACTGGTGGTCTTGTTGACCATCAACACTTGATACTCCTTCTTGATTTCTACCTCCGCAGCTTTTAGCATTGCGAAGAGCTCGGAATTGTCTTATCCATCCCTTGCATATTATAGTTCATCACGAAGCTCTTGTAGCTTGGTGGCAGTGATTGAAGAACTCTGTCAATGACACTATCATCAGGAAAGATTAACTCCCAGCCGAGTCAAGTGGTTGTGGTATCTAGACATTCTGAGTATATGTTCACTGACAGAACTATTCTCCCCCATTTTTAAGATGTAGAACTTATTGGATACTTCATATCTCTCAATCCGGACATTTGCTTGAAATATTAACTTCAACTCCTGGAACATCTCATATGCTCCATGGAGTTCAAAACGACGTTGAAGCCCCAGTTCTAAGCCGTAAAGCATGGCACACTGAACTATCGAGTAGTCATCAGCTTTGCTTTGCCAAACGTTCTTAACGTCATCAACAGCATCTGCAGTAGGCCTAGCACCAAGTGGTGCTTCCATGACTTAATTCTTCTATGTAGCAATGAGGGTAATCCTCAAGTTACGGACCCAGTCCGTGTAGTTGTACCATCATCTTTCAACTTAGCTTTCTCTAGGAACGCATTAAAATCCAAAGGAACAGTAGCACGGGCCATTGATCTACAACAACATAGACATGCAAAATACTATTAGGTACTAAGTTCATCATAAATTAAAGTTCAATTAATCATATTACTTAAGAACTCCCACTTAGATAGACATCCCTCTAATCATCTAAGTGATCACGTGATCCAAATCAACTAAACCATGTCCGATCATTACGTGAGATGGAGTAGTTTTTAATGCTGAACATCACTATGTTGATCATATCTACTATATGATTCTCCCTCGACCTTTCGGTCTCAGTGTTCCGAGGCCATATCTGCATATGCTAGGCTCGTCAAGTTTAACCCGAGTATTCTGCGTGTGCAAAACTGGCTTGCACCCGTTGTATGTGAACGTAGAGCTTATCACACCCGATCATCACGTGGTGTCTCGGCACGATGAACTTTCACAACAGTGCATACTTAGGGAGAACACTTGTACCTTGAAATTTAGTGAGAGATCATCTTATAATGCTACCGCCGAACTAAGTAAAATAAGATGCATAAAGGATAAACATCACATGCAATCAATATAAGTGATCTGATATGGCCATCATCATCTTGTGCCTTTGATCTCCATCTCTAAAGCACTGTCATGATCACCATCGTCACCAGCGCGACACTTTGACTCCATCGTAGCATCGTTGTCGTCTCGCCAACTATTGCTTCTATGACTATCGCTACCGCTTAGTGATAAAGTAAAAACAATTACAGGGCGATTGCATTGCATACAATAAAGCGACAACCATATGGCTCCTACCAATTGCCGATAACTCTGTTACAAAACATGATCATCTCATACAATAAAATTTAGCATCATGTCTTGACCATATCACATCACAACATGCCCTGCAAAAACAAGTTAGACGTCCTCTACTTTGTTGTTGCAAGTTTTACGTGGCTGCTACAGGCTGAGCAAGAACCGTTCTTACCTACGCATCAAAACCACAACGATTTTTCGTCAAGTTTGTTGTTTTAACCTTCAACAAGGACCGGGCGTAGTCACACTCGATTCAACTAAAGTTGGAGAAACTGACACCTGCCAGGCACCTGTGTGCAAAGCTAGAACCAGTCTTGCGTAAGCGTACGCATAATGTCGGTCCGGGCCGCTTCACCCAACAATACCCCCGAATCAAAGTATGACATGCTGGTAAGCAGTATGACTATTATCGTCCACAACTCTTTGTGTTCTACTCGTGCATATAACATCTACGCATAGACCTGACTCGGATGCCACTGTTGGGGAACGCAGTAATTTCAAAAAAATTCCTATGCACACGCAAGATCCATCTAGGTGATGCATAGCAACGAGAGGTGAGAGTGTTGTCCACGTACCCTCATAGACCGAAAGCGGTAGCGTTATGACGATGCGGTTGATGTAGTCATACGTCTTCATGATCCGACCGATCCTAGTACCGAAAGTACGGCACCTCCGCGATCTGCACACATTCAGCTCGGTGATGTCCCACGAACTCTAGATCCAGATGAGGTCAAGGGAGAGTTTTGTCAGAACGACGGCGCGATGATGGTGATGATGAAGTTACCGACGCAGGGCTTCGCCTAAGCACTACAACGATATGACTGAGGTGGAAATCTATGGACGGGGGCACCACACACGGCTAAACAATCAACTTGTGTGTTCTAGGGTGCCCCCTGCCCCCATATATAAAGGAGCAAGGGGGGAGGCCGGCCGGCCCTATAGGCGCGCCAAGGGGGGAGGAATCTTCCTCCTAGTAGGAGTAGGATTCCTCCTTTCCTAGTCCTACTAGGAGGGGAAAGGAAGGAGAGGGGGAGGGAGAGGGAAAGAGGGGTCGCGCCCCCTCCCCTAGTCCAATTCAGACTCCCTTGGGGGGGGGGCACCTCCAGGCTGCTGCCCTCTCTCTCCCCTAAAGCCCACTAAGGGCCTAATTGTTGGGGAATATAGTAATTTCAAAAAAAAAACCTACGCACACACAAGATCATGGTGATGCATAGCAACGAGAGGGGAGAGTGTTGTCCATGTACCCTCGTAGACCGAAAGCGGAAGCGTTAGCACAACGCGGTTGATGTAGTCGTACGTCTTCACGATCCAACCGATCAAGTACCAAACGCACGGCACCTCCGAGTTCAGCACACGTTCAGCCCGATGACGCCCCTCGAACTCCGATCCAGCCGAGTGTTGAGGAGAGTTTCACAAGACGACGACGTGGTGACGATGATGATGTTCTACCGACGCAGGCTTCGCCTAAGCACCGCCTGATAGATATCAAGGTGGACTATGGTGGAGGGGGGCACCGCACACGGCTAAAAGATCAAACGATCTATTGTTGTCTCTAGGGTGCCCCCTTGCCCTCGTATATAAAGGAGCAAGGGGGGAGGTGCGGCCGGGCAGGAAGGGGCGCGCCAAGAGGAGTCCTACTCCCACCGGGAGTAGGACTCCCTCCCCTTTCCTTGTTGGATTAGGAGCAGAGAGGGAAAGAGGTGGAGGAGAAGAAGGAAAGGGGGGCGTCGCCCCCCTCTCCTTGTCCTATTCGGACTAGGGGGAGGGGCGCGCGGCCCTTGCCCTGGTCGCTTCTCCTCTTCTCCACTAAGGCCCACTATGGCCCATTAACCCGCGGGGGGTTCCGGTAACTCCTCCGGTAGTCCAGTAAAATCCCGATTTCACCCGGGACACTTCCGATATCCAAATATAGGCTTCCAATATATCAATCTTCATGTCTCGACCATTTCGAGACTCCTCGTCATGTCCGTGATCACATCCGGGACTCCGAACAATCTTCGGTACATAAAAACATATAAACTCATAATATAATTGTCATCGAAACGTTAAGCGTGCGGACCCTACGGGTTTGAGAACTATGTAGACATGACCGAGACACGTCTCTGGTCAATAACCAATAGTGGAACCTGGATGCTCATATTGGCTCCCATATATTCTACGAAGATCTTTATCGGTCAGACCGCATAACAACATACGTTGTTCTCTTTGTCATCGATATGTTACTTGCCCGAGATTCGATCGTCGGTATCTCAATACCTAGTTCAATCTCGTTACCGGCAAGTCTCTTTACTCGTTCCGTAGTACATCATCCCGCAACTAACTAATTAGTTGCAATGCTTGCAAGGCTTAAGTGATGTGCATTACCGAGTGGGCCCAGAGATACCTCTCCGACAATCGGAGTGACAAATCCTAATCTCGAAATACGCCAACCCAACAAGTATCTTTGGGGACACCTGTAGAGCACCTTTATAATCACCCAGTTACATTGTGACGTTTGGTAGCACACAAAGTGTTCCTCCGGTAAATGGGAATTGCATAATCTCATAGTCACAGGAACATGTATAAGTCATAAAGAAAGCAATAGCAACATACTATACGATCGAGTGTTAAGCTAACATAATCGGTCAAGTCAATCACATCATTCTCCGAATTATGTGATCCCGTTAATCAAGTGACAACCCATGTCAATGGCTAGGAAACATAACCATCTTTGATCAACGAGCTAGTCAAGTAGAGGCATACTAGTGACACTCTGTTTGTCTATGTATTCACATAAGTATTACGTTTCCGTTTAATACAATTCTAGCATGAATAGTAAACATTTATCATGATATAAGGAAATAAATAATAACTTTATTATTGCCTCTAGGGCATATTTCCTTCAGTCTCCCACTTGCATTAGAGTCAATAATCTAGACTACACAGTAATGATTCTAACACCCATGGAGCCTTGGTGCTGATCATGTTTTGCTCGTGGAAGAGGCTTAGTCAACAGGTTTGCAACATTTAGATCTGTATGTATCTTGCAAATTTCTATGTCTCCCACCTGGACTAAATCCCGGATGGAATTGAAGCGTCTCTTGATGTGCTTGGTTCTCTTGTGAAATCTGGATTCCTTCGCCAAGGCAATTGCACCAGTATTGTCACAAAATATTTTCATTGGACCCGATGCACTAGGTATGACACCTAGGTCGGATATGAACTCCTTCATCCAGACTCCTTCATTTGCTGCTTCCGAAGCAACTATGTAATCCGCTTCACACGTAGATCCCGCCGCGACGCTTTGTTTAGAACTGCACCAACTGACAGCTCCACCATTCAATGTAAACACGTATCCGGTTTGCGATTTAGAATCGTCCGGATCAGTATCAAAGCTTGCATCAACGTAACCATTTACGATGAGCTCTTTGTCACCTCCATAAACGAGAAGCATATCCTTAATCCTTTTCAGGTATTTCAGGATGTTTTTGACCGCTGTCCAGTGATCCACTCCTGGATTACTTTGGTACCTCCCTACTAGACTTATAGCAAGGCACACATCAGGTCTGGTACACAGCATTGCATACATGATAGAGCCTATGGCTGAAGCATAGGGAACATATTTTATTTTCTCTCTATCTTCTGCAGTGGTCGGGCATTGAGTCTTACTCAACTTCACACCTTGTAACACAAGCAAGAACCTTTTCTTTGCTTGATCCATTTTGAACTTCTTCAAAACTTTGTCAAGGTATGTGCTTTGTGAAAGTCCAATTAAGCATCTTGATCTATCTCTATAGATCTTGATGCCCAATATATAAGCATCTTCACCGAGGTCTTTCATTGAAAAGCTCTTATTCAAGTATCCCTTTATGCTATCCAGAAATTCTATATCATTTCCAATCAGCAATATGTCATCCACATATAATATCAGAAATGCTACAGAGCTCCCACTCACTTTCTTGTAAATACAGGCTTCTCCAAAAGTCTGTACAAAACCAAATGCTTTGATCACACTATCAAAGCGTTTATTCCAACTCCGAGAGGCTTGCACCAGTCCATAAATGGGTCGTTGGAGCTTGCACACTTTGTTAGCTCCCATTGGATCGACAAAACCTTCCCGGTTGCATCATATACAACTCTCCTTCCAGAAATCCATTCAGGAATGCAATTTTGACATCCATTTGCCAAAATTCATAATCATAAAATGCGGCAATTGCTAACATGATTCGGACAGACTTAAGCACCGCTACGGGTGAGAAGGTCTCATCGTAGTCAATCCCTTGAACTTGTCGAAAACCTTTCGCAACAAGTCGAGCTTTATAGACAGTAACATTACCGTTAGCGTCAGTCTTCTTCTTGAAGATCCATTTATTTTCAATGGCTAGCCGATCATCGGGCAAGTCAACCAAAGTCCACACTTTGTTCTCATACATGGATCCCATCTTAGATTTCATGGCCTCAAGACATTTTGCGGAATCTAGGCTCACCATCACTTCTTCATAGTTTGTAGGTTCGTCATGGTCTAGTAATGTAACCTCCAGAACAGGATTACCGTACCACTCTGGTGCGGATCTTACTCTGGTTGACCTACGAGGTTCAGTGACAACTTGATCTGAAGTTCCATGATCATCATCATTAACTTCCTCACTAATTGGTGTAGGCGTCACAGGAACTGGTTTCTGTGATGGACTATTTTCCAACAAGGGAGCAGGTACAGTTACCTCATCAAGTTCTACTTTCCTCCCACTCACTTCTTTCGAGAGAAGCTCCTTCTCTAGAAAGGATCCATTCTTAGCAACGAATGTCTTGCCTTCGGATCTGTGATAGAAGGTGTACCCAACAGTCTCCTTTGGGTATCCTATGAAGACACATTTCTTCGATTTGGGTTCGAGCTTATCAGGTTGAAGCTTTTTCACATAAGCATCGCATCCCCAAACTTTAAGAAACGATAACTTTGGTTTCTTGCCAAACCACAGTTCATAAGGCGTCGTCTCAATGGATTTCGATGGTGCCCTATTTAACGTGAATGCAGCCGTCTCTAAAGCATAACCCCAAAACGATAGCGGTAAATCAGTAAGAGACATCATAGATCACACAATATCTAGTAAAGTACGATTACGACGTTCGAACACACCATTTCGCTGTGGTGTTCTGGGTGGCGTGAGTTGCGAAACTATTCCGCTTTATTTCAAATGTAGACCAAGCTCGTAACTCAAATATTCTCCTCCTCGATCAGATCGTAGAAACTTTATTTTCTTGTTACAATGATTTTCAACTTCGCTCTGAAATTCTTTGAACTTTTCAAATGTTTCAGACTTATGTTTCATTAAGTACATATACCCATATCTGCTCAAATCATCTGTGAAGGTGAGAAAATAACGATATCCGCCACGAGCCTCAACATTCATCGGACCACATACATCTGTATGTATGATTTCCAACAAATCTGTTGCTCTCTGCATAGTACCGGACAACGGCGTTTTAGTCATCTTGCCCATGAGGCACGGTTCGCAAGTACCAAGTGATTCCTAATCAAGTGGTTCCAAAAGTCCGTAAGTATGGAGTTTCTTCATGCGCTTTACACCGATATGACCTAAACGGCAGTGCCACAAATAAGTTGCACTATCATTATCAACTCTGCATCTTTTGGCTTCAACATTAAGAATATGTATATTACTACTATCGAGATTCATCAAAAATAGACCACTCTTTAAGGGTGCATGACCATAAAAGATATTACTCATATAAATAGAACAACCATTATTCTCTGATTTAAATGAATAACCGTCTCGCATCAAACAAGATCCAGATATAATGTTCATGCTCAACGCTGGCACCAAATAACAATTATTTAGGTCTAATACTAATCCCAAGGTAGATGTAGAGGTAGCGTGCCGACGATTTATCACATCAACTTTGGAACCATTTCCCACGCGCCGTCACCTCGTCCTTAGCCAATGTCCGCTAATCTATAGTCCTGTTTGAGTTGCAAATATTAGCAATGTAACCACTATCAAATACCCAGTGCTACTGCGAGCTCGTAAGGTACACATCAATAACATGTATATCACATATACCTTTGTTCACCTTGCCATCCTTCTTATCCGCCAAATACTTGGGGCAGTTTCGCTTCCAGTGACGAGTCTGCTTGCAGTAGAAGCACTCAGTCTCAGGCTTAGGTCCAGACTTGGGTTTCTTATCTTGAGCAGCAACTTGCTTGCTGTTCTTCTTGAAGTTCCCCTTCTTCTTCCCTTTGCCCTTTTTCTTGAAACTAGTGGTCTTATTGACCATCAACACTTGATGCTCCTTCTTGATTTCTACCTCCGCAGCCTTTAGCATTGCGAAGAGCTCGGGAATCGTTTTATCCACCCCTTGCATGTTATAGTTCATCACAAAGCTCTTGCAGCTTGGTGGCAGTGATTAAAGAATTCTGTCAATGACGCTATCATCCAGAAGATTAACTCCCAGTTGAATCAAGTGATTGTTATACCAAGACATTCTGAGTATATGCTCACTGACAGAACTATTCTCTTCCATCTTGCAGCTGTAGAACTTATTGGAGACTTCATATCTCTCAATCCGGGCATTTTCTCGAAATATTAAATTCAACTCCTGGAACATCTCATATGCTCCATGACGTTCAAAACGTCGTTGAAGTCCCGGTTCTAAGCTGTAAAGCATGGCACACTGAACTATCGAGTAGTCATCAGCTTTGCTTTGCCAGACGTTCTTAACGTCGTCAGTTGCATCTGCAGCAGGCCTGGCACCCAGCGGTGCTTCCAGGACGTAATTCTTCTATGCAGCAATGAGGATAATCTTCAAGTTACGGACCCAGTCCGTGTAATTGCTACCATCATCTTTCAACTTTGCTTTCTGAAGGAACGCATTAAAATTCAACGAAACAACAAAGACGGGCCATCTATCTACAATCAACATAGACAAGCAAGATACAATCGGTACTAAGTTCATGATAAATTTAAGTTCAATTAATCATATTACTTAAGAACTCCCACTTAGATAGACATCTCTAATCCTCTAAGTGATCACGTGATCCAAATCAACTAAACCATAACCGATCATCACGTGAAATGGAGTAGTTTTCAATGGTGAACATCACTATGTTGATCATATCTACTATATGATTCACGCCGACCTTTCGGTCTCGGTGTTCGAGGCCATATCTGCATAGGCTAGGCTCGTCAAGTTTAACTGAGTATTCTGCGTGTGCAAAACTGGCTTGCACCGTTGTAGATGGACGAGAGCTTATCACACCGATCATCACGTGGTGTCTGGGCACGACGAACTTTGGCAACGGTGCATACTCAGGGAGAACACTTTTATCTTGAAATTTAGTGAGAGATAATCTTATAATGCTACCGTCAATCAAAGCAAGATAAGATGCATAAAAGATAAACATCACATGCAATCAATATAAGTGATATGATATGGCCATCATCATCTTGTGCTTGTGATCTCCATCTCCGAAGCACCGTCATGATCACCATCGTCACCGGCGCGACACCTTGATCTCCATCATAGCATCGTTGTCGTATCGCTAATCTTATGCTTCTACGACTATTGCTACCGCTTAGTGATAAAGTAAAGCATTACAGGGCGATTGCATTGCATACAATAAAGCGACAACCATATGGCTCCTGCCAGTTGCCGATAACTTGGTTACAAAACATGATCATCTCATACAATAAAATTTAGCATCATGTCTTGACCATATCACATCACAACATGCCCTGCAAAAACAAGTTAGACGTCCTCTACTTTGTTGTTGCAAATTTTACGTGGCTGCTACGGGCTTAGCAAGAACCGTTCTTACCTCGCATCAAAACCACAGCGATAGTTTGTCAAGTTGGTGTTGTTTTAACCTTCGCAAAGACCGGGCGTAGCCACACTCGGTTCAACTAAACTTGGAGAAACTGACACCCGCCAGCCACCTGTGTGCAAAGCACGTCGGTAGAACCAGTCTCGCGTAAGCGTACACGTAATGTCGATCCGGGCCGCTTCATCAAACAATACCGCCGAACCAAAGTGTGACATGTTGGTAAGTAGTATGACTTGTATCGCCCACAACTTACTTGTGTTCTACTCGTGCATATAACATCAACGCATAAAACCTGGCTCGGATGCCACTGTTGGGGAACGTAGTAATTTAAAAAAAATTCCTACGCACACGCAAGATCATGGTGATGCATAGAAACGAGAGGGGAGAGTGTTGTCCATGTACCCTCGTAGACCGAAAGCGGAAGCGTTAGCACAACACGGTTGATGTAGTCGTACGTCTTCACGATCCAACCGATCAAGTACCGAACACAAGGCACCTCCAAGTTCAGCACACGTTCAGCCCGATGACGTCCCTCGAACACCGATCCAGCCAAGTGTTGAGGGAGATTTTCCTTGGCACGACGGCGTGGTGACGATGATGACGTTCTACCGACGCCGGGCATCGCCTAAGCACCGCTACAATATTATCGAGGTGGACTATGGTGGAGGGGGGCACCGCACATGGCTAAAAGATCAAACGATCTATTGTTGTCTCTAGGGTGCCCCCCTACCCCCGTATATAAAGGAGCAAGGGGGAGGTGCGGCCGGCCAGGAGGGGGCGCGCCAGGAGGAGTCCTACTCCCACCGGGAGTAGGACTCCCTCCCTTTTCCTTGTTGGATTAGGGGAAGAGGGAAAAAGAGGTGGAGGAGAAGAAGGAAAGGGGGGGCGCCGCCCCCTCTCCTTGTCCTATTCGGACTAGGGGGGAGGGGCGCGCGACCCTTGCCCTGGCCGCTTCTCCTCTTCTCCACTAAGGCCCACTATGGCCCATTAACCCCCGGGGGGTTCCGGTAACCCCTCCGGTACTCTAGTAAAATCCCGATTTCACCCGGAACACTTCCGATATCCAAATATAGGCTTCCAATATATCAATCTTCATGCCTCGACCATTTAGAGACTCCTCGTCATGTCCGTCATCACATCCGGGACTCCGAACAATCTTCGGTACATCAAAACATATAAACTCATAATATAACTGTTATCAAAACGTTAAGCGTGCGGACCCTACGGGTTCGAGAACTATGTAGACATGACCGAGACACGTCTCCGGTCAATAACCAATAGAGGAACCTGGATGCTCATATTGGATCCCACATATTCTACTAATACCTTTATTGGTCAGACCGCATAACAACATACGTTGTTCCCTTTGTCATCGTATGTTACTTGCCCGAGATTCGATCATCGGTATCTCAATACCTAGTTCAATCTCGTCGCCGGCAAGTCTCTTTACTCGTTCCATAGTACACCATCCCGCAACTAACTCATTAGTTGCATTGCTTGCAAGGCTTAAGTGATGTGCATTACCGAGTGGGCCCAGAGATACCTCTCCGACAATCGGAGTGACAAATCCTAATCTCGAAATACGCCAACCCAACAAGTACCTTTGGAGACACCTGAGCACCTTTATAATCACCCGATTCGTTGTGACGTTTGGTAGCACACAAAGTGTTCCTCCGGTAAACGGGAGTTGCATAATCTCATAGTCATAGGAACATGTATAAGTCATGAAGAAAGCAATAGCAACATACTATACGATCGAGTTCTAAGCTAACGGAATGGGTCATGTCGGGGGTTGGGTGCGACATATGCCAAAGGATGGCTTATCATGGTGGGAGCAAGTAGAACGTCGCCGGTGCCCGGAAGCGGGATGAGGTGTAGACATGAACGCCGACGGACTTTACCCAGGTTCGGGGCTCTCCTAGGAGATAACACCCCTACTCCTGCTCTACGGGGTCTCCGCATGATCACTAAGGCTCAAGTGAATACACAAGTGCTCCTCGAGGTGTATGCTAGA
Source organism: Aegilops longissima (assembly GCA_021605205.1). Taxonomy (NCBI): domain Eukaryota; kingdom Viridiplantae; phylum Streptophyta; class Magnoliopsida; order Poales; family Poaceae; genus Aegilops; species Aegilops longissima. The sequence continues at coordinate 615,732,628 of CM038682.1, read as the reverse complement.
GGTAGGAGAAGGCAAGGCTAGCTCTTCCATTTCCTCTATGATTCTAACTATCTCAGGTCCGGAACCCTTTGCATGGGTGCCCTGGGGGGTTTATATAGGCCTACCCCCCAGGGGTACATTGGTAATCCGGCCGGGGTAGGGCCCGGCCGCCAGTCTCTCTTGTGCCGGCTTCTTCGCCGACTACCGGGGCCCGTCGACTGGTGGGTCCCGCCGACCGGTGAGGTACGGGCCGACAGGCCGTACCCGCCGCTCCCGGGCTTGTCAGCGGCTGATCACTGTAGCCCGCGTCTCTAATGACGCAGGCTTGGTCAGGAGGTCATGGCTACAGCCCCGCCGTCTGGCGGGCGATTACTGTAGACACTCCCTATCTCATCGGATTAATGGTGCGTGGGTCCCGAGGAAGGGGCCGGCCGACTCCTAGAGGCCGACCTCCCTCGGGTCCGACTGGTAGGGCTCTTCACTGTCTTTTGGACTCTCGCTGACTAGCGGGGCCCAATGTCCTTGGGCCATACAGACAGGCCGTCGTGGGAACAGGGCTCCGCCCATACGGGGTGATGTCAGAAGCAGTGGCAATATGCCACGGGCGGAGATCTCCGCCGGTACGGTGCACTGTATGGCCATGCTTGCCTGATCTGGAGGAGGGGATGGGCTATATTGTAGCCACTCCCCGTCCCGTCCCCCTGACGAGGGCACAAGCTCTACAGGTGTCACGGGCTGACTCCTTGAGGCCGGCTTCTCTGGAAGCCGCCCGGCGGGAGTCAGCTTGACTCGGCCTTGCATCCAGGACTCGGCCACCTATGGGAAGCCGACTACTCCTTTAGTCGGCTTCCAGAAGGCGGCTCTTCGTCTCGTCATCTTGAGGGGCGCAGTCAGCCCCGATGTCTTGAAAGGTTTTGGGCCTCGGGTTAGCCTACCTGTGGCCCATTACTCCGACAGTAGTCCCCGAAGCTGGTGAGGCACCGTGGGCAATTGGTCGAGGAGCCTCAGCAGTTTCCTTCTCCCGGTGCCCGAGGTAGAGCTTCGTCCGTCTTCTGCCAAGCTGACCGGTTGGAGTCGGCCTCGCCCCAACCCGTCTTGACCAAACTTTCGAACGCCTTGGCGGGAGCCATGTGGCGTGCTAGCTAAGCTTTCGTGCCACCGCCCGCTTCGGGCCTGTCACGTGGTGGCGTCGGCGATCAAGGCGATCTGCCGCTTACGCCGACAGGACATGTCTTCGGATCGGGCTCGCCATTACCCTCCTCGGCTCGAGCGGATCCATCGCGCCGAGGCGGGCGGTTGAGATTCCCGCGGAGTTACTGCATGCAGTAACTCGCGTGGTAAGGATCGTGGGGGGCGTGGGGTAACGGCGTAGTTAATCCCACGCTCGCCCCCTCGGCTTCGCAGCCTGTGGGCCTATAAGTAGGCGGGGGAGGGGGAGCGGCAGGGCACACGCGTCCCCCTCCTCATTGCCTCCTCTTTCTTGCCTCCACTTCCTTCTTCCTCTCGCCGCCGCGCCCCCAAGCTACGTCGAGCGTCGCGGCGACCCATTCCCGATGAGCTCCTCTTCCACCGTCACGCCCCCCGCGGTGCGCTCCGGGGAGTGGGACGGCTCCGAGGTTCACGATGACCACATCGACTTCCTCCGCAAGACGCGTCGGCTGCCCAGCAAGGAGTTCGTGAAGGTCCGCCTCGTGCCGGAGAGAGAAATCTCGCCGGCGCCGGAGGAGGGCGAGCGGGCCGTCTTCCGCTCGCACTACCTGTGCGGCCTCGGTTTGCCGGCGAGCGCCTTCTTCCGCTCCTTCCTCGAGTTCTATGGACTCCAGCCGCACCACCTCACCCCGAACACGGTGGTGCTGCTGTCCGCCTTCGTCACTCTGTGCGAAGGCTTCCTCGGCGTCCTCCCCACCATCGAGCTAGGGGGGGAGTTCTTCTACACCAAGCTTGGCACCCATGTCGTAGGCGTGCCGGCTCAGTGCGGCGCGTTCATCGCGGTGTGGAGGACGGGGGCCGACAACCCGCTTCCCCCCATCACGCTGATAAAATCGGTGAAGATGTGGCAGCGGTCGTACTTCTACGTGAAGAGCGTCTTCGCTGAGGGCGACTGGGTCAACCTGTCGGCTTATGCAGCCGGGCGCGCCGGCCGGGAGGTAGCCCACTGGTCGTGCATCGGGCGGTCGCGACGCCTTTGGAGCCGCCGCCGTCGCCCGCTCCGAGTGATGACGAGTCGGAGGGCTGACTGGCCTGATTTGCTTTGGCGCGCCGTGGCGCGCCGAGTGCTCCCGCTTCAAGGCCGTCCTCACATGATTTGCCGATGAGCGCCACCGGATCCAAGCGGATGTGCACCAAGGAGATGCCTCACGAAGAGGTGGCCTACATGGTGAACTACTGCGAACCGAGAGCTCTCGGAAGAGTGGCGGTTCGGCAAGGAGCCGTGATTCGCACGCCAATCCTCCGCCCATGGTGAGTTGTTACTTTTCCTTCCTCCGATTCCTTGTTGCCGAGTCCGTCTTGTCGATCGACCGACCGGTCTTGACGAGCCCTCTCCTCCGCCAAGCCGGCCCGGCACTGCTGGGCCGGCCCACACCTCCCCGACAGGCGGAAAGCAATGTCGACGACCCCGACTTGGGGGCGGCGGCCTTGGAAAATGACGCCGAGGGAGGAGGCGGCAGAGCAGGCGGCGGAGGCTCGGGGCCAGCCTCGAGGACTGGCCTGACGATGACGCGGGGGAAGTCGCTCCTGTCACGCCCAAGATGCGACCCTGTCCTAAAGGAACTCGAAGGTCCCATCGAGGATAGAAGCGCATCTTGAAGACGCTTTTGCAAGGTGGATATCATTACATCAACATTACATAATAGTGGGGATACATCCAAGACATACAATGTCACATGAATACAATAATACATCATATACAAGATAAACATTCGACTACGGAGGAAACATAAACAGAAACTCAAACAATATCCACCCTGCTAGCCCAGGCTGCCGACCTGGAACCTATCCCCTGATCGAAGGCGAAGCAGAAGAAGAACTCCAAAACAAGCAAACATCACTCTCGCGTCATGATCATCGCACAACCTGTACCTGCAACTGTTGTTGTAGTAATCTGTGAGCCACGAGGACTCAACAATCCCATTACCATGGGTATCAAGACTAGCAAAGCTTAAAGGGAAAGGAAGGGGTGAAGTGGTAAGGTTGAAGCAGCGACTAAGTATGTATGGTGGCTAACATACGCAAATAAGAGCAAGAAGAGAAGCAAAGGAACGGTCGTCAACTAGTAATGATCAAGAAGTGATCCTGAACTCCTACTTACATCAGACATAACCCAGAAACCGTGTTCTCCTCTCGATCAACCCCAAAAAGAGACACTCATGGTTACGCACACGGTTGGTGTATTTTAGAAGAGTTTACTTCAAGTTTACTACAACCGGATATTAACAAATTCCCATCTGCCACATAACCATGCACGGCTCTCGAAAGTTTATACCTGCAGGGTGTCCCAACAGCCCATGATAAGCTCTCGCGATCAACGAAGGATAATCCTTCTCCCGGAAGACCCGATCAGTCCCGAATCCCGGCTATAAGACATTTCGACAACAATAAAACAAGACCAACAAAGCCGCGATGCGCCGACAATCCCGATAGGAGCTGCACATATCTCGTTCTCGAGGCAACACCGGATGAGACATCCTACGAGTAAAACCAACCCTCAAGTTTCCCAAGGTGGCCCTTGATCTGCTCGTTTAGGCCAACACTTAGAGAAGCATTGGCCGGGGGCTAAAATGAAGATGACCCTTGGGTTGGCCGACCCAAGGAAGGGTATAGGTGGTGGTGAGGCAAATGGTAAAACCAAGGTTGGGCCTTCTTTGGAGGAGTCTTATTCAAAGCGAACTATCAAGGGGTCCCATAAATCACCCAACCGCGTTAGGGACGCAAAATCCGGGAACATAATACCGATATGACGGAAACTAGGGCGGCAAGAGTGGAACAAAACACCAGGCATAAGGCCGAGCCTTCCACCCTTTACCAAGTATATAGATGCATTAATAATATAAGAGATATTGTGATATACCAACATAAACATAATCCAACATGGAGGAATCTTCATATTCACCTGCAACTAGCAACGCTATAAGAGGGGCTGAGCAAAAGCGGTAACATAGCCAAACAACGGTTTGCTAGGAAGGGTGACAAAGGTTAAAGGTTCATGGCAATTTGGGAGGCTTGATAAGAAAGTGGTAGGTAACGCAGCATAGCGGTAGAACGAAGCAACTAGCATAGCAATGATAGTAATGAGATCCAAGGTGACGGTCATCTTGCCTGAAATCCCGCTAGGAAGAAGAACGAGTCCATGAAGAAGACAATCGGGAATAGTCGAACGAATCCTCACAACTCCGGAGCGAAACCGAAACCAACGAGAGAAGCAAACCGGAAAGAAGCAAACAACATAGTAAACAACCATCACATAATCATGGCATGATGCACAACCACGTATGATGCATGACCGGTTTAATGAGGCATGGCATGGGAAAGTGCAACAAACAATGCTACAAGTTAAGTGGAACTCAATATGCAACGAGTTGCATATTGACAAAACACCACATTGACATATTTAGTTTAATCTCGTTTAGGCTACCAAACAATATTAAATGTTGTTAAACATGGCAAGAGGTGGAGCATAATTAAACTACCTATCTAGGCAAGTTTAAATGAGGCCGGAAATAAGAAACAACAATTCCGGAAAATCCCCATGTGCATATTTTAGATTCGGTACTGTTCTGACCTAAAGCATATTTTAGAGTTGTTAAACAAGAAAATAAACTGCACCATGTTAAACTAGGCATTTTTCCACCCCATTTACATATGAAGTTTATTAAATTCCGAGTTACGGTTATTTAGTTATGAAATAAATCATTTTAACATGGCATTTGAGCAAATTTAATCAAACAGCATTTTAAACATTTTAAACATGGACGAAAGTGGCATATTATGAAACTAGATAAAATTCTAAGCATTTTACATGTTTAAAACATTTTAATCCGATGGACGGTTAATTAGTTATTATATGCATGATGTGCAAGGACTTTTCTGTAAATCTGCAATTCATAGGAAAAATGGCAAAATTCGCAGCACACAGAAAAAAAACAATGATGGGCTAAATCTGGAACAGGGCAGGCGCTGGGGGCAGCTCACCCATGGGCTCTGGCCCAGTCGGTGGAGGAGGCCGGCTTGAGCTAGCGGATCTGGCGCGGCTGGGCCTTGCACACCCGCAGCCTGCAGGCTGCCAACCAGGCCAAGGCGCTGGCCGAGGCGAGCTGCTTCTGCTCGTTCTTGACAAGCGAAGAATGAAGCAGCAGCAGTTTCATGGCGATCTGGCGGGAGGCGAGGCGGCGGGACTTGGCGCGGACGACGGCGGGAGGCGGAGGCCGTCGGGAACCGATTCCGGCGGTGGGAGGCGAATCCAGGCGAGGCAAGGTCTGGCGGCAAATTTGCCAGCGTCGGGGACGAGGCGCGGAGAGCAGAGGGCTGCGATGCGGCGCAGCTTAACGAGGCTGGCGGCGGGGCGGAGCGGATCGGTCGCGGGACACCAGTTCCTGGCGGCCGCGTGGCGAATTGGAGCTCGGGAGGCATCCATGGCGGCCGTTGGCGACGGGAACCTGCGGGAGTTCTCTGTTTCAACGAGACAGAGAGAGAGAGAGGGTGAAACACGGGAGAGAGATGGGGAAAAAAGGAAGGGGAGCAGGAGAGAGGGCGAGGGAGTCTGGCCTGGCGACTCGGGATCGAGATCCTCTCGATTCTGGAGGTCGGGGCGCCATGGGGCTGTACGAGCTCGGGGACGGGGCTCATGGCTGACGACGGGAGCGAGGAGTCCCACGTGTGCTCGGCCACAGCAGGAGGCCGTGGTGGAGCTCGAGGCCGGAAGGCTCGGGTTGACCGGCCGATGATCCCAAGGTGGGAGGAGGCTGCAGGCTTCGGTGGTTGGCTGGGCGAGGGGATCAAGGAGGGACATGGGGGAGCGCTGGTTGGGTGGCGGCGGAAATCAAGGGAGATGGTCGGGGCCGCTGGTTGGATCTGGCAGGAGAGGAAAATGAGGAGGGAGGTGGATCTGGGAGGATCCCGATGGGGATTTGGTGGAGTGGCGGCGGCGGCTGGCTGGGAGGATGGGACATCTCTCCTCAATTTTAGGGTTGGACAATCTATATACAGTAGGTGGATTAGGTTAGGGGCTACCTCATCCCTACGATCGAAACCGGACGGTCGCGAATAAAATAGTTAGGGAGCCCAATTGACAAAACGGAGATGTTTTATAGATGTTTGGGGATGAACCGAATGCAACGGTGATGGCTGAGCGGTTCGGGTTCGGGAGAGTTTCGGACGCGCACACGAGGGTTTGAGAGAGGTCGACGAAGACAAGAGGGCTTGACAAAAGATAAACGGAGACAAAGAGAGAAGCGGCAACTACAACCGACTACGAGTTTTATGAAAACATGCGGATGCAATGCGGATGATGCGATGATATGAGATGCACGACATGAACAAAATGCAAAACAATAGACAAAACCCAACCACGGAGGAAAAACATATCACATCTCCGGAAAAGGCAAGAGTTGGAGTTACGAATATGGAAAGTTGGACCCGGGGTGTTACAACACTCCACCACTACAAGAGGATCTCGTCCCGAGATATAGGATGGCACCGGAGGGAAAAGGAAGGGGAAGAGAAGAGGTAAAACTAAGTTGCTTCTTCGACAAACGAGTGAAACCACGAACCTTGAGAGGTTGAGCAATATGAATGAAAGAAAACAACGAAGATGAGCAAAGTTGAAAACACTCCGTTAGAAAAGAGGAACAAGGGATACGACGAGAACCAAGAGTTTTAGTGATAAGATCGATATTGAAACCACTCCGGTTAAAACTAGATAGAGAAGGAATAAGATTGTTATAATTTGGGCAGCATTCCGACTGAAAGAAGAAGGAAAACTTGATAAGATGAAAAGAACTTGAAGAGATGACACCACACTCTGATTAAATGGATAAGCAAGAAAAAAAAACACAATCCTCACAAAACGAGGTGATGGGTGAAGAGGCAACATCACCATGCCTCCGAAGAAAGAATAGGAGATAGATCATTGAAATAAAAGAATGGAGAAGAAAAATCCAACTTCTGCCACAAATGAGCTTGGAAAGCATCCTTGCAAGAAGGTTAGAGCGGAGTTGTTGTAAAACCAACAACGGAGAGATATGATCCTCGTGGGCTTATGGAGACATCTCAAAACTTGAGGTGAAATTCTGCCACTACCGAAAACAAATGCTTGCCTAAAATCAACGAAGAGATGAAAACTGCTTTTGCCGAGAGGATAGGAGAAAACTTGGATCATTGATAAGCACCACAAATAGCAACATTCCTTAGGGAAGGCTTTAGGTGAAATCTATACCAAGATAACTCCAATGAAGAGATTGATGGATTTAAAATACCTCATTCTTGACAACATGTGAATCATGAAGCATGAAGGGAAATTGTGAAGAATGACATAACACCACCTCAAAAGATAAGGTAGAAAGAATTGCACTTCGGAATGCAAGATGAAGAATGCTTGAACTCCTCAAAACAAAACATGTGTTGAGCACCATGTTTATTTTAGAGTATAGCTTGGCGGATCATGACTCCGAGAGAAAAACTTGAAGAACAATTGAAGAATGAAAGGAGTCCTTGATGAACCACCATGTAGAGCCTCCAGTAAGCAAAAGGATGTAAAGAATAGGATCCAAGCCTAGAAATGATTTAGAAGGAGCTTCGCGATGAGATAATGCCGAAAACTTGGAACTCCAGAAAAGAAAGGTGAATCAACTCGAACCGAGAATTACTTCATCATGAACAATCTCCGGAAGAAAAGAATTGAATCACCTCGAGGAAATAAGAATAAGATTTATTGTATGCTTATCCTTCATCAAATTAAATTGATGACAAGCAATGGATTTGGCATACTACTTATTCCCGTAGAAAGGATTAAGAGAGATATAGTGCAAACTTGAGAAGGTATTGATGGAACCACCGGTGGGATTTGGAAACAACGAATGAATTAATATGATAACGAAGGAAGTGAAATCTTGAACGAACCACCATAAGGATTGAAAATGAACATAGCAAAGGCACAATTCACCGGGAAGAATTGGAAAACGAATGAAGATACTTGAGGGGATTTAGATACAAGAGAATGAAGAGATCATGAACTGATTAGAGGATATTTGAACGATTCATCGGTAAGATTTGGAGAACAATAGCTACACGCTGAGAATGAAGAATTATGCCATGATGGCTTTCGGAGGAAAGAAATGGAAACAACTCATGAAATGCTCTGGATGGGTGAAAATAATTCTCACAATCGAAAACAATTATGGGAGGATGGCATCAAACTTGAACTACGCATCTTTGGAAGAACGGGTAAGGATTTAAGAGGAACTCTTCTTCGGTCTTCACATGCTGAGAATGTCGAGGAGAAACACCACCAAATTATTGAGAAACTCCGGAAGGATTAAAAGAGGAAACGTTGAGCCAGAGATGAAAAGAATTTGAAAGCGGCCTAGGAGAAGGCATGTGACTGATGAAAATTCATTCTTACGTCAAACTTTGAAATGAATTTGAGAATAGTTCCGGGAAAATTCGAAGAGTCAGGTAAGATCCTGGGAAAAGACCTGTGGGTTAGGGCCCACTCAAAAGAAACATCGTTGAAGGATTGCTTGAAATAAAGATTGCACCGGTAGAATTAAATGGCTTGAATGAGATGGCATCCTCAACAGAACTTGAGGGAATTGAGAATGGAAACTTGAATCTTCTGAGATATCTTCATCACTCCGAAACAATTGAATAGCGAGAAGTGGATGATTAAGAGGTGCACCGGTACGAGAAAAACATTTGAGACGAGGAAAAAAAAATGATTGACAAAGCTTGAAATTAATCCACTGGAGAAGAAAGAGAACAACTAATGATGAAGTTATGGCTCCGTTAGTATCTTCCTGAGAATCACCGGATAAGAACATTGACGAAAAAGAATGGAGAGACTTCCCATCTATAAGATGGATACTTGATTAAGAAATCTGAGTCCTTGAAGAAAAAGGGTGGGAGGGCGGGAAAACAAAGACAACTTGGGATGGATGAAACAAACACCGGTGAGAAAACTTAGAGTTGATCTTGCGGATGTTGAAAATGATCGGATCCACTTGAAGAGAAGCACGCCGGTATTAAAAAGAATTGACATGACGATCTCGATAAACAAGAAGGATTAGCACTCTCATAGAAATATGAGAACACCGCTTGAAAGGTATGGAATCAACACTTGACATTGAAGCAACTCGAATACCACAACTCAAAACAAAACAAAGGATTTGGCTTGCAGAATAAGCCGGAACAAATACATATGATAGAGATTTACCCAATCTCATATCATGCATCTGTCGGAAAGATATTCTAGGAGCTACTTGAATACCCACCTATAAACTCCCGAAACTTTCTGGTTATGCAATCAGGTGTTGGGGATACAGGTGACACAAAATATATCACCCAAACTAACAATACCTAGATCCAGCTGTATCCATCCATCAACACATAACCAAGAAAACTCCGGAAATCGTGTACCTCAACCTTCGAAAAGCATCCGTTATACAAGTTATGGCAATACTCCCGAACTCCCCAAAGATTGGGTGGCGCCGAGGTTATCTCACCAACAACTGCATGAAAGAGATTTTCGATGTCGGTAAAACTCGTATTCCAGAATCATAACGATAAAATTGTGACGACAACACCTCGGAGCTCAACTCCCGGGACACCGCCACAACCCCTAAATGTCGGGAGGCACCAAGAACAATGTTCTCGTCACAAGAATATCGGACGATCCCAAGATACCAGCGTGATCCTAAAAAATTTTCATGAAATTTGAGGAGAGGAAAGACAAAACATCTACGCCAGGAGGCCTCACCAGGCGATTTAAGGGACTGAGGAGTAAAAAGAATCCTACCCTCCGATATATATAATCCTAAGACTCAAAATAATTTTCTTCTAGACTCAACAACGGCCAAAAAACAAGGGGGCTCCAAAGGTCGGTCGAGGCTCTGATACCAACTTGTCACGCCCAAGATGCGACCCTATCTTAAAGGAACTCGAAGGTCCCACCGAGGATAGAAGCGCATCTTGAAGACGCTTTTGCAAGGTGGATATCATTACATCAACATTACATAATAGTGGGGATACATCCAAGACATACAATGTCACATGAATACAATAATACATCATATACAAGATAAACATCCGACTACGAAGGAAACGTAAATGTAAACTCAAACAATATCCACCTGCTAGCCCAGGCTGCCGACACGGAACCTATCCCTCGATCGGCGAAGCGGAAGAAGAACTCCAAAACAAGCAAACATCACTCTCGCGTCATGATCATCGCACAACCTGTACTGCAACTGTTGTTGTGTAGTAATCAGTGAGCCACGAGGACTCAAAGAATCCCATTACCATGGGTATCAAGACTAGCAAAGCTTAAAGGGAAAGGAAGGGGTGAAGTGGTAAGGTTGCAGCAGCGACTAAGCATGTATGGTGGCTAACATACGCAAATAAGAGCGAGAAGAGAAGCAAAGGAACGGTCGTCAACTAGTAATGATCAAGAAGTGATCCTGAACTCCTACTTACGTCAGACATAACCCAGAAACCGTGTTCTCCTCTCGATCAACCCCGAAAAGAGACACTCACGATTACGCATTACGGTTGGTGTATTTTAGAAGAGTTTACTTCAAGTTTACTACAACCGGATATTAACAAATTCCCATCTGCCACATAACCGCTGCACGGCTCTCGAAAGTTTATACCTGCAGGGTGTCCCAACTTAGCCCATGATAAGCTCTCATGATCAACGAAGGATAATCCTTCTCCCGGAAGACCCGATCAGTCTCGAATCCCGCTATAAGACATTTCGACAACAATAAAACAAGACCAGCAAAGCCGCCGATGCGCCGACAATCCCGATAGGAGCTGCACATATCTCGTTCTCGTGGCAACACCGGATGAGACATCCTACGAGTAAAACCAACCCTCAAGTTTCCCCAAGGTGGCCCCATGATCTGCTCGTTTAGGCCAACACTTAGAGAAGCATTGGCCCGGGGGGGCTAAAATGAAGATGACCCTTGGGTTGGCCGACCCAAGGGAAGGGTATATGTGGTGGTGAGGCAAATGGTAAAACCAAGGTTGGGCCTTGCTGGAGGAGTCTTATTCAAAGCGAACTGTCAAGGGGGTCCCATAAATCACCCAACCGCGTTAGGGACGCAAAATCCGGGAGCATAATACCGATATGACGGAAACTAGGGCGGCAAGAGTGAACAAAACACCGTGCATAAGGCCGAGCCTTCCACCCTTTACCAAGTATATAGATGCATTAATAATATAAGAGATATTGTGATATCCCAACATAAACATAATCCAACATGGAGGAATCTTCATCTTCACCTGCAACTAGCAACGCTATAAGAGGGGCTGAGCAAAAGCAGTAACATAGCCAAACAACGGTTTGCTAGGAAGGGTGACAAAGGTTAAAGGTTCATGGCAATTTGGGAGGCTTGATAAGAAAGTGGTAGGTAACGCAGCATAGCGGTAGAACGAAGCAACTAGCATAGCAATGATAGTAATGAGATCCAAGGTGACGGTCATCTTGCCTGAAATCCCGCTAGGAAGAAGAACGAGTCCATGAAGAAGACAATCGGGAATAGTCGAACGAATCCTCACAACTCCGGAACGAAACCGAAGCCAACGAGAGAAGCAAACCGGAAAGAAGCAAACAACATAGTAAACAACCATCACATAATCATGGCATGATGCACAACCACGTATGATGCATGACCGGTTTAATGAGGCATGGCATGGGAAAGTGCAACAAACAATGCTACAAGTTAAGTGGAACTCAATATGCAACGAGTTGCATATTGACAAAACACCACATTGACATATTTAGTTTAATCTCGTTTAGGCTACCAAACAATATTAAATGTTGTTAAACATGGCAAGAGGTGGAGCATAATTAAACTACCTATCTAGGCAAGTTTAAATGAGGCCGGAAATAAGAAACAACAATTCCGGAAAATCCCCATGTGCATATTTTAGATTCGGTACTGTTCTGACCTAAAGCATATTTTAGAGTTGTTAAACAGGAAAATAAACTGCACCATGTTAAACTAGGCATTTTTCCACCCCATTTACATATGAAGTTTATTAAATTCTGAGTTACGGTTATTTAGTTATGAAATAAATCATTTTAACATGGCATTTGAGCAAATTTAATCAAACAACATTTTAAACATTTTAAACATGGACGAAAGCGGCATATTATGAAACTAGATAGAATTCTAAGCATCTTATATGTTTAAAACATTTTAATCCGATGGACGGTTAATTAGTTATTATATGCATGATGAGCAAGGACTTTTCTGTAAATCTGCAATTCACAGGAAAAATGGCAAAATTCGCAGCACACAGAAAAAAAAACAACGATGGGCTAAATCTGGAACAGGGCAGGCGCTGGGGGCATCTCACCCATGGGCTCTGGCCCAGTCGGTGGAGGAGGCCGACTTGAGCTAGCGGATCTGGCGTGGTCAGCAGCCACGCACTTGTAGCCGGGCCGGTCAAGGCGCTGGCTGGATCGGGCGAAGCTCTGCTGCTAATTCTTGATTTAACGAAGAATGTAAGGCAGCAGCAGGTTCATGGCGATGTAGGGGAGGCAGAGGCGCGGCGGGACTTGGTGCGGACGACGGCAGGGAGGGCGGAGGCCGTCGGGAACCGATTCTCGGCGGGAGGCGAATCCAGCGAGGCAAGGTCCCTGGCAATGAATTTGCCGTCGGGGGACGAGGCGCGGAGAGCAGAGAGGGCTCGCGATGTGGCGCAGCGAACGAGGCTCGCGGCGGGCGGAGCTTGACGGATCGGTCGGGACACCGGTTCTGGCGGCAGCGTGGCGAACGGAGCTCGGGAGGCATCCATGGCGGCCGCTATGACGGAACTCTGCGGAGTTCTCTGCTTCAACGAGACAGAGAGAGAGAGGGTGAAACACGGGAGAGAGATGGGAAAAAAAGGAAGGGGAGCAGGAGAGAGGGCGAGGGAGTCTGGCCTGGCGACTCGGGATCGAGATCATCTCGATTCTGGAGGTCGGGGCGCCATGGGGCTGTACGAGCTCGAGGACGGGGCTCATGGCTGACGACGGGAGCGAGGAGTCCCGCGTGTGCTCGGCACAGCAGGAGGCCGTGGTGGAGCTCGAGGCCGGAAGGCTCGGGTTGGCCGGCCGATGATCCCAAGGTGGGAGGAGGCTGCAGGCTTCGGTGGTTGGCTGGGCGAGGGGATCGAGGAGGGACATGGGGGAGCGCTGGTTGGGTGGCGGCGGAAATCAAGGGAGATGGTTGGGGCCGCTGGTTGGATCTGGCAGGAGAGGAAAATGAGGAGGGAGGTGGATCTGGGAGGATCCCGATGGGGATTTGGTGGAGTGGCGGCGCGGGGCCGGGAGGATGGGACATCTCTCCTCAATTTTAGGGTTGGACAATATATATACAGTAGGTGGATTAGGTTAGGGGCTACCTCATCCCTACGATCGAAATCGGACGGTCGCGAATAAAATAGTTAGGGAGCCCAATTGACAAAATGGATATGCTTTATAGATGTTTGGGGATTTGAACCGAATGCAACGGTGATGATTGAGCGGTTCGGGTTCGGGAGAGTTTCGGACGCGCACACGAGGGTTTGAGAGAGGTCGACGAAGACAAGAGGGCTTGACAAAAGATAAACGGAGACAAAGAGAGAAGCGGCAACTACAACCGACTACGAGTTTTATGAAAACATGCGGATGCAATGCGGATGATGCGATGATATGATATGCACGACATGAACAAAATGCAAAACAACAGACAAAACCCAACCACGAAGGAAAAAACATATCACATCTCCGGAAAAGGCAAGAGTTGGAGTTACGAATATGGAAAGTTGGATCCGGGGTGTTACAGCTCCGCACCACCAACTGGGGGCCGGCTAGCCAGGCGTGAGCTCCTCTGCCGCACCGGATGCCCAAGGCGGCGTGAAGAAGCATAGGGCTGCGCCGAGCTTGTTCGGCAGCCGGCCGAAGAAGCCCAAGGGCTCGGCTGCGGCGACCAAGCGGGAAGAGGCGGCCGCGAAGGTCAAGCGCTTCCGTAGGGAGGTGAAGACGCCGCAACCTGTCTCCGCGTAAGTGCTTTCCTCCCTTGCATCTTTGTCTTCTCTTCATCAATTTGTTCTGAGTTTTCTTCTTTGTTTTCCTTGGGTCCAGGGCTCCCCTCTCTCTTGAGAAGGTAGCCGCCGCCTCCATCCTGGGGTCAGCGGAGAATTTCGCCACAGATCGGTGGATTGACCCGGCCGCCGACCTTCGGGAGGCGAGGGAGCGGAACGCGTGGGACGCGCGCGAAGAGCAGGAGGCCGCCCGCCTGAAGAAGGCGGAGGCCGCCGCCAAGGAGAAATTGGCGGAGGCAGCAGCCCCCGGAGTTCTCGGCGCAGACCAGGGAGGCCAGCGGTGAGAACCCGATCAAGGAACGAGACGCCGGCGACACCTCCATGCCGGATGTGCTCGTCGCCACCGCCGCCGCCGTCGAGCGCTCCGCGGGCAGTCGGGCGACTACGGTGCCTCCGATCGAGAAGTGGCGGCGGCTCGATCTTGGGGTCGGCCAGATCAACGCCGCCTTGCCTTGCGGCGCGCCTTCGCGCCACGTCACCGGAGATCGGGCGCCGCGGCTCCTCGATCCCGGATACCGAGGCGACGAAAGTGCGCCGCGCCCATCGGGTGGGTGCGAGGAGCGGAACGGGCTCGCTGAATCGGGCGCTTCTGGACGCCAAGCCAAGATCGAGCCAAAAGCGAGGCCTCAAGAATCGCAACAAGGCGGCACTGGCAAAGGCGTAGCCGCTCGCACGTTTCTTCTTCGCTTTTGTTTCTTGTGTTGAAGGCGCCGCCAACAAGACCCAAAGGTGTAATCCTCGTTTCGGGCCGGTCATTGAAAGAAGCGGCTCGTAACTCTAATTGGCGAAGTTCCAAGTACTAACACTGCCTGAATTTTATGTCGAGGATTACCACAATATCCGCGAGATCACCTTCAACTCCAACGCCCGTGAGCTGGCTCAATGGACCGCTGACTTGTCGAACAGCCGAGTATCGCCTTTCTTTTTTTTTCGCAGGGCGACCGGGCGCACTGCTGGCTATAGTCCCCAGATTCGGGCGGCCGGATCTCCCTTGCCGATCGAGCTTTTTGTCTGCGACTAACGCTTTACTTTCTTCTTTTTCTTCCTCAAGAGGCCAACGCCGCTTACAGAGCAGTATGGGTGAAGCCAATACCTTGCCTGCGCTAAGGAGAAAGAGTGCATCCAACTGGTCAAGAGCTACCGGCCGGCCGCGCAACTAGCGGAATGTATGAACTCTTCAAGAAGGCTCGGCGAGGCGGAGGACAGGGAGTCCGGGTCTCCTTGTTGAATTCATGCGAGCGAAGCGCCTCCTCCGGTCTCGGATAGGAGGAGGCGTCGGCCTCTCGCTTCCACGAGATCGAGGACATAGTCGACGGTGAGTCTTCCTTTCTTTCGCCGGGCCGTCAAGGTCGCCGCTTTCACCTTTAATTTGCTCTTTGCTTCCGCTCGCGTATTTCTTCCTCGCCACGGACGCCGCCAACCGGCCATCGGCTGATCGCGGGGTGGAGGGCGGACGGTGCGAAGATCGCCACAACGCCCGATTCCTCAAACGAGCGATCCCGAGCATTGAGGCTTCGGCTTCGCCGCTCACCGGATGTTGCGCCGGCCAGTGGTTTGCCGCCAGCGATCACCGCCTCAGGAGCCGGGATACCGGGCATCAAGACCCCAATGGATTGCCGATCGTTGAGGTAGCGGCCGCCGCCTTGAGGTTCGGAAGGGCTTCGCCCGGCCGGGCGCGCTGGCCTTGAGTTCGCAGGCGTGGTACCCTAGGCTGAATTCCAGCCCACCCGGCCACGCTCCAATTGAGGCTCAGAAGAGTTACACCATGGAGGACCCATCTTGTCGCTGCTGACGCCGATCGCCGAGTACACCGACACCAGCCGCTTTCGGCCCCTTGAGCAAGCCGAACGGCGATTTAGGCGCCGCCGAATGGTTTCGGCCGACCCGCCGATGGCGCAGGACTCAAGGAGGTGATCGACTCAGCCGCAAGGAGGAAGGCGAGTCGGAGGAGAGAGGTGAAGAGGAGGCACTAGAGGTTGGAGCGGACGGTTGCCAAGCACCGACCGCTACTCCAAAGAACGAGTCAAGGCCCCACCGAGCCACTACCACCGGAGACGATCAAGAAGACCGACCAGCGGCCGCCCGGCCGACGGCAGCACCGCCGACCTCCGATCCTCCAACCCTTCCTGGCTCTCTAGGCTGCCGCTTATCTTTTGTTTCACTGTCCTTATTAGTCTCAAATGAACTTGTTAATTTCGATAATTCCACCCGCTGGGTGTATCTAAACTTCATTGAAGATCGCCATAGGGCCCTTATTATGTAAATATTTTCCGAAGTTCCGACTCTTCTTGCTTATCGCTTCTTGGCTTTTTTCTTTGTTGCCTTTCCCTAGGTTGCCGCTTTGTTAGCACAAACACAGCTTCAAGGTCTGTCGTCAAGTTCCCTCGCTACCTTGGGGAGGCAAGTACTTAGCCGCTTTAGAGTTTTAGCAAGTTGAATAGAACGGCCAAATTGATCGCTGAATGCCATTGTAAAGGTCTGAAACCGCTTAAACTATGTAGTGCTTTTGAGTCCTTAGCCATTTTTCGTGGGCACACCCTTTTCTACCTTGTTCGCCCGCTAATCATCGCCTCATGAAGGCTGCGCTTCCGGCAGAGACGGCTTATGCCATACATTACTTGTCCGTCACAGGAAGCATTTCATAGTTCCAGACGGTAAGTCCCCGGCCGACCGGTTCGAACCCGTGCTGCCGATATAACAAAAAGGTGACATACTTGTAGGTATAACTTTACCATACAAATAAAGAGGGCAGCCCTTTGAGCTCTTCTCTTGGGACTCGAGTCTTCGTGATTTTAATACAAAGGTAGCATGGTACATAACTGATTAATCAGAAATCTTCTGAGGAGATTTGCATTAATGGCCGCTTCCATCTCCTGCCGAGTCGCCCTCTTAAGCGTGCTCGAGGCTTCGAGGCCGATCGTGCAGTAGGAGTCGCTGCTCAATACTTTGCCGATGATGAAGGGGCCTTCCTAAGGTGCTGAGAGCTTGTGCTGGCTTCAGTTATTCGGCTGGATCAGCCGAGCACAAGGTCTCCTTCTTGGAAAGATCTCGCTTGACCTTCCGCTGAAGTATCGGCGAGGTTCTCGCCGTAGATGCTAGACCGGCCGAGTGCCAATAGCAGGCCCTCTTCTAGCGCAGCAAGTCGACTGCCTTGTCATGCTTTTCTTCGCTTCCCTCAAGGTACATGGTGACTCGAGGAGTCGAACTCTATGTCCGCTGGGATGACGGCTCGACATAATCAGACGGGGAAGAAAGGCGTGAAGCCGTTGATTTGTTTGGAGTTGTGCGCAGCTCCAGAGGACGGCCGGCAGCTCGCCGAGCAGCCAGCCGGGTCGAACGCTTCCTGTAGGCTCGACCAGCCGGGCTTGATGTCGACAAGAGGCCGCTTGCTCGCTTCGACCTGGCCGTTGGACTGCAGGGCAACGGACGCTAAGTCCAAATGATGCCCCGCGGTCGCGCAGAACGGGCTAAGGCGCCTCTTGGCGAAGTTTGTGCCATTGTCGGTGATGATGTTGTGCGGTATGCCTATACCGTGATGGTGATGTCGGAGATGAATGTCACCAAAGAGCGGACTGCTCAGCTTTCTTGATTGGTGTCGAGAATGGGCCACTGTAGGCTAACCCGAGCCCCCGACCTTTCAAGACATCGGGCAGGCTGCGCCTCAAGACCCCAAGATGAAGAGCCGCTTGAGAGTCACGCGGCAAGGCCGATCGCCTCACACCGAGTCCTGTGGACGATTACGAGATAAGCCGACCTAATCGGGCGGCTTCCAGAGAAGCTGGGTTGGGGAGTCGCCCGACGACCACCTCCCTCGCCTTCGCAATAATGGACGGATGGGAACGGCCACCGCGCCGCCCATTCCTGCCTGCTTATGAGGGCGCATGGTACACGGCGCCGCATCAACGGAGATCTCCATCCGGGCGCAAAGATCGCTAAGCGCCACTCGACATCAACTCCCTTATGGGCGGCGCCAGGTTCGCTGCGCGACCGCCCGTCTGATTTACCCAGAGACGGCGGGTCCCGCTCGTCACCGAGTACGTAAGACGGCGAGCGCCACAAGACGGACCTGCTGGGGAGTCGGCCCCGTGAGTTGGCTAGCCCTCCCACGGGTCCCACACGCCATTAACCGTGACAAGACGGAATGGCAACATTGATCGCCTCGTCAGCAATGCAGATCTGCCAAGCTATGACCCCATGACTAAGCCGGCCATTAGAAGCATCGATTACAAGAACTGCAGCCTGGCAAGACCTACTCATGACGGACAAGGCCCGCCGTTTGCATCAAGCCTGTTGGCGGCCAGCCACTGGCGGGCCCCAAAGCAGCCACTGGAGAAGACGGCTACTGAGACAGACATTGGTCGACCCGCTACCAACCGGATTATCATGTACCCCCGGGTAGGCCTATATAAACCCCCCGGGCACCCATGCAAAGGGTTGACCCTGATAGTTTTAGACACATAGAGGGAAGAGGAGAGCTAGCCGCGCCTTTCTCCTTCCTCACCCCAACAGCTAAGGAGCCTCTTCAGTAGCCCTTGTTCATCTAGTGATCATGCTGCGGAGACCCCTCAGCAGAGCAGCAGAGGGTGTTATTCCACGGGAGAGCCCTCAAGCCGTAAGATCCGCCATGCATGTCTTCAACTCATCCCGCTTCAGCACCGCGACGCTCTACTCGCCCCCACCATGATAAGCCATCCTTGCACATGTCGCACCCAACCCCGACATTTGGCGCCACCTTTGGGCGAGGCACTGGCCGTCCGAGACTCCGCCTCGGACGGGAACCTTTTTTCTCTCGGGCGAAGAAGACAGCCCGACACACTCAGACGGAGTCTACTGGCGCGCATGACGACGCCGAGATCGCTCACAAGAGCTACTTCGCTCGCCAACTTGTCGGCGAGGTTCGCCTCCGACGAGCCTACATCCGACGCAGCACGGGCGGCCCCGAGCTTCGGG